>MU122200.1:248041-300127 GCA_014904905.1 Wilcoxina mikolae CBS 423.85 | reverse complement strand
GGCCGTACTTACGACGGTACTCTAGTCATAAGTATCCCCGTAACATATACTTGGCCTGTAAGTGCACTGTGGTTGCAGGTGTACTGAAAGTCAATGAGAACTAATCAGTTTACGACTTCACTATTGAGCACCTGGATGTAGTATTGGCAATGAACCGTCCGGGGTTCGTACCATTGACGAAGCGATTTGGTCCGCGCGAACCGGATCCTTGCCAAGCCATTCGCCACAAACCCTACCATTTCGGCCTACAAGTGCGAACAAAAATAAGTAAGCGAGTTCTTGTCCGATCGGCTCGAATTCTAGTGCATCTTGTAGCTAACTTTTTCCGCTACAAGATGCACTAATAATCGAGCCGATCGGACAAGAATTCGCTTACCTATTATCGTTCGAAGATAGATGGTTCGCGAACTGGTTCGGACAAACCTTGGAACTTCATCCAAATCTCGGATCGAATTCGTGTCGAACCACGTCCTGGTTCGATCCGTGATGAACCGATCCGATTTGTTGCCAATACTACCTTGATGGCACAACAATCTCTGCCGACAGCCGGATTATGAGATTGTCTACAAGAAGCCTGTTGGACGACTCTTGGTGACCCTGACAGTTGAACACTTCAATGACCTCCTACCGATGACAGACAAAGCCTAGACTTCTGACCCATTGCTGCTGGTGATCTCATGTAAGCTAGTCGATAATCCAATGTCCACAGCTGAAGCCGAAAACAAGAGCCATCATTATGCTGTAGCTGGTACTCTGACTTACTAGGGAAGGATATATGTCCCTATAGAGGATACTCTCCATGACAAAGGGATAGGTATCCTTCATCACAACCCCGAGCCAATCACTTTGTAGCTCTTGAAACTGCTGAGTTAGTTACTAGGAATTTCAATCGGCCTAAGACAGATGTATACATAAGGAAATATATCGATGGCTGTAAAGTATATCACCGAATCTGAACCTCACGGCATGTTCAACACAGAGTCAACATGTTACCTACATGACAACCTGGGGCAGGTATCACTATGGACTTTGTCACCGATTTGTCAGAATCGATGAAGTTCGGTTACCCAGGGATACTAGTTGTCATTGATCAGTGAACAAAGAGGATGATCCACCTGCACTGCAGAAATAATATTGACTCACCAGAGACAGCCAAATCAGCAATCAAAATGTCAAGCTGTCCGGAATATGAACTGACTGCAACATACAATGGACATATCAGAAAGTTACCGTATTGAACATAAGGAAAGAATACCATATTGGATCTTCAGAGCTGAGAGTACAAATGTACCGAATGAACTAGTATCATTGAACTTGTACAAGGAAGGTTTATGAATGAGATATATCTACAAACGAATATACTCTGCAATTTGCCTACAATAAATGATTCCACAATGATACTGAATTGACGTCACCCCCCGATAGTGGTGACTAACCATTCACCACTTAGAGTTAGGCTCCAAAGGGTCTGGTATGTGCAGACATACAACTTCATGGATTCGGAAGTCGAAGATATGAAAATCAGAAAATGGATGTTCAAATATACCTTGAGCGCAAGCATACTTGGTTACTTTATGAGTATGACCTTATGGCAAACTTAGGAGTATGATACCGCATCTCAAATGAACCTAAACGAATATATATCGACCTATGATGCCTGCAATCTAGGGCCGAATAATGCCAACAGAAGTCAACCTACTCCCACTAGAGTTTGAATACTAATAAACGATATACAAGTAAACCTGAAACTAATAAGTTAGATGCATATCAATACTGAAAGCGAAGTCTAGTACCAATCAGGTCTTCTGAGTGCTTATATATACAAAAGTACAGAGATATGGAAATGGAGATATCATACAAATCTGAGACCTTTCAAGAGCAACAGCTCTGATCAGGATAGATATATCATGCAATTATGGTAGTTGACTATGCAGAGATTCGATACTGATCATGATGGTCTTACCCCTAAGATAACATTCACGAACGAGTTCAATGAAAAAAGTCTTATATAAATAACTGATTGATTATACGGAAGCAAATGGTACCAGCGATTCAAGTATCACCAAATCAGTACTATGAAGATAAATTGCTTGGATTAGGAAAAATTGAAAGTCTACTTGGAATTTCAGAACAATGAACTTGCAAGCCTGCAGCTGGAGCGGCTTCGATTCAGAGGTGGACTTGGAGCATTCAAGGTCAATTGGACATTTCCTTCTTGCTTTCTACTTCCTCTCTTCTTTTTATTTCTTACAGATCTCGATACAGTATAAATAGTGTCGGCATGGGTTTTACCAACTACCACTGGAGGTGGATTTCCCCATACATAAAATCTACTGTATGGTAGCAGTGATAGTACCGATTAGTTGTAGGATTTATCCAGACGTATCAAGGTATATGCACCTAACTATGTCATTCTTTCTGTATAAATATGTTGCCATCCAGGAGGTCTGAGGAAAAAGAGGAGGATAATGTAATGGTGGTATCAGATGTACTTGGTCTCGTAAGTGCACTTGGCCTCGCAGGTGTACTTGGTCTCATAGATACTCTTGGCCTCACAGGTATATGTGATCTTGTAAGTATACTTGGCCTCTAAAGTATACTTGGCTCACAGGTACACTTGGCACACAAGTGCACTTAGCAGCCCAGACCAGGTATAACACTGGGAGCATGACTCCAGTTTATCAGTAAAAGTAGTATTCTTACTACATTCAGGAATTGCTTGCAGTGGAAGTTATGAAGTTTCGTTCAGAATATCAAAGTCACTAAAGATAATGATTCAAGACAAAGATATTTGGCTTTCCAATGTGTATATTGTTAAGGTTCGTTCTCCTTGTCAAGAAGCTTGCCCTTCTACTCTTGCAGATTCCAGAAGTCTTTGTACCTCTTTCCTCTCACTCTATGAATTACTTATATCTATATATTTGTCATATGCTTATCTATCTTACCTCCCTTCACACCAATATTCTTCTTACTCATAACTGTTCTGCTGGAGTTTCGGTATCGTTCCCCGCAAATCTCTGACTCAGATAAATAGTATATGTACAAATATTAGTTCTTTAGACATCCATGGTCCGGACATATCGTATCCTTTCGATCTCTTAAATTTGAAGCAAACGGTATTTTTTGAATTGTGAGGAATATCAAGGGCTTCATCAGCTATGATGCATACTCAGATACTTATGTATCTACAGCCTTTCCGCTGCCTTCGTATTTTCGGTGGTATTAGCTGGCAGAATATCGATCTAATTACCATCCTTCATTTCTTATCAGTGGTGTGGTTGAGTGTGTAACAGCTCCTGTAATGTTGTTGGTTATTATAATCAGATCATGTGATATCTTTGAGATATTCGATGATATATAGCTATGGTACTTGTAACATCATCATCTAGCAATCATCGAGTGATCATAGGTCACTCTGCTTTCAAGGTACCTGATGGTATATAATTCTGTAAGGTGTAATACTACCTCTCTCCTTATAGAATTTGTCTCTGAATGATCATACTAATTTGCCGTTCGTTGCTTTGGTCAAAATTACCTCTTGTACTGAAAACTAATGTCCATCCTTTCTTTCTTGACCTGGTATAATATGACTCCTTGTTCTCCAAACCAAATCTATAAACTAGGTTTCTTGTTAGACATTATAAATCCTTAGTGGAGAAAAGGTACTAGGTCAACCTCATATCTCTAGCCACCTGACGGTTCCGCTTATGATACTCCTTTAACAACTTGTTGTCATTACAATTTTCATATGGTTACTCTGTTCAATCTGCTTCATCTGTATACCCTTTTCATTTAACCAAGTACACCACCTTCTTTCATTCCTTATCATACTAGCAGCCCATAACCTTTTCTACCTCAAAACCTATTTCGTACTAATAGTCATCCATATCATATCCCAACTCATGACCTTTGCAACTCAAGGTGAGCTCTGTTACAGGTCTGATTGTGATAGTGGCAGTTCATTAAGGTTCGGTAAGAGAGACATGAAATTTATTGTGGATATGCCACCGCTTAGAGAGCTCCAGCTTTATAGTTGTAGTTGAGAGTACCTTTAGAACATTAAAGGGACCATGTTACTTCGCATCTAGCTCTCTAGATGGACATCTAGTCTTGAGATTTTTCCCACATAACATAAATTGATCACCAACTGAATGCTTCAGTGGTTGTTTAGCACATTCATCATGCTACTTCCTCATTGAATCTTGTACTCTCGCCAAGCTCTTTCTACATATATCATATACTCTTGACATCTAATGGACATGATTCCTTGATGCTGGATTCTGTTCTTCTGTTTCAATAGTCCAATGTGGTCAAGGATCGAACCCATAGTTTGTAATGAAAGGATACATGCCAATTGAGGTAGTAAGAGAGTTGTTATAGGTATATTCTGCCATTGGCAACATCTCTGACCTGTTATCCTACTCGTAATTGTAGTAGTTCTGTAGATAGCATTCCAACGTTTGGTGTACTCTTTCTGTACGACCATCGGTTTGTGAATATAATTGTGATGATATCTTCATTAGAATATCAAAAGCTTTAACCATGGAAGACCAAAATACTGATGTGAACCTAGAATCTCTGTTTGATACTATGTTTGAGGGTAGATTAAGGAATTTTCATACTTCTTTCATGAAGATCTTGACCAGGTCTGTAGGTTTCTTCTTGCCATCTTTCAGTGGTAGGAAGTGTGCCATCTTTGTCAAGCTGTCGATGATAACACACACTGATGAGCAGCTATCTGCCAAGATATATCAATGAAGAAATCCATGGAAACTGAATCACATAGATGGTATGCTAATTTGAGGGGTTGTGAAACTCCGTAGCGAGTATTGCGAGCTGCCCTGTTCTTTTGACATTGAGCACATAAGTGGAAATAGTATTTGTTCAATCTCTCCATCTCTGGCAAATAGAAGTTTCTTCAAACCAGCCCAATTGTTTTCTCCTATCCTATATGCCCAGGTACTTTGGAATCATGTTCTGCTTCAAGTGTCTATTTTCATAAATGCAGATCATCTGAGATCCACAGCCTACCTTTATAATAAAGGGCTTCATTTTCGAATGAGATGTCAGGGCTTAGACTGCCTTCCAATGCTCTGAGGTACTCTTCCTGCTATGCAGTATCATTATTTGTATCGCCTGCAACTACTTCCAATAACCAGGAATTAATCTTGACTACTGAGATTGACCTCAACTTTGTTGAAGAAATCATAATCTGTTCTCCTGGTATTCAGTATTGGCAATGAACCTTTGGAAGTTCGTACCATTGTTAAATCCATATGGTTCGCGTGAACCAGATCCTTCCAAAGCTATTCGCCTCAAACTACACCATTTAGACCTACAGACTCGAACGAAAAATATTATGCTAGTTCTTATCTGATTGCCTAGATTGTTAATAAATCCTTTTCCTAACTTCAAGAGCTACAAGATGAATAAACATTCGAGCCGATCAGAGAAGAACTTGCATACGAATTTTCATTCGCAGTTTTGGGATTCTGTTCGAAATTCGAGTAAATCGAACCCGACTTAAACCCTGTTTCAGTTCTATTGACTTCAAACTGATCCCGTTCATTGCCAATACTACTTGTAACTTTACTGCTATTACCTGAATAGTTTCTCCTTTGGAAGTTACCAACTGATTGGATCTAAGAACACAGTGAATTGGTTGGTTGTCATTTTCTTCAGTACTACCTCACCCCTTTTCAGGGCGGTACTTCAAATTCCTTGATAATGCATCAGGTGACCCATTTGCACTTCCTAATCTATAACATATCTTGAAGTTATAAGCAGCCAGTTTCTGTACCCAACAGGCTTGTCTCAAATTCAGAATCTTAGTGGTTGTGAAGTACTCGTGATTCTTGTCATCGGTAAATACACTAATTGGATGGACTGCATGTTAGAGATAATGTCTCCACTCATTAAAGGCAGACGCTATTGATAACATCTTCTTATCGTAGATCTCATAGTCGATCTCTACCTTGTGCATCTTCGAAGAGTGGTATGCCACAGAGTACAATCTTCCTTCGATGACGTGGGAAAGAATTGCACCAATTATTTAATTGCTGGCATCAGTCTCAATCACAACAGGGTGTACAGGATCAATATGGCCAAGGATTGGTACCTCAGTAAAATACTTCTTTAGCACATCGAAGGCCTGTTGACAATGTGGGTTTGCTTCCCAATCGAATTTCACCCAAGTTTATTTGGTTAGATCCATCAAGGCATTGCGGATTGTTGAAAAGGCTTTCATTAAGTGTCGATGAACATTGGCAAATCGTATCAACGACTGAACATCTTTTATTATTCCTGGCATTTTCCACTTTAGCATACTATCAACCTTGTCTTCTGCAATGCTGACACCTTCTCCTGATATAATATATTGAAGAAACTCAATCTGCTTCTGATGGCACTCGCACATATCAGGAGCTATAGCCAAGTTGTTTTCTTGTAACCTACAAAGGACTTCTCTTGTCAATTGTATATGCTCTTCTTTGTTCTTAGTATAAATGAGTATATCATTTATATAAACTACCACTCTATGATCAATTAGATCTCTCATGATTTCATTCATCATATCTTAAAATGAGGCAGGTATATTTGCTGATCCAACGGACATGACTACATACCCATAATATCCATATTTCACAAGAAATGCTGATTCCCATTCACCACCTGGTTAGATCTGAATAACATTAAAACCGACCTTTAGGTCAATTGTCGTAAAGACCTTAGAGCCATTGACCCTATGTCTAAGTTTGTTCATTAGAGGCAAAAGATACCGGTACATAATTAAACCCTCCATAATCCACACATAACTTTAGATCCCTTCCATGAGATTTTGGAATGAAGCCTATGGGTACTCAAGCAGGTGACATGCTTGGATGAATCTTTTCAGTTTCGAACGTCCCTGTTAGATACTCTTTAAGGACCGAAAGCTCCTTCTAGGACAGTGCACAGTGGAACTCCACGGCGATTGCTCTCCATCTTTCAAATCAATCGCATAATCAAACGAATGATGTGGTGGTACAGCATTTGTAGTTTTCCTATTGGAAACTGATTGGAAGTCTCGATACTGCCATGGAATTTACTCAATCCAATTGATTTCAATGTCATGTACTGCATCAACATGCATAGATCCAATGACTCTGTTTCATTGTGGGTTAGTATCAAATATAAGGATGTCATTGTCATACTCAATCCAGAATGAACTAACAGCCACCTTGGTGTAGTGCTGGTGACAATGTTCCAATATACATTGGAGCTTATTACCTTCTTCTCTGACTCTTCTGAGTGTTCCATGCTTGACGATCTACCAGTAACGTCACATTTTCAGTTGATAATTCCATAGGTCCGAATTTGAAGTTTTCTTTAGTATAATAACTTTCATACTCCAGAGTGACTGGAAAGCTATACTGCCAATCAGTACCTTTTACAATCTCACCATATAAATTCTTGGCTGACTTTGATTCTGTTCGAATTACAAGTACACTACTAGACTTGGGCTGATGTTTCCACATCATTGGTGTATTACACCCTGTATTTAAAAGGATCCTCACGGAAATATTTTTTTTTTTTTCCTTGAATGATAGGCATATGTATACTGTTGGTCTTGAATCAGTGTTTAGTTCAGGTAGTAGTTGTTTTATTTCCTTGGCTTCAGATTGATGTGCTTTGGCCAAGGCCTTACGTTTTTGTTCTTTTTATGTTCAAATCATGATGAACTACCTTTCAATACAGAACCAACTACGACGGGTTGTGGTTCTACTGAGTATATGGAGGTAAGCATGAGGGTATCAAGTTTGTTTTGAAGATGATGTGATAGTTATATGTTTGCATTTGGATTTTATATGACTAGTATATTTCGAGTACTGAACTTGTCCTCATGTATGCTTTCTTGAACAACATAACAGAAGTCATTTCTCATCGAATCTAAACTCATGAAACAACAGTTGTGAGTGTCTATACCCAACAAGAAAGATTGCAATCTTAAAATTAAGAAAAGGTATAAGAAACCCATCGTCTCTCAATCCCATACTATCAGAGTTTACCTCATACAACTTCCTCGAGGGTGTATGAGTTGCAGACACTGCCATTCTATCAGCCAAACTCCTTGGTCTGTCTTTCGAACTGGAGGCTGTAGTTTCCTGCTTCAAGTTAGGAGCTTCCTATTTATCCTTGGATTTCTTGTTCTTCTTGCTATACAAAGTCTTGATGGGATTCTTACAGAAGAACCACTGCTCATAATCAGAGGATCTACATCACTTGCATTCATTGTATTTGGTTCTTGCTTCTAGCAGACTTATAGGAATACCCTGAAGGGCTTTGATCTTATCACTGTAAATAGGCATCAGACTCTTCTTCACATTCCGGGATTTCTTGAGATCAGAACCTTTTTCTTTTTCTGGATTCGTTTCTTGGTTCTTATCCTCCCCCTATTACTCATCTCTGTTCTGCTTGTTTCCTTTCTTTCCTTGAGAATTATTACGGTTCTGGTGAGACCTATTCGTTCTGCCAACCGATCTTCATAAGATATAACCACTCACCTCATTAACTAGATGAAGGCTGTATCATAATAGGGTGGTACTTCAGCAGTTGACATTTGATCCAAGATATCTTCATGTATTCCTGATGTAATGGAATGGAGGTAGAAGGTTCCATTGAGACATACTCGGACGTTGAGGGTTTCCATCTTTGTCAAGTAGTTCTCAATATCCTCAGAGTACTCCAGATTATTGATCTTCTGCATGAACTTTTCTTCCTCTTGTTTATCAATGAACATTTCTTCCATAGTATTCATCAAAGACTTCCAGTTATTAACCTAGAAGAA
This sequence comes from Wilcoxina mikolae CBS 423.85, assembly GCA_014904905.1. Taxonomy (NCBI): domain Eukaryota; kingdom Fungi; phylum Ascomycota; class Pezizomycetes; order Pezizales; family Pyronemataceae; genus Wilcoxina; species Wilcoxina mikolae. Next base: position 291,303 of record MU122200.1, on the reverse strand, counting down.
TTTCTTAATGTGTTCTTTATGGTTATCATACCAGGCTAGGGTCCTGTCTTCCAAGAACCTACCAACAGAAATGTTTTTTATCAATATCGTTGTGGGATATGTCACATTAATACTATAGATATCATTCCACTGATCGAATGCACCTGCAATATATTTCCTTGGAGTCTTTCCTGTCTCCTTTAAACTGCGAAGGTATATTCAATTCGCTTTTCTTGGATGATCTTGCTGGTGTTAGAGGATTGGGAGGTGGCATGCCATAATCTGTACTTTTGGATAGAGGTATAGGGACTTGGCTTGGGTGTCAACTTCCTCCACTACTTCCTCCACTTCTGGTTCCTCCACCTCCTCTACCTCCTCCGCCTCCTCTACCTTTACCACCTCCACCACCACCACCTCCTCCACCTCTTCCTTCTTCATCATTGGAGTCAGAGGAGTCAGATTCTGAACCAGAACCTCCTGGTGATGGTGGGATTTCGTCAGAATCTGGAGTAAGGGTCTCTCTGATCCAATAATCTTCCCCCAAAGTACTTATACAGTAACAAACATGGAACCCTTCATCAATCTGTTTGGTATCTCCTTCCTGATCTCGAAGGACAGAACCTGCTAGGGACTTGATAGACTTCTTTGTAGTTTTGTCCAATACTCTGGCCATGAGGGTCCTTGTGAATTTCCGAAATAGCTTTTCCTTGTCCCTTCGAATTGTTCTTAAATTGCTTTCTCTCTGCTTCTTTTCAGTATCAGCCTGCTTCTTGAGTTCAGTAACTCTCCTAGCCTCTTCATTGGCCTTCTTCTGAAGTTCGCCAAGTCTCTGGACTTCTTCATTGGCTTTTCGCTTGATACTGCTAAGTTCTTCTGACTAATTGTGTACTTGGAGAGAAAGCCTCTCCTGGGCTGTTTCCCTCTGTCCCAACATGCCAGAGAGGGAGGTCTACATAGCTTGTGAGCACGGTATTTGCTACACAGGAACCAGGTATATATCTTCATATGCTTCGGAAGACTATGTATTCGCAATAGCAATTGCAGCGCTATTCTTAGCTGCAAATACCTAGATCTGTACAACGATATCTTTACGGTATTCAATCTGCACCCTCTGCAGGATATTTACTTCTGATACCACTATATCATAAATCTCGTTTTACCTATACAGTAGTCCTTTCTATACATTCACCAAATTAAGCAGTACCTTACTGATGTTGATATCACTTGATTGAGTCTGTAAAATTGATGTATCCATTCGGTAAAATTCTGCCTCGATACTGTTTATCAAGGAGAACATCCAATCGGAAATATCACTTCGTACAATGGGTTCATATCAGACAATTCTTTGTCTTTATCTCCTGCCATTACCAATGTCTTTTCTCTTCTTGTCAACTTCACTGCTTACTCCATCATAGTGTCTGATCTAGCATCTGTTATCATTCAGAGTATAATCCAAATCTGGCCTAGGAAGATCCTATTATTGAAGCTCCAGGTTCTCAAGAAGAGGATGAAATCGATATCCTCCTAAATATGGGGTCTAGCACCTGCCTCTCATTGTAACTGTAAAGATGGCTCGTAGTCTGATACGTGGGGCATTCAAAAGTTTTGCAGGATGAAAGTTCTGATCAGGGCCAGCAAGATGACTATCTTGAAGTAAGTGAGTGATTGCTGTTTTCGGAGGAGTACGGGGTACAGGAGTTCTGTCTTTGACCCATAGATATTAATAGCTAAGGCTAACTGGATATAGTGGTCTTCTTGCACAAGCTCACAGTAGTAGCTTCCTGCATGGAGGGAATCACTTGCCCAGCTAGTATGGACCTTGAAGTCTGATTCATAGAACCAGCAATCTCCTTTTGAGATGTGGTAGCCAATATCTGGAATATAAAAGTACATTCAAGAGGGCTAAGCGTCAAGCACCTTTGATCACTTTGAGCATAGAAAGATGGCTTCAATAGAAGTGTTTCTTTACTAACAAGATAATGTAACACTAAGAGCGTCACTCTAGTTTTACTAGTACAAGTAGTATCCTGAGTACTTTCAGGACTTACTTGTGGTGAAAGTTGTAAAGTTTCATTCAGGATGTGAAAGTCACTAAAGATATAGATATAAGATAAGGATATTTGGCTTTCTAATGCATATATTATTAAGGCTTGTTTTCCTTATCAAGAAGATTGCCCTTTTATTCTTGGAGATTCTAGAGATCTTTATACCTCTTTCTTCTTGCTCTAACAATTACTTCTGTCTATACTTATCTCACAAACTTCTCTTCCTAATGACCCTTTGTACCAATCCCCTTCCTACCCTTTACCGTTCTATCAGACCATCTGTATCCTTCGACTCTGATCTCCTTCTCAGACTAATTGAGTTTCTACTGATATCAGTCCTTTGGATATCTGTGATTCAGACCTAATATATCCTTTTGACCTCATAAATTCCAGGCAAATGGTATCTTTTCGATTGTAAGGGATATCAAAGGCTCCATCAGATATGATGCAAACTCAAGTACTTACCTATTTAGAGTCTTTCTGCTATCTTCATAATTTCGGTGTCATGTGCTGGCATAATATTGATCCAGTAACCATCCTTCATTGCTAATCAGTTGTCTGATTAACTGCATAACAGCTCATCCAATTTCATTCGTTGTTAAAATTTGATCGAGTTATTTGTTGTGAATATTCGATAACGTACAAGGATCGAACTTGTACCATCCTGATACAGCAATCATCGAGTGACTATAGGTGACCCCACTTCGAGGGTATCTGATAGTGTATAATCCTGTGAGGTATAACACCAGATAACCACCCTTCATATATAATCAACTGGTACAGTACTTTTTGCGTACTTGCGATTATCTTACTTACTTACTTACATTACTCTACAATTAATATCCTCTTTATCACCTATTCAATTTGCAACCATATCTATGTATATCTATCTGTACGAGGATGTACACCCTTACAGATATACTGTAGTATCTGATTTATCATTGGATGGTTGTGAGATATCAATTGAAATCATTGTATTAATCAGGAGTTTCATTTCTCAGTGCAGCTACAAGAACTGGAATGAAAAATTTCATCAGGTTTCACATATCCTTTCACTGCAATTGAATAACCTCCCACTATAGCTTAAATGGTATGGTTAATCACGATAAATGTAGTACTAGTACTATCCAATCATTTATAAATCAATTTAGATTTTGATAGAACTGCAGAAGTATATGAATCCATCCCATAATATAATTGGTTCCCTTGAAGTGCATATCAATCCAGTCTCAGATAACAATTGAATCAAAGGTGAAAATATAATGATGAAGTGTGAAAAGAAGATCTATTTAATAGTAACACTGGAAGTGACACTCCAAATTTATCAGTACAAGTTGTATCCCTACTGCTTTCAGACTTACATGCAATAGAAGAAATGAAGAAACACTCAGGATGTAAAAGTCACTAAAAATCAACATTTAAAACCAAGATATTTGGCTTTCCTATTGTATATTGTTGAGGCTTGTTCTCCTTATCAAGATGCTTACTCTTCTACTCATAGAGATTCCAAAAGTTGTTATATTTCTGTCCTCTCGCTCTAACAATTACTTCTCTCTATCCTTTTCTCATAATATTCTCAACCTAATCATCATTTATACCAATATCTTTCCTTTGATAATCTATACTCTACTTGTCTGCTATCTTTCCTTTCAGATCTCCTACTTGAATGAAATGATTCTCTACTGACATTGGTCCTTTAGACTTCTGTGGTTTGGACCTAACATATCCTCTCTATCTCTTAGTATTCAGGCAAATTGTATACTTGTGATCATGAGGTACATCATTTTCATCCTTCTATATATGGGTGGTGATTGAAGGTTTTATCAGCTGTAATTCAAACTTAACTCCTTTCATATATATAGTTATTCTGCTGTGTAAATACTTTTGATACCATGAGCTGGCAAAGTATCGAGTCAGTAACCACTATTCATTTGCGATCAGTAGTGTTGCTGAATGAATTGAGCTCATTGGATTTCGCTGGTGGGGATAATCAAACAAGTGATATCATTTATAGTTGTGATGATATACAGGGATGGAGTTTATATCATTTCAATTGAAATATCGGTCAAATAATCCTAGAGGACTCCACTTTGAATGTATCCGATAATATACAACCAGCCAGGTATAATAGCAATGCAACTTGTATATATCCAATGAATTGCAATGTCTAAAATATTATGGGGGTACTGAGCACTTGGTAACTAATACAATATTATATTTTCTAAGTCCAGTTATCTTCTTTCAATTCATAGCTTCTCAGTCTTTCTCTTTCTTTGAAATATAACTGCCATTTATGTATCATAGGAGTCTTGAAATATTGGAAAAAAAGAATAGTTGCATCGAGACCATATGCAAGCCTAGAAAGTATTAGATGCTTCAAAAACAAACCTCTTGAATCTTGTCATCAAGTAATACTGTAGTTGTATCTAGACAACTCCTGGCATTACATTTATATCTCCTAATGCAATATTTCTTACAGATATAGCTATACAGTATTTATTCCGCTTACCGATATAGTATCTCATACTGATTGAACCATATGGTACATACAGTTATTGATCCACAATACTACCTATATATTGCAGAGTGCAATATACCCTTTAACTTGACAGAGTGTTTATTGCATGCCGTGTTTATACAACACACTGAATTGCACTCACATTTTGGAAGATAGGTATACTGGAGTTTATATATTACTTTTGTGTGCACAATGATAATTGATATTAAGATTTACTATATACAGTTTGCTTCTCTAAACACCATACTACACAACGCAGTAAGCTTGCATTACAATGTCAAAACTATTTTCTCCTTCACAGTTATCTTCCAACTCTTACTTTGTCTACTAGTACGTATCTTCATTTTCGTCCTCATTTTCATCCTGATCCTCATCGTCATCCCCACCATATTTGACTTTATTATCATTTAACCAGAGTCTACAATATTATTAATCATCAGTATTATTGGCAACAAGGCGGATCAGTTCGTTGCGGATCGAACCAAGGTGGAGTTCGACACGGATTCGAACCGAGATTTGGATGAAGTTCTGAGGTTTGTCCGAATCGGTTCGCGAACGATCTATCTTCGAACGACAATAGGTAAGCGAGTTCTTGTCCGATCGGCTTGAATTATAGCGCATCTTGTAGCGGGAGAGGTTAGCTATAGGATGCACTAAAGATCGAACCGATCGGACAAGAACTCGCTTACTTATTTTTGTTCGCTGTTGTAGGCTGAAATTGTGGGGTTTGTGGTGAAAGGCTTGGCAAGGATCCGGTTCGCATGGACCAAATCGATTCGTCAATGGTACGAACCCCGGGTGGTTCGTTGCCAATACTAATCATAAGTGGTGACATAGTGATCATCATTATACTCGTTGTCCCTATTATGATCAAAATTATCAACTGTATCATAGGTATCGAAAAGCAAATCTTTAGTAATAGGAATGTGGATATCAAAGATGATTAAAGTGCCAATATCTTGCTCCATCATGAGGACTTCCATCTCAATCTTGTTTAGCACCCCCAAACGTAATTCGGTAGCAATGACAGGTGTATTGTTCATTCCTTTCTCATCCAGATTCAGATTTTGAAAGCTACCCAAATGTACTTGAATACTATCCCCCTCAATAGAAATGGGAGATTGTTCCAAATATTCATGAGATCAGAGGAAATCTCTGCAACACATTAGTACAATTGCTTGCATTGTGAAGGACATACTTGCCGCCATAATTATCTTGATTGAAGTAGTACTCCAATTCAGACCTTCTCTGACAGATATCCAAGTCATCGCTTTCATCCTTTGTCAGAGCTACAACTCAATTTCTTTATCATTACATTAGTATTTATGCAATACTGTGTATATCAATATATTCAAAGCTGGAGGTATCTGATCTTGAAACCTGTCATGGAAGTACTCCACATGTCTGCCACATGTGTGCTTGGATTGAAAGAAATTTAATTATAGAAATCGTTGGATTACCTTGGCAAGAATATAGTTGGCTCATTCATAGAAGGATTAGAAATGCTGAGAGATGAAGATGCAACTCATCTCAGATTCATTTGTACAGTCACACTGGTACATAGCAAATGTAAATTTTGAAAGCAGTTTATTAATTTGTATGCAGTACTCATCATCGTCTTTAAAATATTGCAAGTAGTATAGTCTCCATATATACTCATAGATATTCCTAATTGTGTGCATTCAGACTGCATTGCAACTATCTTTGATGTAACATATAGTCTGGTAGTCAATGAGAATGCAATTCTGAGAGATACTTAACTATGTAGAGGTACTCCTTCTGTTATTCCTGGAGGTGAATGTTGACTTCTTTCTGACTGCATACCTTTGGCTATCGATGGTCCACGATCTTAATAGTCTAAGAAAAAATGTGAAAAGTTGGTATTACAATTCTTAGAATGATATAATTAACAGTATAAACTCAACCTCAGCTGGATATGGTCTGTCAGTTAGTATTTGCTTTTCCATCATACAATGTACAGTTTCAGGTAAAGCTGTAACTGAAAGATCATCTGGTATAATGATATTTTGACTGCGAAATTGTCTTCTAGTGGCTGATAAACCTGATAGTATATTTGGAGTTCAAAACTCCTTAATACATGGCAACGTAGATGGGAGTTGTAAAGCATATCAAAATTGAAGTGGACTCTGGAGATGACTAAGATCCGTTGCTGAATGAATATTTGTGAAAATGATTCAGACTGTTATTGAAATTGCATTTCCTGATTTTTTGGCAGGGACAGTAGTGCAAGCCAAGCTGCATATGATATGGATACAGTACATGTAGATACTGAAGCAACCTGAGTAGTTGAACTATCAACATTTGATGCTGTAGTCTTCATCCTCTCTAACCTCTACTTGTCAGCCTATAAAGTGAGTATCTTCTATTTACTATTCGTAGTATATGGTACAGGGTAGACAACTGAAGGAGTAGTAGGTGCAACTTTGAGAATTGTGATGTAGTCTTGTGTAGTGGCTTTGTTGTTCAGATCATTTTCAGAAGGCAGAAAATAAAGAAATAGTAGAAAGATAGAAAGGTAAACAACAAGTACAGAAAAAGTATAGTTACAGTGTCAACATAGTGCAGTTATATGGCCACAAGAGTGCAGTTGTAATGAATAGAGTTGTGACTTCGAGTTGATTGTACAGATGTAGGTTAATGAAGTGTAGAAAAGAATTGACATTTAGCTATGCATCGTACCTCAAATGTGATCTGATAATGGGGCAAATTGATATGTTATCTTGATAGCTTGTCACAAAAGTATCACATACCAATATCTACAATTTCAATGATGATAGAAGCAACTCCTGAAGATTCAAATACAATCCTAACCAGTCCAAATATAATATCAAATATTAGAAAACCCAAACCCAACAGGAAGAAATACAAACAAAATTCCTAATATGTCATGAGCATATTAGTCAATTGTATGAACAATAAGAAACATTATGAAATTAGTCACTCAAATAGCAGCCAATTGTATCCAAGACACTTAACGAGTGTTAACAATGCACCATTTGAAGTTTGTAATTCTGACGAACCGATTTTGTTCAGGAGAACAGAATCCCTGCAATTGCATTTGCCTCAAACTCCACCATTGTGACGCACAATATTGAATGAAAATAAGTAAGCTAATTCTTGTCAAATAAACTCGATTTCTAGTTCATCTTGTACCTAACTTCAAGTGCTACATGATGAACTACAAATTCAGCCGATAGGACAAGATCCCACTTTCCTATTTTTGTTCGCAGTTATGAAATTCAGTTCAAGTATCTGGTCGAACTCTGCAGTTTGAATCAAACCTGAAATCAAATACAGATCAAACTCAGGAGGGGTTCGATCTGCTACGAACTGATCAGCTTCATTGATAAAACTACCGTAAACAAAATAATGTCAACAATATCCAAACAAGACAAACAACAACTCTCTTAAAAATTCAAATGACATTATATAATCCAAAGAGGATATGTGGATACCTAAAATTGTCTCCAAATGCGAACCTAATATATGTATTGGTATGTGTATTATTTGCAGTACCCATCAGATACAAATATTGAAAACAATCACTTACAATGCTGTTCTATTCATGGTAAAGTAAAATACGATACCACAATACATATCATACTGATGCGGATATTGATATCTTGTTTATGGTCGATTATTATGAATACATACAACTACTTAACTCCCACCGATACAGGTATCTCCTTAAATCTCCCCAATTGTGACAACTAATTAATACTCACCAATACCGATGACTGTACAACATCCACCAATACCGATAACTCTAAGACACCATATATACATTGGGAATACATCAGTACGTATGGATACATTAGTTATATCTGCATATGGGTTGTGAGACTGGAGTTCATGGAACATCAGTAGGTCGGGTAATATGTAAGTTTGCAACAATACGATATGAGGTACTACAAAATCACTGTTGGCGCTAGGTATTCACACTGTTACATTTAACTCTGTACAGTACCTTGGGAAGCTTAAGATACAGTGTTCTTTATCTGGCCATTCCAATTGTATAGTGAGCAGCCAGCCGAGTGCCAGCCCGATTCGATCACATCCAGCCAGCTGTGATAATGTCCGATTTGATCATATCCAGTCAGCGCGGCTGAATTAAGTGAAGCCAGCGAACAGCCAGCCCGATTCGATCAAATTCAGCCAGCCATGAGCCAGTCCAGTTCAATCACATCCAGCCAGCCATGAGCCAGCCCGGCTCAACTACGTCCAGCCAGCTGAGAGCCAATCCGGCTTGATCACTTCCATCCAGCCAAGAGCTAGTCCAGCTTGATCATCTCCTACCAGCGGTAAGCCAGCCCTGATCCATGGTCTCCAGCTAGCCAAGAGCCAGTACAGCTCAATCTTCTGCAGCAAGCTGTCTGCCATCCCTGCTCGATTGTCTCGAGCCAGCTGAGAGCTATGCTGGCTCAATTGCATCCAGCCAGTCGAACCTCAGTGTAATAGCTGTATCAGGTATACTTGACTTGTAAGCACATCTGGCCTCATATGTGAACCTGGCTTATAGTCACTCCTGGCTCGTAATCGTTCTTGGCCTCATCAGTGCATGTGGCCTCGTATGTGTACTTGGCTTGTATGTGCGCTTGACATACAAGTATACCTTGCAGCCGAGATCAGGTAAGTACCCTATATATATTATCTGACCCCCTGATCCACCCCCTTAGTTTCAACAATATTTGCATTCTAAGTTCTAAGTTCTAATTTATAAGTTCAACTCTATGATACTTCTCTCTCTTAAATACACAGTTGCTTTCTTTATTTGCAAAACTAACAGATGTACAGACAATTTTAATCGAGGTAGCCAGCTAGTTCTTATTCATCATCTTTATCTAGCCTTGAGCCAATTCGGCTTAATCATGTCCAGCCTACTGACAGCTAGCATGGTTCCATCACATCCGATCAGCCTTGAGTCAGTTGCACTGGATTGCGTCCAGCTACTCAAGTGCCATCACAACTTGATCGCCTCTAGTCCATCAAGAGCCAGCCCAATCTGATATCAAGATGAACCTCCAAGGATCTCTGATCGAAATACTAATACTTCCATCCAGATATGATCGTCGTGTACGGCCAGCCAAGAGCCAGAACGTATCAATCGGACTCTGCCAGCCACAACAAACATCTCCTGCCAGCTCAGCTCGATTTCATGTAGCCAGCCATGAGCCATCCAAGCTAAATTGTCTTGTGTTAGCTAAGCGAGGCTATTCCAACCGTTTGCATCCAACCTGTATTGATCTTCTTAACCTGTACACTAGCTCCACATGCTGTTCCAAGTCCTATTTTAAGTGCATCTAAGATCTATCATGATTTGTTCTATATAGTTAACAATAAATTTGGGAATCAAGTGTATAACTTTATGTAATCAATTGACTGTTCTGGTAAATCAATACTGAAACCGGAAATCCAAGTCAAGGCTACCACGGTTCAATGTGCTGTATCTGATGTTAAATGCTAAGTGTGTGAGTACGTTCAGATGCAGATACTGTGTCTAGAAGCAAATACAACCACTGTGGTGTTAAAGTAAAATGAGTCTCAAGAGGTTTTATCTGAAGTGTTTGATGATTCCTAGACGTACCAGTATTCTGGATAGTGTTGGCAACAAAGTGGATCGGTTTGTGATGGATCAAACCGACCAGGGATCCGGTTCGGATTCGATCTGGATTTTGTCGAATTCAGCCGATCTGTCACAAACTGATTCACGAACCATTGATATTAAAACCAGCATAAGTACGCGAGTTCTGGTCCGATTGCCTCGATTGTTATCGCGTTCGAAAGAGCTCGATCCCAGCTACAAGTCGCGTCCAATATCGCGACATTCGGACAAGAACCCGCTTACTTATTTTTGTTTAACATTATGGGCCGAAATGGTGGGGTTTGAGGCGAATGGCTTGGCAAGGACACGCTTTGCTCGAATCCAACTGGTTCGTCTATGGTACGAACTTCCGACGGTTCATTGCCAATATCAGTTCTGGATACAACTTGGTTTTTTTTCCGATATAGACATCTAGTGTTCGCAACGAACTGTCAAACGTTTATACCATTGATGAACCGGTTCGGTTCGTATGAAGCGTATCCTTACAAAGCCATTCGCTTCAAACCCTACCATTTCGGCCTGCAACTACAAACGAAAATAAGTAAGCGAGGTCTTGTCTGATCGGCTTGTTTTCTAGTTCATCTTTTGGCTAACTTCACACGCTACAAGATGAACTAACATTCGAGCCGATCGGACAAGAACTCACTTACTTATTATCATTTGAGAATCGATAGTTTGCGAACTAGTTGGTAACAAATCTGGAAACTTCGCCAAATCTCGGATCTAATCCGCTTCGAACCTTGATCAGTTCGATCTGCCACGAAACAATCCACTTCGTTGCCAAAATTAAAGTTATTCCCATAGAGTAGCTTATACCTGGGTTCCAAGTCGATCGTATGGTCAATCGACCGGTGTGGTGGCAGCATCTCTGCCTCAGCCTTACTAAAGACCTCAACAAATTCCAGATACTTGGCTGGTATATGACGACCATTTATGGTCGGTACTATCGACACTCCAGTCTCGTCTACTCTATCCGGAAATATTAGTATTAAGTACTTATATGCGAATGAAAGCGATAGTTGGAATCCAGTAGTAGCTGTACCGCTGGCCGATCACAATAAAGCATGACTGTGGTACACATCCTCCCTTCGTGACTCGGTAAGCCGGTAGCAGTCATTCAAGCCTTACATTTTTGGTAACTCCTCTCCTGCAACTACCCCCACTGCTTCCTGCTCACCTATTTAGCATTGGTGTTTCTCATCTGAAATCCCACTCCATAATACTCTCAGCAGCCCAGTACACTCTCCCAATCCTAGAGTGAATGCCTTGATGACCTCATTGCTTTCAAGAAGGTTATCGAATGCGACTGCTCCAAGGAAACAAATATCCAGAGAATTACCACTGTACTCCTGCAATGTTCTGTTTGTATCTACGTATAGGGTTCCATAACGATTCCCGTACATAGCCTGTAGACCACTAGAGTTCTGCAAGATCACGAGTGGACTAGCTTTCCAGTCAATTTCGGGGTTTCAAGTCTTGAACCAAGGCAATCCCAAAATCAAGTTGTATGCCCTCATGGATACTATTAAGGCATCCGATTCATCAACCAGTACCTAGCTTTCGAAATACTGAACTGAAAGAGTAGTCTTTCCACTTCCTGTTGCAAACTTCATCTTGCTACCATTGAGGCTCGAGGTTGCGATGAATACTGGTTCCTAGTCTTTTGACTTGTTCTTGAGGACATCATCTTGCTGACGTCGAGGCCCGAGGGAACAACGAATGCTTAATTGAGAGTTTAGTCTTTTGACTCTGTCTTGCAGACATCATCTCACTGCCATTGAGGTCCAAGGTTGCGATAAATACTGGTTCGTCCTGTATGCCCAGCTACATTTGCAGCTTGGACATCATGATGCGCCGCTACCAGTAGTCTTTCCACTGGAAGTTGTCTTGGTGGCCAAGTACATATTCATCTCACCCTGGAATAAGACAAAATAGAGGTCCAAATAGCCTATGGATAATACGACTCCGTAAATGTGTTAAGGATCGCTCATTGTCGATTGAGAATAAATTTAATTCCGACTTGAAACACTCCCATAATGATAACAATCGACATTGAGCAGATGGTAGTCATTGTTGTATCATATGATCTTGTCGGTTTATTGAATGATGATCGGTAACTTGATTGAGTCTAACCAAGGGGTAATCGTGATTGTGGTTGCAATCAGATATCGATCGATATGTTCGTGAATGATGTGAGACGAATCCGGCTTCTTTGCGTATCTGTCTTGTAGTATCGTACAATGGAGTATTGGCTTTGATTCTGTCCATCAGTAGTCTTTCTCTGTAGGTGCACTTCCATGTTCGTGTAATTATTCTCTGTAGGTGCACTTCAGAGCTTCAACTCACATTGTAGAAAGGTAATCATCAAGTGCGCTTCAGAGCTTCCGCTCAGATCAGAGAAGGTAATGATCAAGTATGCTTAATCAAACGTATTTATTGTCGGTGTCTTCTTGCCAGACTCGATCGTCAATGAACCGATATATTCAGAGGTAACTGACTTTGAATGATGAATCGATACATATAAGGGTAATGGTCGATAAAGATTTCTCTAGAACTTCATGTCCTATTGGCTTTCTGTTCATCTCGAACATCCTTTTGTATGCGATGGATCTCATTAAACATGTTTCGAGGTCATCTCAGCAGTGGCCATAAGGGCCGGTGACCTATTCATTGGAAGAAAAACCAAGTGGTGCTCTGGACGCTGGAACATTTACCGCGCAGCAGACACTTCAGATGAAACCTTTTCAGTATCGTTGTGAAGTGATAATGCACATATGTATACACATCCCCTGGCGTTGCACTTGCACCTTCTGACGCAGCATTTCTTACTGGTATAGCTATACAGTGTACATAATTCTTACTGACACATCCATGCAGTGTACCTACTATGTGATCCACAACACTACTCATGTAACGCATGAGTACAATGTACATAGTGACATAACGCAATGTTCACAGCATGCAATGTTTATACGATGCCCTCAATTGCATTCACATCTGGAGTGACGGATACAGTGCAGTGATGTTTCTGTTGACTATATTTGATATTAAGCTCTAATATATACAGTTTCCCGTTCTAAATACCATACTACACATTGCAGCCACTGGCAGCAAGAAGTACATCCTCTAAACTACTCTCTCATCGTTTCAAATGCCACGCTATATGTCTCAGCGAGCATGAAGCACATCCTCTAAACTACTCTTTTCTCGTTCCAAACGTCATGCTACACATCGCAGAGAGCTTGAAGTATATCCTCAAAACTACTCTCTCCTTCGCAGTCATCCACCGACTCAGACTCTACATCATTGTACTCGTCCTGATTGTCGTCCTCATTTCCATCCTCATCCTCATCCTCATCCTCCTCATTCTTGACCTTGTCATCATCCAGCTGGAGACCACGATGTCGCTGAGTATGACTTCTGACAATGTGAATGTCATCATTCTCATTGTCACTATCATTGTTGCTCTCATCAATCCTATCCTCAGCATCGAATGATAAATCTTTAGCAATGGAGATGTGGATCGCAGAAATTATTGGAGTCTCAATGTTCAGCTCCATCATCAGGACTTCCATCGCAGTCTTGTTTAATACCACTCGATGAGGCTTGATAACAGGTGGCATGTTATTGGCTCCTTGCACGTGTAGAATGAGGTTGTTGAGAGCTGCCCTTATGGACTTGATTACCTTCTGTCTCAATGGAAATGGGAGATCATTCCAAATATTCATGAGATCAGTATAAGTCTCTGCAAAATGTTAGAGCAATTGCATGCATTGTGAAGGCCATACTTATCGCCGTCATTATCTTGATTGAGGTAGTACTTTGACTCGGGCCTGTTGCACCGGATTTCGAAGTCATTAATTTCAACATTTGTTGGAACTGAACCTCCTTTTCTTTGCCACTCTGTCAGTACGTGATGCACTGCTGTACATGTTAACACAATCAGTACCCGGAGTGTCTGCTCCCGAATCCAGTCATGGAAGCCCTTCGAATTCTTGCCGTATTTGTGCATTGGTTGGAAGAAATGTATATATATCAATCGTGGAATCTCTTCGGCAGGAAAGTAGCTAGCTCGTTCCTAGTAGTGATAGCGATGCTACAAGTTGCAGACAGAACTCACATCAGGTTGAACTCACATCAGGTATATTCGTACAATCGCATTGGCACACAATCAATGTAGAATCTGAAAGAATTAGGTCAATATATATGTGGCGCTCATCATCATCGAAACGGTGCAAGTTGTATAGTCTCCCTACACACTGATAGGCCTTCTCAATCGTGTGCAATCTGACTGCATTGCAACTGTTTTTGATCTGACATATGGCCGATTAGTCAGTGCAAATACAATTCTGAGAGATACCTAACAATTTTGCGACATTCCTTCTGATGTTCCTGGAAGCTAATATTGACTCCTTCCTGCCTGCATACCTTCGGTCAGGAATGCTTAACTGACTTTGTGTTGGAAACGATATGTTAGTGGGTATCTACCACTCTTAGAATCGTATAAGCTGCCAGCAGAAACTCAGCTTCTGTTGGAAATGGTGTCTCGCTCAGCAGTTGCTTCTCCATCATGTGACGCATTGTTTTCAGTACAGCAGTAACTCAAAGATCACCTAGTGCAAGGACAGTTCGACTGCCAAATCTTTTACTACTGACCAACAGACTTGACGGTGTCCTCAGTGGAGATGATAGGATGAGTTATAAAGCCAATGGAGATGGGTGTGGACTCCGGAGGTGACTAAGGTTCGTCGCTGAACAAATAGCGACGTTGGAAATGATACTGGGTGCTGACGACATCGAGGCATAATTCGGTGGGGGCAGTGACAGTTTCAGGACTGGATTTGTTGCGGATACAATGGGTGTAGATGATAAGGAGATCTGAGTAATCGAACCTTCAATACGTGAGGCTATAGCCTTCATCCGATTTCGCTTCTACTTGTCAGACTGCAAAGTGAGTTTCATCTTATGACCGTTTGCTGTACGTGGCATTGGGGTACCAGGAGTGGCTGGTACTGCTTTTGGAATTGAGGATACGACCTTGTACAGTGGCTTTGTTTTTCGGGTCATTTTCAGAAGGCAGGAATATCAGAAAGGCAGAAAAAGGCTGCAGTAGCAATATAGATGAAGGGTAATGCAGTGTGGAAAAGGACTGACACATTGCTGAGCATTGCACCTGAAAAGTATTCTCATAAAGGGGCAGATTCACATGATTTCGTATTAGCTTGTCATGAAAGTATCGCATACAATTAGTCAATCAAATACTAATAATGCCAAGAAAACCCAAACGAGACTAAAAGCAACTCTGTAAAATGCAAAAATGACTCTACCCGATCCAAAGAGGAAATGCAAAGACCCAATCTAACCCAAACCCCAAACGTGAACCTAACACGTGTGTCAGTATGCAAGTCATTTGCAGTACTATTGGACGTACCGAACACCATCACTCAAATTGCTGACCCATCCATGGTGGAGTCAAACATGATACTTCGAGCTGTGTGAAGTTCATACCGGCATTAACATCTCGGTGCGTACAAATTGCCACCGACTCTGACGACTCATCAATGTCTACCGATACCGACGAAACGTCATACATTGTCTCCTGCTCCACCAAAACCTGTGCTATTTGCGACTTCGCCTCCCATTGTTACTGTAACTCCATCACCGTTCGAGAAGTGGCCTAAACAATTTGTACTGTCTCTGCTATTCGTTCAACTCTGGCACTCATTAACTCCTCCAGTACAGATGATAATACATCTTGGAGAGAGGTACACTCAACGTCGTGAGTAGCAGTCACCTCCAGTTGGGTCATTACCGAGTCGTTTATTCCAATGAATCTGAGAGTACGTATCAGTCTCTCTACCGGTTCGGAGGCATCAGGTATCCCCGGAGGAGATGATCGTAGTTGTGGTAATGGTGGTGGTGGTGGAGTAGCTCTTGCCATCCTTGGAGGCGCAACTGCTATTGCCTTCAGAAAAGCCACAACGATGAGAGGGTTGTAAGCTGTAACAGAAAAGAAGATGGCTACAGAGTCGTTGCTATTGAGTCGAGTCGCATTCCATTGCTGCAGAGAGATTTCATCGGACATAACTAGACATCTAAGAATAAAACTGACATCTTTGACCGGATATAGGCGACTCACAGTACAGTGTACAGACTTTGCGGTGAGATTCTCGACTTGTGAGAGTTGCCATCTATTCGAGCGGTAGTGAACGAAGATGTCGTCCCAACAGTCATAACTTTCTGGGCCGTAGCATTCAGGGTCGACAATGCAAACACTGAAGGGATTTATATGTGGTGGGCCAGTAAGAACGGCATTGGTGGAGATCTCATCCAGTTTTCGTTTCTTCTGGAGGGGAGAGGCAATGATAGTCCATGACGTTGTACGTTTGTGGGATGGTTGCTGCAGCTTCAGTGTCCAGAGATACGAGTTGTGTTTCTTGGAATGGGCTTTGCCACGTTTGGAGTTGTCACAGTTGTCAAAGTTGTCAGAGTTGTCAGAGTCATTGTAGTCGGGGTCAGTATCGATACATAAAGGTGGTTTTTCTTTGTAATATCGGTTCATCTGCACCTGAGTTTTATCGAAATAGTCTTGGAGAAATGCTCAGAACCCACTCCACCATTCCATGTATCATGGTTGAGTCGATACCCGATACTTCCACATCCTCTGAAACTGTGCAAGGTATCTTGTTGTGACTGGGTCCATAAAAAGGATATCATACATCAAGCCAATCGTGCCATCATCCTTGACACCATGACTGGTATACATCCGAATAAGATCCTGAATATATTCAGCTATGAACTGCTTTGCGAAACCATCTAGGTGGAGAGTATCCTTAATTGCATCGGTTTTGGAGGGTATGAATGGGATCTTTTTGGATGGCATTGCAACGTTCTGAGCTGTATATAAGGTGTATGAGGGGTCGATCAGGATTAGGATTAATGTGTCTAAAAATGACAAAGAGAGTGGTAAATAGAAAAAGGGGGAGTAAATAGAGATGATGGAAAATTGAAATTGAGAGAGTATATGGGAGTATATATACAGTGCAGAATGGGCTATCAAGGTACTTGGGATCATGTAGAGCGGCTCACAGAAGAGTTGAAACCATTGGTGATATCAAACATCATACTTGAAAAGGAGCTTTCCTGGGTGTGAGCCATTATCGGTACTTCCCTTCCGATGTGAAAGATGCACCTCATGTTTTATACAACTCTGAGAGTTATTTGAATCACCTCTTGAGCGTGAGACACACTCGTCATGCGAATGTTAGGTCAAAGCGTCAAAGTCTGTCAGATTGGGTTCCTACCATATGGCAGTGACATCAAATTCCAACATAATAATGCAGTGTGGTGTTACAAACAGTCAGGACCTGCCATATGAAGTGAGAGAAGTATCACCGGCATCTCTAGCAGTGCATAGGCCTCTCCAGACACCACCAATTGACTCTGTGCGGTGGTGTCATGAACTCTGAACTTGTGTCTTGGCATACAAAACGAGAGATAGTACTTGTTTTCCTCTGTGTTTCGTATTATCTGCCCAGTCAAACATCAAAAAAGGAAGCAAACAAGCAAGTCCATGGATTCTTTATTATATTTGTTTCACCATTAGTGTCATATTAGGCTGTGGCCATGGCTAGATCGTAACAAACTGTGTCTGCAGTATATTCCAGGGTTTTGTCATTTTATATACAGCTCTGTGAGTTTTGTACACCATGCGACTCAATTCCACTATCCCTGTATGGCAATGACCCATGCATGGCAATACTCAAAATATTCTGCTAACTGCAGATACAGCCCTCAGCATTGTTTATACCACATGCACCATGGCTCCCATACAAACTCTGAATCGTTTCTATCCAGTTTGCTTGAAACCTTACAAGTCTGACCTGTGGCTCTACAAACACATCAACAGCGACCATCCTCGATATCATGCCCAACTTCTTGAAACCAAGACAGACTCCAAGTCTCTTGAACGCATTCGAAAATACTTTTAGCAATGCGTCGACAATTCTCACAATAGGTTTCATGCCAACTATGACCACATTGACGATCCTAATGTATTTCCTCAGTTGTACACGTTTTCTTCTCCAGAACCATTCAAATCTGATCCAAATACAAACGCCTTGTAATATTCCGATGCGGGGGCTCCTGTGGCATATATACCGACCGACGATGAGTACAATGCTCAGCACAATTCTGAGCAGTGCTTACACAACTCCTTCCATCCGTTCGACAGTGAGGAGGAGTACATTTTTGAAGAGCTGGTCACATCGAAAGGTCTTCCTTCCAACATTATCGATGGCTTCCTGAAGGGCGACTGCAGCCTTAAAGAGTGTGTCCATGATGCTCTGCAATCAAATTACAACCTCCGACAGAAAATCGACGCGATAGAGGACAGACTTGACTATGACTACTGAAAGAAACGTACGTTTCAGATGGCATAGAATACGCAGCATCCGGATGCAATTGAGGTTTGGTACCATGACCTAATAGAGTATACAAAATGGCTACTCTGGCAGCCAGCATACGAGGAACGTCTTACATACACACCGATACGTTGCTTTGATGATACTGGATACCTTGTTTACCACAAGATGCATACTGGAGATTGGTGGTGGGATAAGCAGGTAAGCTTCCGTCTTAGTATACCCTTTCCAATGCTCTATATCCATTACAATGCTCTATATCCTTTACAATGCCCTATACCCTTTACAATGCTCTATACCCTTTACAATGCTCTATACCCTTTACAATGCCCTATACCCTTTACAATACTCTATACCCTTTACAATACTCTATACTCTGTACAATGCTCTATACCCTTTATAATACTTACAATTGTATAGACAACACTACCTGTCAGTGACATGCTGGTGCCGATGATATACATGTCTGATGGCACCCATCTCACAAACGTCTCTGGTGACAAGAAGGGATGGTCAATATATATGACGATCGGCAATCTGTCTTCAGTAGCACGGATAGAGCAGACAATGCAAAGCATGTTGTTGGTTGCACTTTTGCCCATTCCTGTCAAGATACGCGATGTCCCCCTCAAAAGAAGAAATGCTCAGAGGGTGCATAACTGAATGGTCACTCAGAACGTACTGCAGCATGTGTTGCAACCCTTACTCAATTCCGAGACCCACACCTTCTATGCCCACTGTGCCAAAAGCAACTTCAGGCATTGTTATTTGATACTGGCTACATGGATGGCCGATCACCCTGAGCACCGTGATCTTCACAATATCAGGAATAGTGTATGCTACTGGTGCGAATGCCTATTGCAGGAAATGGGTAATCTATCCTGCCGATATGAGTGATACAACCTCCGTGATCATAATATGTATCGTATACTATCAGATTCAAATACACCCCTCAACATCGCCAATCTCAAACGCCACGATGTGAATCCAGATTTCAACATCTTATGGTCTCTCGATTGTGTTACAAGTGATCTTCTCAAGCCTGATCTACTCCACACGATGCAAATTGATATGTTGAAGTACCTCCAGTCATGGCTTCACGAATTTTTCAAGCGGCATAAGCGGCTTGACAAGTTCAATGATATTTGTCTCTCGATGCCTGCATGCCATGATATGACTAAGCCAAGATG
The DNA here is from genome assembly GCA_014904905.1 of Wilcoxina mikolae CBS 423.85. Lineage (NCBI taxonomy): Eukaryota > Fungi > Ascomycota > Pezizomycetes > Pezizales > Pyronemataceae > Wilcoxina > Wilcoxina mikolae. The sequence continues at coordinate 271,525 of MU122200.1, read as the reverse complement.
TATATATATACGGAGGTTTTGCATTGGAACAAAGGAGAAATCCAGACAATGATACGATTCCTTGTGAGTGTCGTATGCAATGCTCTGCGGAATCCTAGCCCCTCTCAGTACAGTATTTTTGACCGTGCAGTTGAGTGCTCTCGCTCTCTTATTGAATTCGATTTCTATTGTCAGCATGACTCTCATGATGATAAAATGCTAGACCTCATGAAAAATGCTCTAAATCACTTTCATGATTAGAAGGATATTTTTCAACAATTTAGAATGGGGAAATGACTTGCAGCAGAGACCAGAGAGAGACGTACAGAATTGTGTGCTGAGCGGGATGTAGAGTTGGAGGAACACAAGAATAAAACGACAGCCTTTCGACAGCGTATTCGCGATGTCTGAAAAGGTATTATCGATACAGAAATGGCCGAATATATTGAAGAGGATAGCGATTTCAACTTTTCCAAGATACATCTTATGCAGCACTTCTGGGAGCAGATACAACGGTATGGTTCGCATGAACAGTGGTCGACAGAGATCGGAAAAAGTTCTTGCTGAAAGCAGATTAAGGACGGATTTAATGCCTCCAACAATACGGGTAATTACTATACTCAGATAATTAACTACTACCTTCTGAGTAATGCATTCGCTGTCAGAAAGACCAAGCGCGATGTATGGAACCGTAAATGAGCTACTCTACTGACGACGACCAAAGTGACCATGGAAATTACAACTGAGATTACATTTGAACTTACGGCGGAAGCAACCACTTCTAGTAGACGTCATTTATTGAGGTTCATATCTCCACAGCAGTACAAAGGAAAAGAGAAAGTCAAGGACTTTCAAGACCTCTTGAAAACAATCAGTGATGACATCCTCCGAATGGTCTATATGATGCCAGCAGTTATTTCTTATACTCCAAGCAGGTTAATATCGATTCGGATGATCTCTTAAGCAGTGCTGGTGTAATTTACCATGGATTGGAGGTAGAATCACGTAACATACATGATGAGTATAACATTCAGAAGCTCAGATGTACTGGAGATATACGGTGGTATTCTGGGGCTTCCCGCCATGGCTGGGTATGGGTTCAAATGTCGCAATGTAAGGAGGGGCAGGAGCAGTCTTATAAGATACTGCAGGGTCACGTACTATACTGTATGCTTCGTCTATTCAAGCTGTGAGTCGTCCATTCGCACGTCACGAATATCTTTTGGCTAGTATACATTGAAGTGACAAGTCCTACCAATAGTTGAACGCTGGAAAGTACATCGCAGTTATTCAGGATAGTGAAACCATTATCCGGAGGTGCATATGCAGTTATTAGTGCAGGAAATATTGTGGGAGTGGCTCACTTAATTCCAGAGAAGCCCATTTTGTCCAAATCAGAGAATCAAGGATGGATAGTAAATAGTCATATAGACCTAGTGACTTGGAATGATGTTTATTATATGCTGGAAGACGAGTTAAATACAGCGGTGAAGAGGGTATAAATGGTGTTTAGAACTGTAAATAGACTTAATAAACATTACTTTGTGATTGGCAGACTTTCAAGTTGCTTGTGTCCAGCCAAGACATGGATGCAAGCAAAGTGATTCTCCATGGAAAACGACCTTATAGTGTAATATGCTGTGCATAGCATCATCATTACAATGCCTAGAGCAGTGTTGCCACCAAGCACCAAACACCATCCTTCAGGTTGCTTGCATCCAGCCAAGATATGGATACAAGCAAAGTGATTCTCCATTGAAAATGACCTTGTGGTGTAATATGCCATGCATAACATCGTTATTACAATGTCCAGAGCAGTGTTGCCACCGAGTATCAAGCACCATGCAATTGCACCAGCCAGACGAAGGACACGGTATATTAAGTGACCCAAGGTACAGTGCAGAGTGATATGCGACAGTGTGAATACCTAGTGCCAGGAGTTATTTTTGCAGTGCTTCACATCATATTGTCGTGGACTTACATGTTACCCTTCCCACCGATCTTTCAGGTACTCCTTATACACCCCCGATATCCGGGCATAACTAATACACCCAGGTGCAGGGATTGTTTTCCAATGTTTCTCAAAGTCAATTGACCTCTGAATTGTCTCTACTATTGTATATTAACTCAATTGAATTATTTCTTATCCTGAATCGACAACTTGAATCAAGTAATAGTTCTCAGTATAGGTCTGATGAATCGAAAACGTAAAGAAATCACACAATCCTATGAGTCAAACGTATCTGGTGACTGAAAAGTGATTATAGTGTAACGATGTACGTTCCTTTATGGATGGATATGCATAGATACAGTTGCAAGTGGAATATGTGATAAAGAGGATGATATCAATTGTAGAGTATGTAAGTAAGTAGATAAGTAAGTAAGATAATTCCTAGCATGCAACAAGCACTTCACGAGGTAATTATATATGAATGGCAGTTATCTGGCCTCAGCGGCCAAGTGCAATGATAAAGGCTGAGTGCACTGATGAAGCCAAGTGAACTTACGAGGCCAAGCGTACCTGGCACCACCATTACATATTATACCACTCCATCGGTTCATCAGTCTGCAGATGGAATATAGTCGATAGTCAGTGATTCATACTCATGTGGCTACAGACTCTCGTGCAGAATCGGCTTATGAATTGAGTACTCCGATCAGTGATGATATTGTCAGAAATATTGAAATTGCAGATCAGATGCCTAACGCAGAGCCCAGTCAGCTCTGATGAGTCGATATACTCTCTGCAGGGCAGGTATAGCACCATCTATATCAGTCGATCAATGATGACTAGGATCCCCATGTATCTGGACACGGTTGATTATAGCAAATCTGTGACGGAGTCTATGGTGACACCTTCCCAGGGTCATGATGTTGGTGGCAGTAGCATGTTTATTCTGTGGTGGGCATGCTGCAGAGCCTTGATTCAATGATATACTTTGCAGCTGCTGACATACTTCCTTATGTGCATATCTATTTCGGATTAATAAAAATCCCTAGAGACTAGCTCAGTAGTTCTAAGAGCTCCAACATGATCAGACTTAGGGTTGTGGTGAAAGAAACTTATCATTATGCTGGGGAGAGCATAGTCTGCAGGGACATATATACTCCTCTCATAGGCCAGAGCTGCAGTGATGACACTCTATTGGTTCACATCTTCAGCATTGGCTTTGGTTGATCTTATCGGATTATCAACTAGGTAATCTGAAATGTTAATCACCAATAGGTCAGTAGCATGAGCCTTCTTTATCATCGGTAAATGATCATTATAGGGGTTGACTGCTAGGATCGGCAAGTACCATCTGATAGGCTTCTTGTAGTCAATCTCGTAATCAGGCCATCAGTGGGATTTTTTGTACCTTCAAAGTACTTGATTGTGAAGTCATATGTCAATACGATCTCAGCCCAACAGGTCTACCTCTGGCAGAGCACTTTTGATGTCAAGAAATACTGGAGATTCTTGTGGTTGCACTGCACTAAGACTTTGTGCCAGGTACCTTCCAGGCAGTATCACTATTGCTTGAAGGTCTCGATGATGGGGAGATGTTACAGATCATGCATGGCGGAAATCTGCTCAGCTGGAGTACACATCCAAGAGTAATAATTGACCAACCGAATGGTTCTGAAGCCATCATACTGGTTCCAAATACCTGCAATCGTAAAGCCATTCCCATCCATCTGGAGGATAATCGGCTTGACTGGGAAGAAGTGCGGCATGATCGATACTGCAGAAAAGTTGTTTTTTCAGCTTTTGGAAGGCCAGCTTGGCTTTTCCAGTCCATTTCCATTTATAACTGATCGGCTACGATCAATCTGACAGTCGTTTTGACTTACAACTGAGTTTTCAATTGATTGTTAGTGATTCTGTGAGCAGAAAGGTCACCTTGGAATAATTTCAGATGAACTTCCAGTAGAAGTTCATGAACCTAGATAGTATCTGCATATTCTGCACTGATTTGGGGATCGGCCAATCTTCGATGGTATAGAGATGGTAAATTTCCATGCTGAAACCTTCGGCACTGATAACGAAGATGAGAAAGCTGACCTCCGAGCCATGAAATTAGTACTTCTCTGCCTTGTAATATAAGTCGAAGTCTTGCAGCCATTGCAGTACTTTCTGCCTATACTTGTCATGCTCCTTGTCATCAGTAGAGCAGATCAAGATGTTATCGACGTAACACACAGCAAGGTCATTAATGTAACGTTGCAGGCAATAGTCGATATAAGTCTGGAAGGTAGCCGGTGTATTCATCAAGCCGAATTACATGACCCTGTATGTGAACTGATCATATCAGATTCGGAATGCCATCTTGTACTCGTCACCATCCATAATGTAAATCAGGTGATAGGTTCTGCGAAGGTCAAGTTCTGTAACTATCCTGGTGCTACCAACATGGTCAAGCATCTCTGAGATTAATAAATGGGGATATTGATTCTTGATTATGTCTATATTGAGAGCTCGGTAGTTCAAACAGAGTTTCAAACTGCCGTCCTTCTTGAATGCAGGATGTATCGATACTGGTGCCAGTGATAATGATCGCTGGATGAAACCATTGGTCAGATTTGTCTCAATGTAAACCTTTAGAGTTCTCAACTCAATCTCAGACATGTTATAGATATACGCATATATCAGCCTGTGCCCAGGTTCCAGTTTGATTGCATGATCAATTGATCGGTGTGGTGGCAGCACTCCTGCCTTGGCCTTACTAAAGATCTCAACGAACGCCTTATATGTAGCTGCTATATAATCACCAACCTAAGTCGATACTACCAGTACTGCGATCTCGTCTGCTCCATCTGCCCATGCCAGTAGTATTGGCAACGAACCAGATCAGTTCGAGATAGATCGAACCAAGCAGAGAATCAGTTTAACATCGATCTGGGATTTGTCGAATTTAATCGGTTTGTCACAAACTGATTCGCGAACCATTGAATGTCAAACGATAATAAGTAAGCAAGGTCTTATCCCATTGCCTCGATTGTAAGCGCACTCATAAGAGCTCGATCCCAGCAATAATATGCTCCCACAATCGCGAAATTCAGACAAGAACTCGTGTACTTATTGTTGTTCGAAATTGTGGGCTGAAATGGTGGGATTTGAGATGAATGGCTAGGCAAGCATCTGCTTCGCTCAAACCGAACCGGTTCTTCAATGGTACGAATTCCAGGCGGTTCGTTGCCAACACTACACGTTAGTATTGAGTTCTTATATGAGAATAGAAGAGAAGATTAAAATCCAAGAGTAGCAGTACTGCCTACCAATCACAATAGAGTATGACCGTGGTGCGCATCCTCACTTCGTAACTTGGCAAGCTGAAAGCAGTCATTTATGCCCTGCATCGTTGGTTACTCCTCTACCACAACTACTGCCGCTGCTCTCTGCTCTCCCATATACCATCGGAGTTTCTCACCTTAGATCCCACTTCATAATGCTTCCAGCAGCCCACTGCACTCTCCAAACGTAGGGCAAATACCTTGTCGACCTTGTTGCTTTCAAGGAGGTCATCGACTGAGATTGTTCCAAGAAAACTAATGTCTAGAGGCTTATCACCATATCTCTGGAAAGTTCTGTCATGTCCGCATATGGGATTCCATCGTAATTCCCATTCGTAGTTTGCTGTCCACAAGAGAATTGCCAGGTCAACAGTCTACCGGCTTTCCAGTCAATTTCTGGGTATTGAATCTTGAACAAAGGCAATCTGAAAACCCAGATATATGCCCTCGTAGGAATGATTAAGACATCTGATTCATCAACCAGTGCCAAGCTTTCGAAATACTGAACTGAGAGAGTAGTCTTTCAACTTCTTCTGGCAGATATTATCTGTCTACCATTGATACTCGTGGTTGCGATGAATGCTGGTTCATCCTGGATGCTGAGCTGCCTTCACAGCTTTAGTATCAGGAAGATACTCATTGCTCCACAGTCAATGAGAGCTTGTACAAGCTGCATTTCACTGTGAACATCTCGCACAAGAACCTTGTGTACAATATGCACAGTATTAGTCTGCTCAGTTCCACACAGATACCGACTCAACATGTAAGCCCTTGGGCTCTCCAAAATAACTCTTGCTTTTAATAAAATTCGGTATACCTATACTCCATCCAATATTACCATAAGCATCTGTACTCTCAACCTCTCTAACCCCAACTCTGTCTCATCTATCCTCTCTCATCGAGTCAGGTACTGGGAGAGGTAGACTAGTATTTTGCCTACTGGGTATCAAATGACCATTGTGGTTTGACTTGGTGGCTACTGCTGTCAAATCTCCTGTGGCTGCTGATGCCAGGGTTCAGTCTTTGTTGAGAGTTGGTCTGACCGTATCATGGATACTCTGGTATCAAGTGACTGCCATTACAGCAGATATACTTCTGATTAGGGAAGCAGTTATCAACAACTTCCCTCGAAGCCAATGGTACCAGAGGTAATTTGACATGTTTGCTGCCAGCACCGTGGCCACCAGAGGTCTATTCACCAGAAGTCGTCTCGGTGGACTCGAAAGTTGACAGTCTGAAAGTACATTTCCTGTCAGTTCATTTGGACCAGTCATAAAATGTTTTCCCGCTGCTACTGGAATTGCCAGTAAGTTGCTTCTGTTGATGTTGTTATCTCCTGCTCATCTTTCATGGTCCAGTTTAGAACTTCGCGGCTGCTTCTCGGCCGAAAAGTTTGTCAAAGCTTCCAAACCTCCTATTTGTTGTCAACAGTTTAACTTACACTCATAGTCCAGACTATATACCTGTCCAGGTCATTTCGTGTAATCTCTTAGGATCCTGTCCTTTATTCCATTTGGCTTCCCGTTTCAAGGTACAGAGCTGATTGGTCCATACCTGAACTAGTTCATTCTGGTCATAGATAGTGTTGGCAACGAACCGGATAGGTTTGTCACGGATCGAACGAAGGTGGGGTTCGACAAGGATTCGATCTGAGGTTTGGGCGAAGTTCCAAGGTTTGTCACAAACTGGTTCGCGAACCATCTATCTTCGAACGATAATAGGTAAACGAGTTCTTGTCTGATCGGCTCGATATTTAGTGCATCTTGTAGCGGAAGAGGTTAGCTACAAGATGCGCTAAAAATCAGGCCGATCGGACAAGAACTTGCTTACTTATTTTTGTTCGCAGTTGTAGGCCGAAATGGTGGGGTTTAAGGGAAATGGCTTAGCAAGGATCCGGATTCGCTCGAACCAAACCGATTTGTCAATGGTACGGATCCCAGGCGGTTCGTTGCCAATACTAGTCATGGAATATCTGATCGAACTCTCGGTTGGTCTGGTAGGCTACATTCTGCATATATTTGGAGTTATCGTCCAATCGTTGACGTTGGTCAATGGGGAGGTTGAAGTCATTCATGGCAGAGTGATTCGAATCCCGTAACTTTTGGTTATAAGTAACTAGGTCTTCCATCTTTATTTTTCATTGTGAAGGATTCGTATGGCGGTTCCAGCTGCCGAGTAAGTTCAAGGAGTACTTGTAATGATCCGGTGTGTCGTTCAGGAAATGATGTTGGTATGAGTCTAAGTACTCACAGAGGATACTGATGAAGTTATTCAATTTGGATATGCCCTAGCAGTATTGCGTGGAGTCGACCATCTTCAAGATCCCAGATCTTCCGTTTTTCAGCTCTGTGGTCCATTCTCTGGCAATCTCTCGTTTCCATACTGCATCTCAATTTCGAGTCCATTCTGCTCATGGCTACTCAGACATCGTACTCAGCCCATCGTTCGGCTCACATTTCGGCTTGTTATTTGAAAAGGAGCTTCAGTATCAATCAGTTCTGGGTAGCCATATCAGACTGATCATCTTTATTGATCGTCAATGAGAGGTCTTTGTTATCGTCATCGTTGTTTTTCCTGTCAGGATTGAGATCACCATCATCGGGATTCAGATTTTCGTCATCCGTATTGTGATTGTCACCATCGGCATTTTAATTGTTGCAGTCAGCATTGTGATTGTTGTCAATTGGGATCCGTTGGCTGCTTGTCACCAATACCTGCGAAGTTTCCTCTTTCTTATGATTGTCAACAGTATGCAATTGACCTTCATCTGACTTTGTGGTAGGCATTGAGTTGCAATTGAGTGTAATTAACTAATTGTCAGTATTTACATGTCGCGATGTAATGAAAAAGTAAAGAAATCACCAAACTCCATGAGCAAAACATATCTGGTGACTGAAAAGTGATCAATGTATAAGAATGTATACCCGGGTATGGAAAGATATGCGAAGATACAGTTGCAAACAGAATAAGTGATAAAGAGGATGATATCAATTGTAGGGTAATATATGTAAGTAGGTAAGAAAGTAAGATAATTGCTAGCATACAAAAAGTACTTTGCAAGATAATTATATGTGAAAGGTGGTCATCCGACCTCAGCAGCCAAGTGTACATTGGTGGCCAAGTATACTTGCGAGCCAGGTATACCTATGAGACCAAGTATACCTGGCACTGCCATTACAGGGTAATAGTTGATTCCCTGCATGTCGCTCTGAACTTCCGTATATAACTATGAATAGCTCTTCATCTGACAGCAATAATATTCTCAGCCATTGTTATTATCTTTCCAGTACAAAATTCAATCTTGAGAATCTACGTAGATTCTGAATATGGTATAGGAACGTATTTGGTTTGCAAACACATCTATAACACCTATGATAGTCTGTTGCAATTACGTAATCTGCCCCTTCATGTTATCCCAGTCCTATAATCCTGAGAGTATCTGCATTCGATGAACAAGAACTTGGACTTGATTCTATACTAGCTGTAGTATAGTAATTACATCAGTTATCCTGATTACGTTGCTGGCCCTATATTTCTTGAGTATTTGGATTGTATTTGAGTCATCAGATCTTTATTTATTGAAAGCTACCAATCTCTGATAGATCACTCCATATCCCTCAGCTGCTATGTCAGCTTGCTCATGTTCCTGTAGTTGAAGAATATTCATTCCTGTCTGCAGTTCCTTGATGATTACTGGTTGGATATGAATTTGGACTTTTTGCCCTTCCCATTGCCAATCTTCCTGTACTCGCTCTGTTCCCAATAGCCTGATAAATAGAAGATATTTCTAATACATTCCTTCGAATTCCTCCTCTATTGTTCCTTTCTCCGTAGTGCATCTGCTGATATGGTACTGTATTACTCTGTCCAGTCATAGCATTCTGAAGTTGATCTTGATTCTGGACTGTCATATCAATATCCTCTGATTCTTTCATTTTCTTGACTTTCTTCAATTTACGATACTCATTACCAATCCTATTAACTTCCACCTGAATAATCTTGATGTATTCTTCTGTATCCCTGGAGGATTGTTCAGGCTTAAAAATTCGAAATGACTGTGGTACCAACAGATTTGTTCTGAATATAAGTTGGCATCGTGGTATTGACATTGTGAAATTACTGTGCAGAAAATGTATACAATTCTGTCTGTAATAAGCAGTTAATGGTTTCTAATTGTTGCTTTCTGACCCATATTATTTATTGATGTATTTTATAAATATCACAGTCGCAACTGTCGGCAATAATATAATGCTGATATTATACTCATATGTAGCATGATCCTTTCTTGGAGTTGTAATGGTTGATTCAGCACTCAGTAAGATACAATAAGAGGCTGTTCATCAATTCAGAAACGGCTCGTCCGTAGAATATTATTGTGTTGCAGTGGCACTTGAAACTGAAGTAACAAATATAATATTATATTGATTATATTCTTCCTTCAAGTATGGCTGCCTAAAATAATCTTTGGCTATCACTAGCCTCAACCTACCACCTAGTATGAAGGCTTCCTAAAGGTTATAGTGGTACTGAAGATACTACACATCATGATCTTTCTTGTCAGAAGGGAGGATGCCAAAATTGACAAAGTCAATGAGGTCAAAATAGATCATGTAGTTTTGGCAAGGGTGTAAACTACTTTTATGCCAGAAAGAATATCACGTTCTTGATATTTTCACAAGATATGGGTGAGAGAGTACATAAGATAGTCGGGTATGTCAATTAGCATAAAAGTAATTGGATTGTAGTAAGGAAAATACTTTTTATAATATTTCAAATTTGTAATCGCTAGTGAGTTCTGACTGTGGATTGCTGCTAGAGCTTTTTCGTACAAATATTCAAGTATTTCTGCACTCATTATTGGTTAATAGCATCCAACAGCTCCTTTAGTAATCTATGATATTACTGTTTTAATAAATAGATTTAAATTGACAATCGTAAATCCTGAATCAAATTTTAAAAGACTCAATAAGTCTGTCGTTTGACAACAATATGTTTGGTATAAGCTGTAGGCAAATAGGCCCCTTGCGGATGTATAGAAGTGAATGTTATTGGTGTTCGAGTCAATATCTTGCTCGAACTAACTATGCAAGTGGCCCATAGAGCCACACTAATACAGCAGAGCTGCACTTTAACTTGACCAGAGCCATCCACCTACATCACAACCTTCTCCAATCATCTTCGAAAAACCTCTCGAAGAAACAATATACTCTGCTCAAAAACAACCATGCCTCAGCCATGTGTCTCAGCCATCCAAATGAAACAGAACAAAATATTTTCTGTCTCGCCACTACAATTGAGAAACAAACAAAATATCATACTGCCAAGAAAAACTTACTCCTCACGCCTTCTTTTGTACCACTTTCCTCTTCGCCTTTGGCTGCCTATCTGTTTCCTTTCAATATTGCTATACCGTCTCTTTTACTTTCGCTATATTCTCCTCTGGCTCCTGTGTATTATCCTTCTCGTCTCAGCCTTCCCATTTCACTTTATATTCCCAACTGGTTCCATCAGAGTTTGGCTGGTGATTTGCAATTGATTCAATAATATAATTTGTGTCCGTCCAGCTTGTTCATACTAGCAGAGATTGTGGCCACCAAGTAATCCTAGAATCATTCGTGCGGTGAACCTTGAGCCTGCTGATATTGACCGTATCATGGATCGATATGTCATTTGGAAGGTCTAGCTAGACAGCGTTCCGGCATATTCGGAGAATCTCATATGGGCCAATATATCCATCTACTAGTTTACAGTACATAGGGTAGACATTGGAATATGTGATTGACAGGTTCTTTGTATCTAACTTTACCTTCGCACTGGTGGTGATGGTGGAATCATTGGAGGTTGTGACCTATTAGTATCAGCTATCATTTCATCCTTTACTTTGTGGAGCTCATCTGTAGTGACTTCCAAAACAAGTTGCAATCGTTCAACAAACTCTCGGCCTTGTAAGGTTTTCGCTAATTTATTCGTCTGTAGTCATTAGATATCTGCAATTCAGTCTAGTGGCAGAGGTAGCATATAGCCAAGATCGAGTTCAAAAGGTATTTGCTTTGTCGAATGGTGTACAGAGGTATTGTAAGCATATTCTGCCAGTAGAACGTAGTCGTCCCAGTTGACCTGATCGTGAGTTGAAAAGCCTCACAAACCACATACCACTGTCTTATTCAAGTTCATGCAGAGACTATCAGTTTCTGGAAGGAATGTCGTAGACATGAGCAGCTTTGTGTACAGAATCCTCGCAATCTCTTAACAGGAGGCTGCTGTGAAACGTACATTACAATCTGATACAATATCTTGTGGTTCTCTGTGTAGGCAGACTATATCGTTGATGAACATGCATTCAAAGGCTGGGACGTTGATTGTCTTCTTACATGCTTGCCAATATACTTTCTTGTTATATGGTCGACAAATATTACAATATAGTTGTGGCTATTACCTGAGGTTGGCAGGTCAGTAATGAAGTTGATACTGATTCTTTGCCAATAACCTTTAGCTATAGGGAGTGGTGGCAAGAGGCTCATGAGTTTCCTACTATGATGATTGGTTTGATGGTATAAGTCGCAACCCACAACATATCGCTGAGTATCATTCCACATTATTTTCCAGAAATATCTGTCCTTTATATGCAGTTATAATTGATCTGCATCGAAGTATTCCACTTCTGAAGTGTCATGGGCTTCATAGAGAATTCATCGTCGAATTGTTCTTGATATACATAGCTATACTCTCTTAGCATTTTCTTCTGCCTTTCCTTCCTCCTTCTCTTTTATCCTTGCAGTTTTCTTTCCCTCTTCTTCCTCATCCTTTTGCTTTGCCCCTGCATCTTTCTCCACCTCTTTATTTTCCAGATCTCCACTTAATAATAGTAGGCCAATCTCATTCAAATAGAAACGTTATGCTGACACCTATAATTTGCACTCCCTGGTGAATATGGTGGGTAGCGGGGTGCAGTGACTTGGATTGGTCAGCAAATGTGTAATGGGCCCAAATCAATCGTCATCAATTATACCCACCTTGATATCATCCATCCATTCTTTAGCAGTAGTAACTTCAAGTGCCATTAAATTGCAATGTTTCTTTTATGCATCTGGGTGGCAAGATATCGCGTCCAAAATCTGATTCTTGATACACAGAATGTGTTTGACCTTCCAGTCGAAATTCTGAGGACCATCAGGATATCTATCTAATGTGCAGTGAGGTGGGCTTGTGTGAGGATACAATGCAATGTCACATGGTCTAAGTGTACCATAAATGGCTACTCGGCTCTGTATAGGTTGAACTTCCAGTATAATACCACATCTTGGATGTCCAAATGTTCTCTATCGTACGCGGAGTATTGCACTTCCGTATCATGTAATTTATGGCTGAAATATTCCAGAACCTTCTAATGATTATCTTGCACCAAGTAGAATATCACGTCCAATACATATTGGCTGGCATCGACGTACAAGCAATATGTGGCATTGGGATCCAGTACAGTGAGGACTGGGATATTGCAGAGTACCTTTTTGATGGTGTCAAAAGTATGTTGGTATTGCTTGTTCCAGACGAATGAAGTGCGGAAGATCTTCCTCAGCTCTACATCGGGAAAATAACCCTGCGTCTGGGCATATTAGTCACGTCGGAATATTGGTGGTACACCAAGAGTACCTAGAATATCGGTGGGCCGGGTAACATGTAAGTCCACGACGATACGATGTGAGGTACTGTAAAAACATCTCCTGGCGCTAGGTATTCACACGATCGCATATCACTCTGCACAACGCCTTGGAATGTTTAATATACTGTGTTTTTCGTCTGACCATTCCAATTACATGGTGACCAGCCAGCTGTGAGCCAGCCGGCCCATGAGCCAGCCAGCCCGTGAACCAGCCAGTCCATGAGCCAGCCAGCCCGGCTCGATCATCTCCCACCAGTGGAGAGCCAGCTCAGCTCGATCGTGTCCAGCCAGCCGAGAGTCAGCTCAGCTTAATCATCTCCAGCCAGCTGTGAGCCAGCCAAGCTCGATCATCCCCCACCAGTGGAGAGCTAGCCCAGCTCGATCATGTCCAGCCAGTCAAGAGTCAGTCCAGCTCGATCATTTCCCGCCAGCCGTGAGCCCACCAAGCTCTATCATCTCCCGCCAGCCATGAGCCAGTCCATCCAGCCAGCCAAGACCCAGTGTAATGGCGGTACCAGGTGCACTTGGCTTGTAAATGCACTTGGCCTCGTAAGTGCGCTTGGCCTCGTAAGTGCACTGGGCCTTGTAAGTGTGCTTGGCCTCATAAGTACACTTGGCCTCGTAAGTGCACTTGGCCTCGTAAGTGCACTTGGCAGCCAAGGCCGGGTAAGTACCCTTCATATATAGTCTGACGCTTTTCCACCCCCTTACTTTCAACCGTATTTGCACTCCAAGTTCTAACTTTTAAGTTCTAAGTTCTAAGTTCTAAATTCTAAGTTCGACTCTATGATACTTCTCTCTCTCTCTCTCACAGTCATTCTCTTTATTTACAATGCTAACAGATGTACAAACAATTTTATCTGAGGTAACTAGCCGGTCCTTATCAATCATCTCCAGCTATCGGGGAGCCAGCACATCTCGATCGCGTCTAGCCAGCCAATAGCCAGTACGGCTTGATCACCTTCAGCCAGCCCAGAGCCAGCACGGCTCGATCGCATCCAGCCAGCCAACAGCCAGCACGGCTCGATCTCATTCAGCCAGCCCAGAGCCAGCACAGCTCGATCGCGTGCAGCTAGCTGACAGCCAGTACGGGTTCGATCGCGTCTAGCCAGCCGAGAGCCAGCCTGGCTCGATCGAGTTCAGTCAGCGGTGAGCCAGCACAGCTCGATCCTATCTTGTCAGTTGAGAGCCAGTCCAACTCGACCTTAAAATGAACCTCCAAGTGAAATGCTAATATTTCCGTCGAGATCTGCTCGTCGTGTACAGCCAGACCAAAGCCAGCACGGCTCGATCGCGTCCAGCCAGCCATAACCCAGTACGACTCGATCACGTCCAGCCATCTGTGAGCCAGCCAAGCTCAATCATCTGAGACAGGCTAGTCCAACCATTTACATCCAGTCTGTATCGATCTTCTCCACCTGTGTATCCAAGATCTACCATGATTTCTTGTATATAGTTAGCAATAAATTTTTGAATTAAGTGTGTGACTTTAAGTAATCAATTGATGACCCTGGTAAATCAAGACTGTGACCGGGAAAGGTGTGCACACTGCATGGCTATATCAGTAAGAATTATGTATACTGTATAGCTGCGACAGTAAGGAATGCTGTGTCAGGAGGAGCAAACATAATACCAGAGATTGTATATATACGTGTGTAGTGTTACTCGACGACAAGACTCAAGAGGTTTCGAATGAAGCATCCAATATGCCCTAGCTATTCCAGCATCCAAGGGGCGACTTGGTTTTTTTCTCGATATACACGTTGCCGCACAACATCCCCTTTTCCTTTCGGTGGGGTGTAGATAGCATACAAAAGTATGGTGATGTTAGCATAGTGTTCAATGAATTTCCTACAGTAACAAGTGAGGTCCAGGAAGCCTCTGATATCTTTACTGTTTTGAGGTTGGGGCCAGTCCATGACTGCACGGATTTTATGTTGCTGGGTATGGATGCTGTCCTTGTCAATATCGAAGCTACAGAAGTCAACCTTCTGATAGGCCCAGACACACTTTGCATGTTTGGCCTTCATACCATGTTCTACTAGCAATGTCAATACTTCTGAGATATGTACAATATGCTCCGTCAGGGATGGCTGTGAATCATAATATCGTCAAAATATACGACAATGAACTTTCGTTTCATTGGCTCCAAGATACTGTTCATCATACGCATAAACTGACTTGGTATATTTGCCAGGCCAAACAGAAGGATTCGCCTCTCATATAAGCCACATGTTGTGGTGAAGGCCATCCTTTGCCTGTCAGCTATTGTGATACAAATTTGATGGTAGTCAGCCGCCGAGTCCAATTTCTTAAACCAGCAGGAACCATGCACAGAGTTGAGTAAGTTCTCGATGTATGGGAGAGGATAATGATCCTTAACAGTTATGATATTTACTGCATCAAAATTGATGCACATATACAGCATGCTGTCAGGCTTTGATACAAATAATACTGGTGAGCCGAAATTGCTTCCAGAGGGCTGAATCTAATCCCAGCGAATAGCCCTGTCTATCTGCCTCTGAATCTCCTCTTCTTCTCGTGGAGAGATATGATATGGTGAGCAGAACAGTTTTCTGCCATTTGGATCCGTTGTAATTTCGAAATTGGTCTGCCTTCCTTTCTGCGAGTTTGAATATTTTGGCACTCCAAAGAGGTCCTAGATTTCTGACAACATCTCATTTAACTCTTCTGGTGAATCGTCTGTGAGATGGGTGTCACTATCACCGTAGTGGTGCACTTTGAAAACAATGGTCCATCGCAGCAAGTAGCTAGATATATGTTTGACTTCCACCTTCCATATGATGTGAATGCCCATGAATATAGCCTGCCTCATTATACTTTCATCATCTACAGGGTACAAGCAAGGTAGATAGTATACTCATCTATTCTCTTGTTTCTTCCAGAGGTTATGAGCGATCCACATTTTGTTGCTGTAGTGGTCAATTTGATAGCAGCGATTTATATCACGCATCCATCTTTTGTTCAGCACGATATCAAAGCCCTTGATATTATAGACCGTGAATTCCACCTCATAGACATAGAATGAACCAAGTCGTACTTTCAATTGAATACGATGGTATTTCTCTATACCATCATCCGCGTTAATATTGGCCATCTCCACAAATTTCCATCCAGCCGCTTTTGTATTCAAGATAGCCCCTTGATATTTAAGTACATCAAGAAACATCCAACTCACATAATTCTCCAACCCACTATCATCCTTCACTACTCTTGCCCTTTTCCTGCTGCATCATCTACCTTTCATCTGATATCGTATTGTTTCTTTGAACCTTAGTAGGTAGACCACTGAATTATCTAGTCTACTGATTTTCAAGTGGTTGTAACAGGTAAAAACTCTGAACTGACTATCTGGTACAAGCTTGGCACACTTTGTTTTTAACGATACTGTATATGATAGTGTTCTTGTGGGAGATACAGCCGCAGCTACTG
Organism: Wilcoxina mikolae CBS 423.85; assembly: GCA_014904905.1. NCBI lineage: Eukaryota > Fungi > Ascomycota > Pezizomycetes > Pezizales > Pyronemataceae > Wilcoxina > Wilcoxina mikolae. Next base: position 255,159 of record MU122200.1, on the reverse strand, counting down.
ACTTCCTTTGACTTGTCCCAACTCCGAGCCTCAGTCTGAGAGACTTTCCAACTCGCTTTTAATCTAGCTGTCTATTTTCTGCTTAACTTCCTTCTCGTTGACAAGCTGGCCACTCTCTTTTCGACTGGTTGGCACATCTCTCTTCTTTTGGTCTTTGCGCTGACGGTCAGACTTAGCTTTCTGGGCCTCTTTTGAGACCACAGCTTGTTCGAGTAGCATCTTCATCAAGTGGCAGATCAGACAGTTGTGATAGATATCACGAACTTGGCTGCAGTTGTAGCAGGTTAAACCATCGTCTTTGGCCATACTAGTTGTGCCAGTTGTACCAGTTGTACCACCTTTCTTGGAGTTTATTTTTCTAGCTGACACCTTCATAGTTGTGTTAGTATTTGCATTGGAACTACTTTCAGGTTGAGACTTGTTGAGAGATGTATCCAATGTAGTGAGGTGCTCCATGCACTGCCCGAAGATTGCAGTCCTATCACACATGCCAATACACGGGACCAAGTCTTTATAGATTTCCTGATAGTCCTTTTCAATCATATACCCATAGGCATCGGCTAACATATCGGTTGGCATCAGCTGGTGTGGGTCCAATTTCGAACAAAGGAAATAGAAATACTTGTTAAAGTCTGTGACGCATTCTCCCTTCTTTAGGCTCAGATCTTCCCACTCGCATTTGACCAGATCCAAGGCATTGGACAGAATATACTTAGCTTTCAATTCAGCACAAAAGGTAGACCATTTGATGGAAGTACACATTGGGAAATGAGGTATGGCCCAGACTACCACGTCGCCTTTCAGTTGTAGCAGTGCTTTTTCACTCCATCCTGTTGTGCTGACTCATCCAATAGACTGCCAGTGGGCTGCATTCGAGAATTGTGATTTCAAGGTGAATAAGAAGACGGTGATATTGTCCAAGTTATATTTGCCATCATATGTCTGATGGTTTGATGATTTGACGGAGAAACCATGGCTTCTAGATAGGCTAGAGATCGGTTCAAAGAAGCCACAGTTGTCTGATGAGTCTAGAGTTGGTTCGAAGGAGTCACGGTTCTCGGAGAAGGTATTGGATACTGGAGATACATAAACTTGATTAGTTATATGGAGTGTTCGCAAAGAACTGTCGGAAGTTCGTACCATTGTGAGATTCAGTTCGAAGTTCGAGTCGAACCTAAGATCAAACCGGGATCAAACACTGCTTGGTTCGATCCGTCATGATCCAAGCCGCATCATTGTCAACACCTGTTGTAACATGTTGAATTACATGTTACAACACTCTCAACTCAGACTCAAGCTCGCTTTTATCCAACGAGAGATTTTTCACTTGGTGCAGTACTATTTGTTTCCCCAACTGGAGGTGTTTGATGGTGATCTGCTCCGCAGGCTCTAACTCCGACTTGCACTGTTCCAGCCACCTCTCCAACTTGGCTGAGCGACATTTTTCGATCCGCAGCTTTTCTTTCAAATCGTCAATATCTTGGTGGGCAACTGCCAACTCCTTACTCGTGATCTCTTGGACAGGCTCAGTAGCCTTCAAGTTCTTGATATTAGCAGCCAAGCTGTCATTGAGGTCGCAAATCTTCGCAAATTTCTCAGCTTGTTCAAGACTCTCCAAGAGACCAACATCGATGATCTCTAGCTGAACATCGTCCATAGTACAGATCCAGTTGATAGCCTGTTCAGATAAGTGTCCGGAGCCATCAGCCATGACCTTTTGTAGCTTTGTAATGTATTCTGCTATAGGGAGTTCTGCAGGTTGGAATTCCACAGTAGCCAAAGTCGTGAATATATTCCTGAATCAAATTGACTCGGCCTTGTCGATTCAGTCGTGAAAACTGATATTTTACGCGTCGTATGTATTGTACATAGCAGGAATGGTTGCCAAGACAGAGGATGCGTGCGATGTCTCCCAACTGCTACCATTCCACTGGCTAGAGGGTAGATCAAGTGAATCAGTTATTATTTGTTGTGTTTCAACTGCTTCTGATACTTTTAAGGCTACCAGATGTTAAGTATTGCGACTAATATAGGCAAATAGATCTCTTTCATATGTATAGAAGTTAATGTTATTGGTATTAGAGCTGAAGTCTCGTCCAAACTAACTATGCGAGCGTTCCGCAGAGCTACAGCTTAACATGATCCGAGTTGTCCACCTATATAAGTACAGATTCTGCTCTAATAATATTAGGTATCCCAACAAGTTATTCTCTTACTCGCTAGATTTGCCAATATGCAACATCTTCTTAAAAATATTGATGATTGGCTTTTAAACAATATTTTTGAATGTAATAGCAGTACCAGATACACTTGACCTCATAAGTTCACTTGGCTCGCAGGCATACTTGACCTCGTAAGTACACTTGGCAACCATAGCTGGGTAAGCGTCCTATATATATAGTTACCTCGCGAAGTGCTTTTGACATGCTAGCGATTAGCTTACTACCTTACTTTATAATTGATATCAACTTTGTCACTTATTCCCGTTCGCAACTATATCTATGAATAGTGTTGGCAACGAACCGCCCGGGATCCGTAGCATTGACGAACCGGTTTGGTTCGAGCGAACCCGGATCCTTGCCAAGCCTTTTGCCTCAAACCCCACCATTTCGACCTACAACTGCGAACAAAATTAAGTAAGCGAGTTCTTGTCCGATCCGCTCGATTTTTAGTACATCTTATAGCTAACTTCTCCCGCTACAAGATGCGCTAAAAGTCGACCCGATCAGACAAGATCTCGCTTACCGATTATCGTTCGAAGATAGATAGTTTGCGAACCGGTTTGTGACAAACCTCGGAACTTCGTCCAAACCTCGGATCGGATCCTTGTCGAACCCCGCTTTGGTTCGATCCGTGACAAACCGATCCGGTTCGTTGCCAACACTACTAAGGACAACTGTCTGGACAATCTCATTCAGAAGACTCCTAAAGATATTGCATAAAAGCTTTTTAGTAGCCTTCCTCATACTAGCATTACTATCATCTACTGATTCTGAAATACTATTCTGTAGCGATAATTACCAGACTGTCGAACTAGTTATTAAGTTTGGTAGTTCTGATTTGTAGCTTATTGTACAACTGATCCTTCAATCCTCACAATGATGACAAATTGAAAACATAATACATGATGAAACCTGATAGATCTTTCAGTCTTATCAATCCAGAAAGTATTTATTGATCAGACAAGTTTCTTTGTCACAAATCAACCATTGAATCGTAATTCATACATCTCTTAGTAGTAGAATTGTGAACAGATATTATCACACAGGATTCTGAACATTCCTAACATTCATTACTAGTTTCTCGACTACAAATACTTGCTAGGGGATAACCCTTAATAAATTGATAGATTGTTGCTTTATTAGAAAAAGAGAGATGAAATTTGCTTCGATCTATATTATCATATATAGATATTTGTAGGTGCAGGTAAGCTCTGATCTAATAGGTGGTAACTATTCTTTGAGCTGATCTAAGCTTCTACACTCAAATTCATACATATATGGAATCACCCTATATTCTCTTCTCTTCTCTAATATATTTGAAGTCATCTTCCCTACTCCGTCTAAAGTAACAGTCTACTCATATACATATCAATGTGATAAGCTATGACTATCTGTAATAGACAGTCACACACACACACAATAGGTCAGGTTTGTATCTGATGCAGTAACATGGATTATTTGCCTAGCAGCGCCAAGTATTTTCTTTTCTCGATGAAATGCGTCAATGGCAGTTAGGATTAATCGCACATTTCAATTTTGACGGACTCCATTCATCATTACCCACCAAATATCAAGTTAATTATATTTACAAAACACCCATTCCACCCTACTTGTGTACACATCATCATATCGCGTAGTTAGATTTCAAAGTCAATTTAAAAAAGAAAAACTCGACAAAAATCAAAAAAAAATCAAAATAGTCAAAAAATAAAATCAAAAAAAACACCTAGCCATGCATACCACCCACCTAACCGCACAACAGGACACAAAGAAAAAAAAAGAAAGATCCCCTTTCCCGCATCCAGGGTACTTACTCGATATATAACCATTATGTATTCTCTCTTCCTCTCCCTCTACAGTCCGCCCCTCGCCCTCGCCTCAATCTCATCCTCCTCAGCCATCCTGGCACTCAAACTCCACCGCTTACCCCCCTGCACGCCCGCCCCGGGGCTCGCAAAGGTATTCCTCCCGTGATGCGCCTTAACACTGAAGCTCTCCGGATCCAGCCCCGTACGCCCATCCACGCCGCCAACTATACTCTCCCCGACATCGTCGCCGTCCAGTAACGCTTGCTGTGCCAGCTCCTGCGCAAACTTCGTACGATACGGCGACATCATCCCGCCGCTCGCGGACGGAAAGCGTGCCGTGCGCAGGTAGCTATCGACCTCTGAACTATGCGGTAGCGACGCTTCCGTTGCAGCGAGCTCCTCCGCTGTATCGAATAGCAGGGTGGTAGTAGGCGGGGGGGCGGGGGAGTGGTTGAGAGGTGAGGTGGAGGCCGGGGGAGAGCGCAGGGAGGAGAGTCGCGGCGTAATGGTTACCGGCATCGAGGTGCCGAATGGGGATATTGGGGCGTCTTCGGGAATAGTTTCGGGGGAACGCACGGCTGATGTCTCTTCTTCCGGCGGCGGCGAGGGAATGTATTTATTGATGCTTCTCCGACGGAACCGCCCGTTCTCTGGTCGGGGCGATGCGAAGCCCCACATTGAAGTGGCTGGAAGAGACGATGCGACGGGCGATGGTATGATCGCAGGTGACCGACTGTCGGGTTGTTTTGGGCCGAGGGTGAACGAGGCGCTGAAGGCGCTTGTGTATTTCTGCTGGAAGCCGGTCGATGTCAGTGGTGACTTGCCGAACGATATTGGATCCAGCGATCCGGGTAGCGGAACGGCGGCGGCATAGGATGCTCGTAATGGTGATGGGAGACTGAAGTCGTTGGTAGATGCAGGTAGCTGTTGAGCCGCCATCGCCGCTTCGATCAGCGGAGAGAGGTCCCTGTGTGGTGGTGTCTGTTGTGGCTCATCGGGAACCGTCTCGTCGAGATCGAACAGAGCGTCATCGTCGTCGTCATCGGTCATTCCCATATTACCGTTGGTAGGACTGGAGTTGAGCTGAGAAGTCCAGTTTTCAGCTTTGGGGCTTATGTTGCTGTCGGGTGAAACAGTGGCGGCACCCGAGCCGTTGTCAGCACCAAATGTACCAAACGCCAGGGGCGTGACGAGTTGATCGCCGTGAGATCTCGGAAAGTGGCCAAGATTTTCCAGGCCACCAGAAATCGGAAAGAATGTCGCCGTCGGCATTGCCACATTTTCCACCTGCTGCACCACGCTCCGATCTTCCGGTGAGTAATTATCATAACCCGCACCAGGCCCACTTGCATCCGCCATGTGTAGCTCCTCGGATGCGTCATCCTCAACTTCCTCGTAGTCATCCTCATCTTCCGTTCCCCCAAACGACCACACAATCTTTGTAGGCGGTGGGCTGCTCCGCGACGGCACAGAGTTCTCATCATCGAATTGGAACGTCACTTTCTTAGGTGACTTTGGTTTTCGTCCAGAGCGTCCTCCGCCGGTTGAATCAAAGTAACTGCCAGACGACGACTTTAGCGATGACGCAAGGGGAACAGCAGGCGATTCCGGTGATCCCGCGCTCTTCGGGGAGGAGGAATTGTCGGCGGCACCCATTGCAAGCTCGGTGGGTGACAGCGGCGGCGGCGGATCTCGGCGTCTGTCTTCCAGCAGCGGTAAGTAGCACGGGGCGAACAGTCCCGCCACTTGTAGTTCCTTCTCGAACGGCGGTGATTTCAACAGCGGCGGTGTAGAGGGAGAAGCTTCGCGGAGTGTATCCTTGAGCTTTTCCTCAACTAGCGAACCGACAAGATCGATGGGGACTTGGTGACTGTTATTGTCCTCCCCGGTTGTAGAATGGTTGTTGTTTTTGCTGCTGTTGCTATTATCCTTCGGCTTTCGTTTCGCCCTTGCCTCGGCCCACAACGACTCCTCGAACCGCCGATACTCTGCGCCCTTCCGTGTCTTAAACTCTTCAATCTCGTGATCCAACTCTAAACGCCGATGTCGTAGCCGTGTATGTATTTCCTCGTCTTCGTCGTCGTCGTCTTTGTTATCGGGTTTGACGACCAATGGTTGGGTTGGTGATGGTGATGATGATGATGGTGGTCTCGTGCGCTGACTACCGGGAGGCTTGATCTCGGACGAGGTCGGTGACGTGGTGGTACTGGGATGTGGGGACTCTGATATAGGAGGGGCGACGGCTAGCATGGTAGGTAGGAGGAAGTAAAGCGGCGGGGGATTCGTAGGTTTTAATTGCTTTGCGGGGGTGGGAAAGGAAGAAGAGGAGTTAGATGGGGAAAAGAAAGAATTGTGGAGGGGGGTGATTGGTGGTGGTGGTGGGAAGAGCAGCGGGTGTGTGATTGTGGTTGTGATTGTGATTGATTGCGTGGGAGTGGTGGAACGGAAGGTGGGAAGGGAAGTGCAAGGCGAAGTGTGCGATTGAGTGAGGGAGGTGAGGGAGTGAATGAGCGAGGGGTGGAACGGCAGTCAGCAGCAGCAGCAGCAGCAGCGAGTCGCAGGAGATGAGAAGAGAGGCGTGATCGATATGCTGTGCGGGGATGAGTCAATGTGGTGAGGGAGAGGTGAGTGAGTGGTGAGTGAGTGGTGAGTGAGTGGTGAGGGAGAGGTGAGTGAGTGGTGAGTGGGTGAGGGCGTTCTCGAGAGGCAATCCGCAGTGAGACGCTCAACGGCCAAACGACCACGTCCATGGCCAATGCTCACCGACGAACTCAGCGACACACACGGCAACTGATGCCGACAGGAATTCAATGTACCGAACAAACCAACCGTTGTTCTTATATTCTCCAGACACTTCCAGTTCAATCCATCAAATCAAGAGCACGCTGGAGCACAACTACCGCTTTCTTATTCGAGTGTAGTGGGTCGCACCTGATGATATCATCAAATCGCTCGCTACGTACTCTGTCTGTCAAACACTACCACAATTGCAGACAAGAGAATGGCGATCTACATAAGATATCTCTATCTCTACTGTTGTTACAGTCCTCTAGGTATATATACAGTACAAATATAATACACTCCCCTC
>MU122200.1:83211-247941 GCA_014904905.1 Wilcoxina mikolae CBS 423.85 | reverse complement strand
CCCGCACTCTTTTCCCGCCACGCCTCCAACGCCGCCTTCCACCCTCCGCTCTCCCCAAACCCATCACACCGCTCATTAACAACCCTCCAACTCCTCTCCCTCACAATCTCCTCCACCATCCTCTCCTGCCTCACCACCTTCGCCAATACCTCCGTCCTCGTCTCCCTCGAATAGAACCGTCCAGAATACGGATCCAACCTCTCATCAACAACCCTTTCCCGATCCGCGGCACGCTCCGCAAGTATGTCCGGATCCAACGGGTCATCGGAAGTCACGACGGACGCGCAGTAGTTCAGAACATCAGACCGGCTCTGCCACGACGGCATCAACACAGTTTCGGCGAACTGCGTGCATGCGGACCCAGGGAGGGCGTGGGATGTTGGTACGGGCCGACGCGAGGTGGATGACAGGTCGAAGCGCTGTCGGGACGGTGTGGATATCGCGTTGAGGTTTTGGCTGATGGTGTCGTCGATTGTGGACCGGGACGCACGGAGGAAGTCTGTACATACGTGTGGAGCTTAGTTATACGCGGGGGGTGTGGGGTGGGGGGTGGGCCCAACCTTTTAGTGCCCGTGTGGAGAAACAGAATTGTGGGCTCAGTGGAGGATGATCGAATTTTGAGCGTGGAGAATCCGTCATTGTGTGGGGAGTTTTTTTAGTTAGTGGTGGATGGGGATAGGCATGTCGATGATTCCGTATAGTAACAATTGTGGTAATGACGAGGCCAAGCCTTTCTTTTTCTAAAAACTAACCTAAACCTCCGCCCACATTCCAGTCACCACATCATGACCTCAGATTTCATTCAGCTTAGGTCGATCCCGGGACCATTGTAATAATCCAACCTTTTTTTTTATTTTCCCCACGTTTTCCCACGCCCCCCACAGCATCCCCAAATCCCGCATCATCGCATATGCGATCGCCACAACCGTTGAAATACATATCATAGTTACATGCTCTATTGCTCTAACTCTATATTGGGGGAATATATACCGGTATATACCCTTAACTCCGGAGCTCAGCTCAAGGATGTGAGTAGAGTAGAGTAAAAACTAGAGTATAAAACCGCGCATCTCCATGATCCCCCCCATCGGCAATATAGAGTAGTAGCAGCCTTACCATGCGCCCCCAATCAATCAATCCGATACCCCAGAACTGAAAAAAGCTGCTGCTACAACTGGTAAACCGATCCGTCCGTTTTTTTTGGAAAGCTTCTTGCTGCAGCGAAGAAACACGTGATTTTGTTATCGTTATCAGAGGGGAAAGAGGAAAACCAGAAGGAAAGAAGGAAGAGAGGATGGAAATGATAACGGGGGAGATTGGTGTGGCTTTAGGAGGACGTGGTGGGGGTTTGGGATTCAATCTCATGCTGTGGAGGGACGGGGAAAATGCCGAGTCATGGGAAATCACTCAGATGCAGAATTCAAGCTGATGTATGTAGGACAGTCTCCCCCCTCCCTCAACGTAGACTCATACATATGGTTGCAAGCTCACTTATGCACAACACCGGCAGTTGGTATTTAAACACTTCGCTATGTAGCGAATAGTATCTAGCATACTTCTGGGCCGTTTATGGACTGCTGCATCTTCGAGTTCCCAGCAGCCCAGGTCTCAAGATTTAAGTGTGGGTAGATAGCACTGCCAATATATACACCAATCACGAAAACGTCCTCCGCCCACCAGCGAACAAACCTTTCAACAGGACCCCATCAGCCCTCCTCTTCGTCCACCCAATCCGTCTCGTAAGCCAAATCCTCCTCCTCCTCTCCTGGTGCACCTCATACCTCTCTTCCTCCACCTCCGCCATCAACTGCTCCACGCCACCCCTCCAAATCTGTTCCCCCCACGCCTCCTCCACCCTCCTCAACACCGTTCCCACCTCTGCACGCCCCAAGTGAACGTACGCTCTACCCAACCTCACCCTAACCGCCCGCTGCACACTCCGCTGATCCACATGCACCCCTTTCCTCCTCAACATCAGCAGCATGCGCACACCCCACATGGGATTATCTCTGTTCAACAGTCCCCACTCTACCAAGCTCCTCAATTTCGTGGGTATGAAAAGCTTCCGTAACGGGTTCTCTCTGCTCCGTGTCGGCAGCGTGGGTTCAAAATACAAGTCCGCCAGAGTTGCGAGCAACCATTCCAGCTCCTTCAGTCGCCCGGACATGCCGAGTCTTCGGATGAGCTCGCTCCACAGATGCCACAGTATCGGAGTACCGGAGCGCTGCAGCGCAAGGAACAAAGTAATCATAGTGTCCACGTCCGCACCGTATTTCCAGAATGCGTGAAGGGTCTTGGTGGGGTGTTTTCCGCGGCGTCGGGGACGGAGGAACGTGCGTGATAGTAGGATGAGGGATTCGTGGGTTAGGGTGATGTTATTTTGGCAAATGAAGGAGAGGTGGTTGAGGGCGGCTTGGATTTGGTGGCGGAGAAGAAGGAGCTGGAGTTGCTCGTTTTGCGCGATGTCGATTGTGGGTTGTGGCGGTTCTTCTGGTTTGGGTAGAGGTGATGGTGGTGGTGGTGATGCGGGGGCGGTAAGGTCGAGGCGGAGCCCAGCCATTTCGAGGATATGGGTTGTTTCCCGGTGTCCACGTTGTAGAATCTGCGATGCCTTCTGGAGGGTTTTGGGGCCGATGACGCAGCCGGAGCCAGAGTAGAGTGCGTAAGTGAAGACTTCTTTGGGCGTGAGGTTCGTTTCGAAGAGGGTATACCAGAACTCGTCGCCCAATGCTTCGGGAGGGAATCCAACCGGTCCAAACACAATATCTACTACCTCCTTTGTCGCTCTCCTCGATTTCACTGCCGCCACAGCTGTGCTCTCAACCAATATCACCCCGTTCTTGTTGAAATGTTGAAACAGGTATCGGAGCTCCCCATATGTTCCGTTCCTTGAGAGCCACACGACCAGCTCATCCGCTGCCGACGAGTCTGCCGGTATATCACCAAAGCTCAAGAAATGCCGACTCCACCTTAGCGCCTCCTCATACATACCCTTATTGCACAAATCTTTCATAACGGCGGCATACAAGCCCGGATCCCGCAACGTGGCGTGGATCATACGCAGTAGGTGGTGGCATCTGGGGCTTGGCTGTTTCTCCACCGCCGTGGCAATAAAAGTAGCCCAGGACTGTGAGGTAAACACAGGAAACAGACGCCAATGCCACTCCAGCACCGTATCATACTCGGACAGATTCACGAAATGGTGCAGCATGAATTCATCGTACAGCGGAGCCCACTGCCGTTGATGATTACTCCTCTCGGAATGGTCATGCGCATAATTGATCAGTTCATCTGCCATCCTATCGTCCCTCAGAGCAGTAGTCACAAGTATCCGCCACATCGACTGCGCTTCCTCCTCCTGCGTTGGCAGATCGAGATCTCGCGCTTTAATCCCCTCCCACACCCCCTTCACCCCATCATCCTGCTGCAGACGTAGCCTAAACGCCAACAGACTATTCCACAGCCGCCAGTCCCGCCGGTACTTGGGGTGATCCACCAGCTTTGTGGCCCCAGGGGTGGAGAAATCGGACTCCTCCATTAACCGCGTAAACATGGTGGAAGTCTTTGCGTTCAGCTCCGGCAGCTCGGGGTGATTCTCTACATACCGCATTAACCGCCGAGAACCCAGTTTTAGCTCGTCAATGTTGACTTTGGGTGGAAAGTCATGCGGTGGTGGTTCTTGCTTCTTCTCTTCAGAAGCAGGTTTGGACGGCAGTTCCTTGTTCTCCTCGGGAGAAGGTTTGGGCGGTGGTTCCTTCTTCTCTTCGAGAGCAGGTTTGACTGGTGGCGGTGGTTCCTTCTTCTTGTTCTTGTTCTTCTTCTTCTTCTCCTTAGAAGCGGGTTTGGGCAAGGGCGGTACCCCCTTCTTCTTGTTCTTCTCCCTGGAAGCAAGCTTAAGTGGCGGCTCCCTCCTCCCAGGAACGTGTCTGAGCAGCGGCGGTTTCGCAGCCGTAGCGATTATCCTCTTTGGCTTCCTCTTCTCGCCGCCGCCGCCGCTCCCCCCGAATAAGTGGCGTCGGCAATCCGCACATACGTATCCAACTCCCATCATAAACGTCATCGCCGCGGGAGTGGTCGGCTTCGGGAGTGCGAAGGTAAAGTTATACGACTGCAACAGCCGGGCATACAGGGCACGACGCATAGACGGAGTATCGAAAACGAGGACGAGGAAACCATCAGCGAGGAATTTTTTGGGTGGTTATTAAGTTTTTGTACCGTCGTTCGTTACTCTGTCATGGTTGATGATGGTCGGTGGTGGTGGTAATGATGGTCGGTGGTGGTGGTAGGGGAGGAAGCTGCGCTGCGGTGGGCTTGCAATACTTTTTTTCCAAAAAGCTTACTCATCCGGAAATCTTTGGGTTGAGCCGCACGCACACACAACCTCACCGCACCCCTCACTCCAGCTCCCACCTCCATATCAACACAATGTTTGGCGCCTTACGACCCTCCCAGCCACTATTCGGTGGTTTGCTCTGGTAACACTCCCCTCTTTCTTGCTCATCCCCGCAGATCCCCGCTGACACTTCCGCTCCCCAGGAAAATCCCATGGCGCATGTCCGCCCCGCAAAAATACCGCCAACGCAAGCGTCTGCAGCGCGTTGATAGACTCGTTGAGACGCTGTCGACTGCGCTCGAGAAGCAAGGCGGTGGCACGATCGCGGCTATCGAGCGGTGGAAGGCTGAGATGCCGACTGAGGCCGAAATGGAGGCGAAGGATAAGTACACGCTTTTTGACCGAAAGGCGAGGGGGTATCGGAAGGGAGTGCATAGTATGTTATCCCTCCGGGGGGTGGTGGGTGGGGCTGATACTAGGGATAGAGGTGCCGAAGTGGACGAGGGTCAGCCAGAGGGTCAATCCGCCAGGTTACTAGACGGAGGAGGGACGGGAGGAATTGTTTGTGTATATTATGTTTGTGGGAGTGGTCACAGGAAATGGATGCCATTACCGACAATTAGCCCGGCCTAGTCTCGAACTTTAGTGTACCCACTCCGAGACTATACACAAGCCATCATCGAAGCCACATCGCTATTTAATGCAAACACACACATATCACCAACAGAAAAACAAAACAAACCATCTCGCCAGACAATTGATACAAAAATTCCTCCCAGTTCCCAGCCAAAAGCAAGAAAACAAGACACCTCACGTCCACACAAATTACCGACGAAGGTGTTCAGGTATATCAGACCAGTCCTATCTGGTCTGAATTTTTTCCACCTCGCTTCCGGCATCCTCCCAAGCTTCCCTACACTTCTTCGCCCACTCGATCTGCACCTTCGCGTACTCCCTCATGATATGTTTCAGATCCTTCACCTTCTCTGCCTGAAATCGTCTCAGATCCTTCAACACTGCCCTCCCAGCCTCTTCAACATCTTTCTCCACCGCCTTCTCGGCACCTTCGAGCTGGACAATAAGCTCTCGGGTCTTTCCAATGTTGTCTCTTCGGGTCCGCTCAGGGTCGACATCGACAACGCCGTGTATCGCATAGCCGAGCTTTCCAAAGCCCCTGGCAAAGATATTCGATGAAGTACTAGGTGCTGTTGAGAACGAGAGACTCTTTTTATGGCTTGCAGGTGACGTGGAACCGCGGGCAGACGTAGACTTCCTTCGCTGTGGAGGGGGTGGTGAAGTTTCCGAGTGTGTAGGTGGGAAATCAGCCGAATCGATAGACTCGATCTCGGGGTCTCTTCCACTGCTACTTCCCTCGGAAGTTGATTTCGAAGAAAGTTGAGAATTGCCGTGAAGGTATTGTTCAATCCTCCTGGCCTCCTGCTCTGATTTTTCGAGGCTATCCAGTAGTTGGCGCTTCTGTGACAGAAGGTCTCTGGTCATATCCTCCTGTATCCGCTTCAGAACACGATACCGCAGCACCTTCTGGACAACACCAGCAAACTGCGCGCTCTCACGGATGGGTTCGGCAAAACCGCTGTCAAGGACTCGTGCCAGTTCTTCTGTCGCAATGTAGGAGTTATCAACCGCTTGACCGATTTTTTCGATAGCGGAAGAAAGGTCGCCAGACTCCGAGAGTGACCACGCATTGTACCTCACTCCAAGCTCGTTATAGTCCAAATATAATTCCTGTAGCCGTTTCAAAATCCGGCGGTTCACACGTTCGATAGATCCTGTAAGAAGGGCTTCGTAAGCCCTTGTTGAAGCTTCGTAATTGTTGAAGTAAGGGTCAAGTTCTGACTCAGCAAGGTTATGATTAAGCGGTGGGAAGCGGCCAAAGTTGCCGGGGAGGGGTCCGTGAGAGGTTGATGGGGGACTGCTGCCGAGCTTGAGTTTCGCGGAGGCTGCCGGTATTGGGAGATATTGATGGGCCTGGGAGGGTTCCGAAGGATTCAACGGTGGGGCGCGGAGGTGGTATTTCGGTAGGTTGGTAATTGGTGGGGACATGATTACTTCGCTCTGTAAAGCTTCTTAGCGATGACATGTCAACAAACGGGGAAGGCGCAACAAATACATACCCAGCTAGCATTGGGATCCAAGAAGCGTTGAAAGACACTGTCATATCGAATCTCTTTCATCGTCGAACAGCGCTGTAGAAAGACACCCAGCATCCGTTTGCGGTGATCGATGATGCTAACATTCTCCTTTGCGCTGGTCGGAGCAGTGACATAATCCGACACCTGGTGCTTCTCTGGAATCGGAGGAACAATAAGACACGGATGTAATAGCGATAAATTTTTACGCAGCGACTCGAACTCTGAGTATCGGCGGCGAACCTCGATGTCCTATCCGGCGTTGTCGTCATCATCAGCATCTCAAGCTCTCCCGGAGCTTCGAAAGCTACCACGGAAGCATCGGAATCTCACCCCAGTTCGAATCGTATAAACAATATATCCTCCGCTACCCTCGTTATTCTTTCCGGCATCGGAAATGACGATCGGGACGTTCTTATTCTCGAGCAGCAACTGTTCTACCCGGGAGCTGTAGCCCTTCTCCCTCCTCATCCGTCGGTACTCCTCATCTTCCTCATCGTCGGAATCGACGGCAACCTTCCTGCCTTCCCGAGAATGTTCGGACGGAGTGCGATTGGCGCGAGTAATAAAGTTAGGAGGCTCGGAGTCGTTTGAGTCGCAAGAACCTGGAGGCGAGGGATCGTCATAAGGTGGGAAATGAGAATCGGTCGGCGAGTCGTCGTACGAAAGGGGGTTATTATCCTCCCACATAATGACGACCGGCAGGAGAGGTCAGAAGCAATTGTGGTTGATGAGTGCTAGGTGGGGGGTTGCTTAAGGTTGGGTGGTGGTTGATGGTACCTTGGTATGCTGCAGTGTCGGAGCTGGGAAGCTGTTTGCGCGGGGTTTGAATTCAGACTAATGACGAAGTTGTTGAGAGGAGGCTGGGCAACCGAGGATCATGCATCGTCACTCGACAATTAATGTTGATTATTAGAGTTGGGGACCTGCATCTGCATTGTGGGTCAGGTACTTACATGTAGGTCATCTATTTGTCTCTCACATATGTCTTCCCACACGTTATGAGAACAAAAGTACCACTTTCGATACAATGAGAACAAGGTCTGGTGTCTTTGTTTCGTAGTTGAATTATCGATATCGTGATATATCCTCCGAACCCATCTCCTCGGTATCATTAAACCTCCTCCCTCGTATAATAGAAGTACTCCTGCTTTCTTTCTCCTATTACCATCCTATCCAAAACACTTTTCCGCGTATTCATCAAATAACCCCAACCCCAACCCACCAGCGCGCCAAACGCGCAAGCGCTTAACTACCCCTTCTGACCCCTTATCTCCCCGCCTTCGCAGTCCCACATCAACCCGTTCCCTCGCCCCCTCCCCATCCCAATACGCAGGAACCCCATCCCTAACATCAACTACCGGTGGTTCCTCTGCCTCCAGTCGGTGCGCATACTCTTCGAGTTGGCGCTTATATTCTATGGCGGACAATAGACGGATGCGAGGAGGGGTGGGGCGAGGAGGCGAGAAGATGATGAAGTAGAACAATGCGATGATGGAGAGGAGGGTTAGCGTAGTGAAGATGAGGGGTGGTATGGTGTCGATGGGTGGCGGTGGGTTCTTGTGTGACATGAGACTTGGTGATCGAGGATTGGGTTGTATCCTTTAGTATAGGCCTTTTTTCCGCCAATATACCTCGTCGCACGACCCCGTACTCCGTGTCCGTGGATAAAGTCTGAATTTCAGAATTTACCCGGTTGAACCGTGAAAACCAAACTTTATTCACAGGTCGTGGGACGAGGAGCGGGGTCGTGTCACGGGGTCAGGGTTAGGGTACGTGTCGTGTCACGGGGTCGTGGGACGAGCGACGGAGTCGTACGACGACGTCGTGCGCACAACCTACGTTATCCAAAAACATGCTCTATAGCGGAATGTAAGCGTGCAATACGTCTTTCTAGGCGTCAAAAGGTGTTCAAGGGCGTCTAAAGGCGTCACTCGAATAAACAAATTACTTATAGCGGGGATTGAACTGGGGAGCTCCCCGTTATCAGATCTTGAACTGATAAGCTCATCCTCAGCCCGTCTTGGCACGAGGCTTACCGATTTTCGTACTATCATCGCGGGCTCTTCCATCGACAAACCAGATTCTTGGGTAACAATCGTGCGCATAGTCTTCCTTCCTTCCTTCCATGTGGATATCTCTCGTGGGGTTTTGAGTTTGCAGCTCGCCGGACCAAGCCCGGTGATATACTTTTAGCAATCGATGAGAACTGGGAGAAATGGTGCCAGAAGGAATCATACTAGTTAGGTGCAGGTTGCGGTTTTGGAGTTTCCACCGGTGCTAGCATGCTGGCTGTTTAGACGTCAGCCATAGGACTGGTGGACTGGCTTACGGATAATGCTGAGTTAGTGGTGTTTTGTTTGTCAAGATGGCGAGGGATCTGAATTCCGTGGTGGCGGTGGATGTTGGACATTCGTGGCAATTTAAGCCCTAACATAAACTCATCAACAACACCAACACCATCTTTTCTCCCCGATGAAAGGTTTTCTGGAAACAAGAAACATCCACACAATACGTGGGGATAAGTAACTACACCTGGGCTAAAATTCAACTCCTCAGCCTAACCATACACTCACAATCCCCTGCTCTCGTTCCCAGAATTTCGCCTCGCTCGCAAGCTCGCTCGGGGGCACGAGAGCAACAATCTCCAGAATAAGGAAACCCATAACCCATAACAAAACACAAAACACAAAACACGAAAACCCCAGTCGAAACCTCCTCCAAAATTCCCACAACCGAGCTTGCGAGGTTTAAGAGAATCCAGACTTAATCCAAACCCAAATCTATCCAAAAAACCCTCCCCCCAAACCCCTCCCTCAGACCCCCGCCCCCGCCTGCAACCTCCTCCTCTCCGCATCCCACCTCATCTCCCTCTCCCACCTTCCCCTCAATTCGTCCAGACTTCCCTCACACTCATCCACCCCCCAAGCAAACGTACACCCCTCATACCACTTCGCCCGTTGCAGCCTAAGTCTTGCCCCCAACGCAGTCCCAATACTACTCATCTTTATCACAGCGGTCCTAGACCCCTCACAAATCGAAACATCCTCAAACTCCACGGTCAAATTCGAGGTCTGCTTCCGGATCTGCTCCATCAACACGTCCTCGCGGGTACCCGGAGGCAGATGGGAGACTATCAAAATCCGTGTCGCGTCCTCCCCTCGGATCGCTTTCGCAATGTTCGGCTTGATCGGCTCGTGTCCGCCTTTTGCTCGCGGAATCGCCTGTTTGTACACCCCCCTTAGCCCCCTGTATCCTCGGCGGAGTGGGGAAAACTCACCTCAACAGGCGAAATTATCCCTACATCCCTCCAATACACCCCCCCGCTTCTTCTAAGGTCTTTGATATACCTCTCCGCATGCTCCGCCAACACGAAGAATACCCCAACACACGTCCGGTTCTGGTGGTTCTGGAAGTCGACGCGCTCCACGCGGCCGCCACGGATCTGGGGGATTATGTCGCTAACTCGTGTCCACATGGGGATGTTTTTGAGGAATACTCCACGGGAGTTGGGGAGGATGAAGGTGTTGAAGTGGGATTTGGTTAGACCTGAGGTTGGGTCCCCCGAGGGGGTGAAGGAGGGGGTGTAGGTGTAGATTAGCGTAGGGGGGGTGATGGGGGAAAGTTGCTGGTGAGGAGGGTGAGGGGGGGTGAGGGGGGTGGAAAGTTGAGTGGTTGGAGAAGGGGGCCAGCCTAGGGGGTGTTAGTAGGCGGACAAGCGAGGGAAGGGCACGGACCGAAGTGTTGAAGGATGTGGTCGATTTCGGCATCACTTCTGTCGTCCAGGGATCGTGGGAATGTTTGGGCGAGCAAGACTCGGAAAACACAGTCTGGGTTCGTGCAGAAGCTCATTTCTTGATGGTGTGTTGTGGACAAACGATGGTGGTGGTGAAAGGATGTGAGGTGGGCTACAAGATCCTTTAAATGGTGCTAGAGGGGTTGAAGGGTTAGTCGCTAGGAATTGGTGAGGGGCACGGTAAAGTGCGTAAGGTGGATTTATACCCCTGCATGGGATGTCACTCGGCATTTGAACGGATTTTTGTGACGTATCTGGGGCTAAGGGCGAACTCCTAGGGCTAGAAAGTCACACACAACTGGCGAGAAGAGGGCGGTATTGGTCAAACCTGCAGCAGGCTAGGGTCAAACCACAGTGGGCAATATTGTTTCTTCTCTACGACCCGTATATAACCCCCTCCCTCCCTCTCTCTCCCTCTTCCTCCTCCACAGCCACCACAATGTCCACCCCCCCCCTCCCCGCCACCCCCAACCTCAACTTCTCCCTCACAAACCCCTCCATAATCCCCTCCTACCACCCTTCAATCCCCGCCAACCGCTCGCTAATCCTAACAACCCTAATCCTCTCCGGCGCCACCTTCATCGCTTCCTCAATCTGGGGCCTCATTGTATACACAGTCCCCTACGAACTCGTCCACGATAGTGGTGAGGATAATGATCGCGACTCAATGCTCTATGGAACCCCACCCGCGGAAAGACATTTTGCGATGATGGGGAGGTGGGAGGTGCGTGTTTGTTTTGTTCCCCCAGAGAGAAGAGAGAGGCTGATGGGGGGTAGTATCGACTGATGGCGAAGGGAAGGAGAGGGTGGGTATGTATCTTAATACCTCTTACCCTTTCTGCGCAGGGATTGATGTTGGGGGGGGGGGGATATAGACACGCCTCCGCGGGTGGTGGAGACGCTTGGGGGTTTGTACCTTCCCGCGTGTGGGTGAGGATACGGCTGATAGGGTGTAGGCTGGGCGTGTGTACCAGGAGGACGACGGGTGGCATGAGATGATATAACGTGCCCGCGGATAAAATGGAGATGGTGTGTGGGGGGGGCAGGATGGTGGTTGGAGAGGGGTGGGTACAGGTACGCACGGCTTATGGGTGGTGGGGAAGGAAGGGAAGGTCTGGGGTTGATTCGTACTAGTACCAACCTACACTCATATTGTACAAGTTTTATTTCCAAACATCAAGGCAAGATGGCCGAGCGGTCTAAGGCGCCAGACTCAAGCGAAAAAAGAGTTTCTCCGATTTCAATCAGGGTAGCCTTCTGGTCTCGAAAGAGGCGGGGGTTCGAATCCCCCTCTTGTCACGATTCTTTTGTTTTTGTAGTTATCGGATAGAGTACTTTTTGAACATAATAGGTGGAAAGGAGAGAGAGAGGAAGAGGAAAAGATGAGACAGAGATTCGGACTCTCATTGGCCGCACTGGTTAGTGCCGTCACGTGTGAAGAGCCGCAACTTAATTTAACCGCACCCCTGTGATGCGGTCGTTCGTTGCTGCGGAGCCTGAGATCCGTTTCTAACGGCTTCATTTATCGACACAACATTAACATAATCCTTTTTTCTTACCTTGGGACATCGGTAGCGTGATTCACAGCTTTTGATCATACCGGGGCATTTCCGGAGATTCCAGCCAGCCAAAACAAGGGCATCGCTTGAGACGGGAGCATCCCACAGTTTCAACGACATTCAGAGTTCCCGTTCCGTTGCTTTCACAGACCCGCGTCGTGTTTCGGACGTTACACCCGTAACCCCCAGTTGGAAGAGATTTTTATTGAAGATTCCGCACCCATTCACTAATTAAAAAACTTTTTGCAAGAAAAATTCCTGTCCTGCTCGGGATAGTATAGTGGATGATCATGAACTACGGAACTGCAATCCACCAAGCACGTATGTAATATTCAAAACGTTAACCCGCCGCCGTGTTACAACATGGTTCATGGTTCATCATCATAGGTATTCCAAACCCACCTCTCTGCTGTCACCGGCAAGTACATTTCGTTTGTATCAATCTCACCCCCTCCTTCCGGTCCTCCCACACTAAACGAACCATAGGTACACCCAATCATCTCTCGCCAACCTCTTTTCCCTTCCTCTCCTCTCGGGAATCTACATCAAATCCGCGCGGCCGCCTGCAAGAACCCACCTGCATATGCATGTATGAACGCCTGATTTTTTATTCTATCCCAACAATTACCCCCCTTCTTGGTTGGATTTATGAATAGAATTAATATTGCCCTCGCTTCCAGAGTTTATCGAGGCTCGAAAGCTCTAGGACAGATGGGTTTCGAATGTAGCTTTCAATGGGGGCTCTTGTTACTCTCACGGGGATGGTGTGCATGTACTGTACATTCTGCTTCCCCCCCAAACTAAAAAGTCGTAGAAGGCGAATATGCATATGTTCCGTACGGTACGCAACCCACGACCACTCGCGGCCTGGGTTGTGCCAAATCGCAACATGGAGACGGTTCGCATCTCGAAAGCCTATCTGCGACCTGGTAGCCAATCCAAGAACCGCGAGGATGTTGATAGCTTGCAAGGTTCAGATGTGATGCTTACAATCGCAGAATATGGCCCCATTGTTTGGCAGTGCCTGAACTCGTACACCAGCCGCTTTTTATCACTACCGCAGAAGCTTGCGAGCGACGAGAAAACCTGAGCACAAGAGGAGACGGTACCTCTACCGGCGAGGAATATTTTAATTCGAAAATGTACTGTCTACGAGGTTCCCATTTACACATAAGCTTCAATAATAAGGGTAGTGTAGAAAGAAGTAGTGCAATCCAAGGTATAGAGAGAACGAGATTTCAAAAAATTCACAATGATTAGAGAAATTGTCAACTTCGCCGCGCCAGCCTGCTCCACACACCCAACACCAGGTTTGTGGAGCTCTGTAAAGTAATTACATAGAGAAACTAGTGTGGTCATAGATGAGAGGCGGTTTGCAAACGCTCGCCCACTCGTGAGATAGACAGTAAATGTTGCGAACTAGCGACCGCAGTTCGCGAACTGTGAAGGTCGCCGCTGGTACGGAACAAATACAGTAAATTCCGCCATAGAATATAATATCAACGCAAGAGAATAGCAGGTTTTTGAAAACCATTGAAGGGGAGCAATACATCCTCCACCACAAACATCAAGAAACCACACCCTTCACATCATATCTACTTTCCGGATCCCTCCAATATCATGCCATATCAAAAACCTCTCCCAACTTCAACTTCGAAGAAACCCCAAAAATCCTCCCGAAGGATCCGGAGTGCTAGCACGACCATCAAGCAGGCCACCAGGTCCACAGCCAACATCCCACACCCAACCTACACCCCAACTTCCCGTACCTCCAAGTCCCACTCCACCACCACAATCACAATAACAACAATTACAATCCTCCCTAGCACCCCATCACCATCACTACTACCCCTCCCCCCAATCGGTACCTCCACCTGGATCCCCGCAACACGCACCGCTTTCGTGCTCGCACTAATCATAGTATTCCTATGCCTCAGGACGGTGGTTTGGGTGTTACTGCGATGGGCTTGGGTTAAGAAGAAAGCGCTGCGGGATGAAGAGGGGGGGTATAGTCATCACCGAGGAGATGATGGGCAAGGAGGGGGGTATGAAATGGGTGTTCTTCGACCTGGGAGGGTGGGCGGTGATGGCGGTGGTGGAATCAATGACGGCGGTGGGAGGGACGACGCCTCCGAAATCGGTATTGCATTGTGTACTGTAACTTCTTCTGCAGAGAAGAAGTTCCGAATGAGTGTTTTTGGATCTGGGAAGGAGAGGGTACTAGATACTGTCAGAAACAGGGGGCGGATTCGTTCAGCCCGGAGCTGTGGGGGGGAAATACCACGAATACCAACCCCAGAGGGCTGGAATACCATCGCCGTAGACTCACACGGAAAACCACTGGGTTATTTAGCGATATCAGTTCCTATAGCTATGGACCGCGGCCGTTTCGACGATATTGATGGCGATGGAAGCGTTAGTGGGGTGGTGAGAATATAACGACCGGGGGGTTTGTTACTCAGTTTCCCTTCGATCCAGCGGTGTTTCAAATTCCGTGTATGTACATTATTCTTTCGAGCTTCCGCCGTTTGTTTTTTTATCGATCTACCCGTACCCAGGTCTAAGGCGTTGGGAACTGATCAAGACGGATACCTGCACGAACATCTCCAGCGTCGACATGTGCTTCACGAGTTTTTTGTTTGTTACGATGATAATTGTTTGTATGTAGGAACGACGTTGTCAGCTGCAGTAAACTTTTTCCCGTCCCCCCCAATGAAACTCATAACGATGCTGCTTCCCGTGGATTTTGTGGGGGGGGCTCTGGAAGAATTCTGTCACAAGTGGTGAATTATTATATACTTGATATTACAGTTTCTTTCTCGTTCTGCCAGCTATAGCTAGATGGACGCCCGCCGGTGAAGAGTAAGCCACGTCGAAAAATATTCGAATTCGTGGCGTGAGGTATCCTAGGCCTGATCATCACACTCAACGGAAAGAAGTCGTGACGTTGTTTCTTCCATCCACATCAGAGAGAAAAATATTTCTTTTTTATGTGCAATGTTTCCAGTACCGATAGGTCAAATCCAGCTGCCCAGGGGTGCGGTCTCCCGTACGTTATATCCCAAAAGTCTGGATACCAATAAACTAAAGTACACGTAGATTCCCCACCTACATCTCAATGTAAGCCCCATAAACCTGTAAGTAGATCTAAAACTCCATCCATTCCTCCTTCCCTCTCTCCACCATACCCAACCATGCCCCCCCAAATCCTCCACCCCCGCACAACCTTACAACAATCCAACGCCGACGCAAGAAAAGCAACCATAATCGCAATCCTCACAACTATCTCAGTCCTAGCCCTCATCATCGCTATAGTCCTCATATACTGTCGAAAACCACCCTCCCGTCCCCGCCATGGGGTTGGTGATTATCAAGATGGGATTATCCTCGCACCTGCTACACCCGGAGATGATGGACATGGACATGGGTATCAAATTGTTGCTGCACCACCACCGATGGTGGTTTCCCCCGATGAGAGACCGAGGGTTAGGGGAAGAGTTGGTCGTCACACTGAGGGTCCGAGGAATAGAAGGTGGGAGGAGAATCATAACCATAAACATGGAGGGAGTCGAAGGCGGGGAGATAGTGATGAAGATGATGATGATGAGATTGGGTGTTGCGAGATGCTAATTGGGGATTGTGCTGGTGCTGGTGGTGGAGGTGGTAGGATTGAGGGGATGAGACAGCAGCAGATGAATCGTAGGGTTTATCGTGATGATAGGTTGCCAACAGGAGGTGGGTTTCCAGGCGCTGGAGGTGGTGGTGGGTATGTCCCAGGTGATGGAGGGTATTCAGGTGGCGGAAGGGATTATCCAGGAGTGTTTCCCATTGGTAGAGGGGGTGATGGAGCTTACGGAGATGGCGATAGTCGTGGTGGGTATTCGGGAGGCCGTGGGGAAGGAGGAGGCGATGGAGGCGGAGGAAGAGGAGGAGGAGGAGGAGGAGGAGGAGGAGGAGGATATCCAGGCGGCAGTGGAGGCAACGGCGGACGTACCAGCTTCCCCACTTTTCCAGGCCCAATACCCACACACCACCAACCGCAAACCCCCTCGCTCCAACCCCCTCGCCCTCCCCTGCACCACCACCATCACCATCACCACCACCGACGTCGACGATCCCGAACCCCCTATCACCACCTCTGCCCGCCAGCTGCAGGTACAGACACATCCAGCGACATTTCAGTACCACAACGCGCTGCTGCAAACCCAGGGTGCGAGACCCTATCTTCTTGTTCTTTTGATTCCTCTCCTCCTCCTCCTCCTCCTCCACCAGCACATCTTCCTTACAATAATTATTCATATACCCACCCCGCGGTATCCACCTCATCATCGTCATCATCATCATCATCATCATCACTTCCACTCTCAAACCGTCAAAAACCAGATTTTCCTCCTCGCTCCTTCTCCTCCTTTGATGATAATAATCGGCAAAATTATGGCAATATTGACACATCCGCTTCGAGTACATTTACAGAAACTCTTCCTTCCCACCACAACCACCACCTGCACATATACCCACAGCAAGAACCAGACCTAGATACCTCTAACACCTCGGAAAGTTTCCCACCCCCGGAACCAAGAACTGAGCAGCAGGAGCAAATATATCCCAGCTCATCATCAATATCCACAACCATCTCCACCCACCTTCACCCGGAACCCCACCCAGGCCGCTTAGTTGATTTCTCGCGCCCTCCTTCTTCTTTTTCCTCCTCCTCATCCTCTTCAACAGAGACGATACGAGCACAGGTCTCTTCCGGTCCCCGACCACCACAGCCACAACCACAACAATGGCTCACAAGATCCACCAGCCAACTATCGCGCATAATCCGTAGTAGTAGTTCATCCAGCAACGCAAGGAGGGAGTATCGCAGGTTCCGACTGGGGCTGGAGAGGAGCTCTTCGGGTTCTGTTAGTTCTCGGGGATCAACGGTTCGTAGGAGGAGGTCGCTGGAGGTTGTTTCTCCACCACCACCACCACCACCACCACCACCGCCGCCGCGTTCTCCGTCCATGGATTATGTGAAAGAAGGAGAACAGGAAGGAGAAGAAGAAGAAGCATACACCCCCAAAAACAACAACATCGAAACCAACAACTCAGACAATACCTCGCTCTCCTCCGACTCAATATATTCACCTCCCCTCGGACACGCAATCCGCCAAATCCTCACCCCACTACCACTCCTCGACACCCCGTCATCCTCTCCCTTCTCCCCCTGGTCCGCAATCGCAACGCCCTCCAACGTCTCAATCACAACCTTCATCCCCATCCCGAGTCCACAGCCACAGACAAATCCCGACTCGGACACTTCCGGAGTGATGTTGCCCGCACCGTTGGTGCTGGGGAGTCCATGGTTGGCGCCGAGGAGCATTGACCTGACGACGACAACGGAAACTCAGACGACTCTCTCGGCGGCTGCTGAGGATACTCCCATACCTGCTGACGAACCTCCGACAACGCACGTTCAGGCCGATACACAAACCCCAATAGAAACAGCCGATGCATTACCAGAGATCGTTACGCCTCCGCTGTCGTACTATTCTCCAGATCAACCACCACCACAGCAAGAGCAAGAGCAAGGGCTTAGACCACCGCTGCCGCCGGCAGGGGGGTCGTATATTTCGCCGACTGTGGAGAGTGTTACGGATGAGCAGGAGATACCGAGGATGGGGAATTGTTCGGTTGTGTCTGCTTGATTTGTGTTTGTTGGGGGTTTGGTTTTGAAGGAAGGAAGGGAGGGAGGAGGTTGCGCTGTTTTGTTTTGTTTTGGATGGAATGAGGGGGGGGGGAAGGTGTATATAAGTATTAAACCTAGTAACCACCTTTACTGTCACGGTCTCAGATGATGACTACTACCTATGTCAACTAGGAAAGAAAAACTTGAGTGTATATTGATGATGTCTTAAGTCTTCCTCTAGATCTCTCGAAACTATATGCACTAGCGTAGTTCAGGTCACGTGGTCCTGTGTGACTTACTCGTCTATTTTTCAAGTTCCCAGCGAAGCCTAAACCCTAACCCTGGACAGAGTCATGCCAAAAGTCATTATAAGCGCCCACACTAGCCATTACAAGTCATTTAACCCCAGGGTTAGGGTTTCTGGCTTCGCTGGGAACTTGAAAAATAGACGAGCACCAGCACGCATGATCCCACATGATCTCCCGTGACATTTACACTCCACGCCAATACAAACCTGAGAGACAGTGTGTACTTAAGTAATTAATAATAGCATTAAACATCGCGTGTGAGTGTCTTTGTTTACATTTAAATTGTTATGGTGGAGGGAGTTTTGTTCACTGGGCGTGAGGAGGCGAAGAAGGGCTCGCAATCGAGGAGAAGAAGGCTTGTTATCGAGGAGAGGTTTTGAGGAGCCTATTTTCCATAGATAATAGAAGTTACTCTACTAAGTAAGCTTGGTTATGGGAGTAGTGAGCTTGTACCGCGATAGTCTCGAGAATATATACCTAATGTATGGTGGCGCAAAGGAGGCATATGATGTTTTGAATTCATGGACGTCTTTTATGTTGCACGGAAGTGCGTGAGAAGAGAAAGACGTAGTGGAGGACTTCCCATCGCCTATAGCAACGTAAAGGAACGCCATCATCTCTGCATAAAACATCTATCGAATAGGTGGAGTTGGGTTCCTATTTGGGGGGTCAATAGAACTACAAGAAGTCCTCTAGTCTCTACTAAGTATTCAAGCTCGAGGTTTGAACAAGCATGTGGCCTCATCTAATCGCCCCATGTAATCTGATCATCACCTGACGAAGAACCTCCTCCATCATCTCCATCAATCCTCGTCGCACGACATCATTTTAGTCTGTTCTTTTGGGAATTTCACTAGGGTCAAATCACAACCCCGAGAAAGGTACGATCTACCTAACCCCCGTCTTCCAAAAACCAATTTTTATCCTAACCTAGCAAAATCCCCAGCGCTCACTATGTCGGGACTGAACGCCTTTCTCGACTCCAAAAATTGCCCTCTTGTCCAGATGGGAGGTCCGCCGCGGTTATCGATTTGTACGCCTGCACTCCACTTCCTCCTGCACTCTTTTGGTCTGTATATCTGCATTCAACTCTTCCATTTCCTCTCTTACTCCCTCGATACCTTCTCCGGGCTTTCTTATAGATAACCTCTCCGTGATACGCTTCGACAATGAACGCATTCACGCTGACGCCTAGCACCATCCCGGGCAACACGGCTCCAATCACCCCACACACGCCTTGCCACGCTCGAAACTGTAGTTTCCGCAAACTCCTGGACTCACTAACACCGACCAGCCGAGAAACTGTGTTGCAATTCCTCACGGAATCGCAGGTTGACCATCTCCTTGAGCATCTGCAGGGGGATTACGATAGCAGCGTGCGGAAGGACGAAAGGGAGGATGACGGCGGGGTCAAGATCCCGTGGGATGAGCTGACGGATGGAATGGAACGCCTGGCGGTTCCGAGAGGTCTTGGTATGTATTGGATGTATGCACTTGGAATGGTGATTTGGTGCTGATAAGAGTAGAGATGGAGCTCGAGGCTTCGAGGGCGTATGGTGGTGAGTATAGACCGTCTGCGTTGCGAAGATGTATAGCTGAATCATAGTAGGTCCAATAAGAAACAACGCCAGACCCATCACGCCAACGAGGGCTAATAGTGGGCCTTATTCGTTTTTCCGCCGACAGGGTGAGGTGCTGATGGATATAGGGGGGAATCGCCCTGATTATGCGCTTACCCCAGGAACCGGTGATGTATTCCCGGTTATGAGCCCTGCGCCGTTAGTCCCGAACGCTATAATGCGTTCGGAAACTACTGCGCCGTTCATGCCGTTCATGCCGTTCACGCCGTTCAGCCCACAGTCAGTCGGGTTTCAAGACCCTCGTTTATTCCATGGCTCGCCTATATTCAGTACTCCAACTTCGATGCCGGTGCCGGTCCCACCCCAATATCCCACCCCCCCGCAGTACGGCCCAACCCTTC
Organism: Wilcoxina mikolae CBS 423.85; assembly: GCA_014904905.1. NCBI lineage: Eukaryota > Fungi > Ascomycota > Pezizomycetes > Pezizales > Pyronemataceae > Wilcoxina > Wilcoxina mikolae. The sequence continues at coordinate 228,140 of MU122200.1, read as the reverse complement.
CTTCCAATATTAGGCCTCGTCAACGCACCGATTACGGACGGCTCTTTCATGAGTCTGGATTACCGGTGGAGGTTTTCAACATGGACCGATTCGGATTCACCATTCTGCCAAACTCCAGGGGGGCGTTTATCAAGGTATAGCTTTTCATCTTCGTCGCTAGAGGTACCAGTTTCTGAATGTTATGCAGCCAATTCCAGCCTGGGCCACACTCGAGATGATCTGTGCCAACATCCGCGGCGGCGCTCTAGAGCGTGTAGATTTCCACAACTCCGAGGGTAGAACGTGCGTTGGGGTCTACTTCATCTGCGCGAGGGAAGCGATGCATTTCATCAAGTACTGCAGGGCCCAGGGCGGCATATACTGGGCAGGGTGCGGAATTGTTTCCTCGGTAATTATGCTTGTTGGGTTGCCTAAGAATGCCGAGGTCTAACAGACACAGGTTGAGGCCATCCCCCGTACCAAGGGAGGCCACGAGCCTATCAAGATCAACGTCAGTAAAGGGATTCGCGAGGGTGCAACACGCGTCCTACGCATTGATAACCTCCCTAATAATATCGATTTGGAGAAGCTCCAAAAGCAGATCAAGAGTCAGTCCAAGCATGTGGCCGCAGAAATCGAGACAATCCAAATCATCCCCCAGAGCGCAGCGCTGCATCCGAAATATACCGGATTTGTCAGGATGGCGACTATAGGAACTGCGTTAGGAGCGCATCTGAAGTTGAAGAGTGTTGGTTACTACAAGGAATGTAGCTTTGTCTTCATGCCAGGTATCATCTTTGTCCACCATCATGGAAATTTTCCAGCTGTTGACATTAGGTTTTAAACTAGATCCCTGCGAGGCCAGTCTGGAAGAACTCAAAGAAAAGTGGAACAACGAGAGGTATTGGGATTCCGCGAGGGCTGCGCAGAAGCAGGGTGCTCCCCAGTTGATGCAACGACAGCTGCAAGTATGGAGGGAAAAGTCGAAGTAATAAAGGCGGTAACTAATAACTTATGGGATTATTTGGAGGTAGGTATGAGTACAAAAACGGGGATATAGATGTTTTCGCTGCTGCTTTCGCTGGCGTTTTCGCTACTGGTTGCTTGGAGTTGGGATTTCGGGATATCGATACTACTGAATTCAAATGCTTAGTTTGATTGTAAAAAACGATTATCGCATGTGTAAAAATGTTTGATTAAAGAGTGAACACCTACAACTCAAGCCCTCCACCCCCCCCCCCCTACTTCTCAGAAAAAATGCAGATATATTCCGCCATCACACCCGCGAATAGATCTTCGATTTTGGAGTTCAATCACGAGAGTATATTTGAGTGAGAAGACCAGACGAAGTAAGCATGACTCCATAGCATCCTGACCATCGTGAACTTCAGGGAGATCACCCTCTGCTTGTGAAGTCTCTAGCTTCCAAGATCTGTTCTAGCTAGAGTTTCTTCGTTGGCGAGACCTCTTCAAGCCAGAGAGGTAGGCGTAAATTAGCGTCTACATCCAATACCGGATAGATATCGATACTAGACCCGTCTATTTCATTAGCTCTCATCAGTGGCCTGGCCACATCGATAGTACTATGAAGAGAGTACTCATGAGCTTGACACACTCCAAAGTTATATAAAGTCGAAACCCGCCAATCTGGATCCTGCCAAAGTGGGACACGTCTCTTTTGCCGGGAAATACCTTCCATAAAGGCATAGACGCCGATAACTTGCAGTGATAGCGTGTGATTCCAGTTGCAGGTTGCATTAATGTGCATGTCCTTGGTCCTGGGGTATTGAGCAACAAAAAGCATGTTCCCTCTGGAAGTACCTCTCCGCTGTCAAACTGCGTGGAGATACATGGCGGTGGCTTACGAGGTTGCTTCTCCACACCCACTTCACAAGTCGGAGGTTGGCGACCCTAACCCTCGTGTACATAGATCGACTTTGCAGTGTGCTAGTGTTGTTCCAGAGCGGGGTAAGTGGTCTGTGCAAACGACTAGGTATAGCGTTGTACCGGATGGCTTCGGGATTTTGCTGATGATTTTACTCCGGACGGGATATCTGCAAGCCGTGGACCATTCTGCTGAAGCAGGAATGGCGATAATGCAGGTGAAGTGAGGGAAACTAGTACAGTTCCGCACGTTATCTCACTCGCCAGCTGGCGGGGTTGTGGGGTGCAGTTCTGCAGCACTTTGCGACACATAAACGTCAGAAGGCAGGAAGTACACGCGTTTGACGTTTGGAATTACTGGTTTTCGATTGTTTTTCAGGGTAAAGTGAGCTGCAGCATTGCTGTCTAGCGCAAGAATGTGACGAGACCCTGCAGGTACAGGAACTGTACGACAACATATTATTGGATCGCCGGGTTTTCTTTTCTGGGAAAGTTTCGATGAAGCATTCATTTCGCTGTCCCCGCATTCGAGAGGGTGTTGTCCTTCGTTCAGAGTGGAGGAAATGGTAAAGGGGAAGATGTTTGCGAATTATGATTTGCTAAAGTGTTGTTGACAATTTGTTACAGACTGTGAGTGGCGGAAAAGCTCTGGCAGCCTCAAAAGTGTGAGGCGGTGATCGTGCAGTATCAATTGGGAGGCCAGGAGGGATCGCTGGTCGGCGGGGTGCGGAAGAAAAGAGCGGCGACGACTTTTCACGTGCTGAATAAGCAGCGTCAACCAATCATCATCTGCCGTTCTCACGCGACAACCGACTTCCGATCCCTTTCGTCTCCAGTCTCTGCTTCACCCACCACAAACCCACCTCATCCATCACTGCAACCACTCCGCCCCGTCACAGCTAGACAAAGGAACATCGACAATTACGCCTTCTCACTCAACATTCCTCGACGGTTCTCTCTCCGACCACCACAACATTCAATCCACCTTGACCTTGTCCTCATTCCCGGCTGACCGGAAGTCCCCTGCTTATCTATCGGCCGCCACGACCTGTGACGTCTGAGTTTCTCCGATGAACTGTTAAAATGGCCTTCAACTTCAACTGGTCACCACTATCCGCCTCCACGTCCTCCTCAGCCTTCTATGACCAGGCAAAATCTCTCCTCACCACCGCTCTTAACAAGTCCGCAAAACCGCCGATCATCGTTGATGACATCCTTGTGGATGACCTCAACCTGGGTGCGTCGGCCCCGGAACTAGAAATATTGGAGATTGGAGATATCGCGGAGGATCGCTTTAGGGGAATCTTTCGGATGAGCTACGGCGGCGACGCGTGTCTAACTTTGCGCACGAAAGTTCAGGTTTGTGCAACGGTCGACCTCGACCACTTTGAATTTTGCTGAATGAGTACAGGCAAATCCATTAAACACCTACCTTTCTACAACTCCTTCGTTTACCTCTCCGAACCCTCTGGCGGCTAGCTCGCCCCTTACTATTCCGGTTCAGATTACTTTGAGTCACTTCAAGCTGTCGGGCTTTGTTATCCTCGTTTTTTCGAAAGCCAAGGGAATAACATTAGTATTCCGGAATGACCCCTTGGAATCCTTGAAGGTCTCATCCACTTTCGACTCCATCCCGTTCATCGCCGAATATCTCCAAAACGAGATTGAGCGACAAGTCCGGCGCCTATTTCAGGAAGATCTTCCGGTGGCTGTACATCGGCTTTCTTTACGGTTGTGGAATCCGGAGTATGCTGCATCGCTGGGCGAGGAGGCAACCGCCCCATCAAAGCCGCTCCATTTCGAGGGATCGTCGGACGAAGAGGACGAGGAAAATGATGAGGACCAGTTTGTCAACCCGCTGTTGACACCCGCCGATAATTCCGACGCGCCATCAACAATGTTCTCGCAGAAGAACCTTCTGAAATTGTCAGAGTTGGTGGATTCACAAAACACGCTGTCACTAGAAACACCAAAGATCAGCGATGCCGTATTTAGAGCTTGGGCATCGGGAGGGAGTCACAATGTCACCATGTGGGATCGTCCTGGAGCATTGGACGTTCCTTCTACCCCGGGCGAAAAAACATATGCTTTCTCGGATGCGGGAGAAGCTACCGAGACCCAGAGTATAGCTAGTAGCGGATCATCCGCCAGACCCAGCGTCCTAATGTCCCCATCACGACACACAACTCCAACAGGCGCACCAGGCCGACGGAAGAAGAAGCATCGGGTTGTGGATCTCCGCAAAAATAAGAAAGATAAAGATGCGCAATCTGGCAGCACTTCCACCGAAACCACACCTGATGCCACCACCGCGCCAACGAGCGAATGCGCCGTTGAGGAGGGCTTCTGCGAACGACCACCTGTTGCCTTCCGCCGAGTACGCGAAGATTCAATCGACTATGACTCCGACTCCAAACCAACATTCCGCAACTCCCAGCCGCAGCAAACGGTTCCCATTACCCTCCAGCGTCCCGCCTCGCTTACAGACTCGATTGCAACCGCAGATATTACATACCCGCCGGCTCGCGTACCATCTCCTGTAACTCCTACACGCGCCCCCACCCCCAAGCCCACCGCCGCGAAAGAGAAGGAAGCGCTCCGAGCTCGCGACGTACGACGGGAACGCCGAGCGCCCCCACCAAAGATCCGCATGCCACCCGGCGCGCCAGGTGGTATCTTGGAACAGGCGATTCTTAGCAAGATCATGGGCGAGATCCAGCGCACGTTGGAGGAAGAACGGGTCAAGCGCGGCGCACAGAGCAAATGGGGTGTTGAACAAGAACTTGAGAACCTATGCGGCGCGGACGAGCTGCCAGCTTATAGAGCGAACTAACTGTATACAACTTGCTACATTTACTTTTGTTTGTCTGTGGATTGGATTGGATTGAGGAGTCTGGTCTGGGCTGGGTGCTGGTTCTCGGTTTGGGCTGTTTTTTCTTTTTGACGTGCGAAAAACTTTACTGCGACCGACTTCTTTTTCTTTTTTTTTCTTGTATATCTTCCCTTCCCTCTCTTCTTTTCTTTAGAGGTTGCGTGCGTGTGGGTTTGCTTTTGGCGGGAGTTTTTTTATGGGAGTTTTTTTTCTTTGCGTTCTTTTTTCCGCCAATAATGGGCAACAACACACCACTCGTTTCTCTCCGCTCTTGTCTTTCTTCTTTTTTTTGCTTCGTTGGTGTTGCGGGAGGGATAGGGGGGTATAAAAAGTTTTGATGTTGTAGACGGCTGGTACTGAGGCTTTTTTTTTATAATTCCGTCTATTCTGTGGTGGGAATTGGTATGCAATATGGCGCCCAAGATGGGAATGCCGTTCACTCTCTACTTACTCACTCGGTCTTTTGTTGATAAGGGGATGTACTCTACGTTTGGAAGACGGTAGAGGGGATACGTACAATACAATATAGTAATAATTTGTCGTGGAAGTTAATACAGATGAGGAGTGTTGAGTGTAATCCAGTGATTCATGAAGTCTAAGCACCCTGTACCGGTCACTTTGTCCTGATCTGACGGTACATTACGAAAACAAAGTGCCACCGAGCAGCGGTAATTTGGCGACTTCTTCCGAGAAGCGGATGTTCTCAGTGTCCGAGCGGCGCTGCATCCATGAGTCCGTCCGGTAAGCACCGGCGCCGGTTATTTGTTATCCCATCTAACACCCCTCGGAGGCCTGGAGGTTCCCAGGGTCTAAATCTTCTGATAAACCAGCATGAAAGCGAGCTTAGTTGTGCTGTAAATGCCAGGTGCTGTAAACACCATGGTTCGAAACCTGCAGGCAGCGCTGTAAACACCAAGTGCTATAAACATCAAGGTTCGAAACCTACAGAGTGCTGTAAAGACCGAGGGTTGAAACTGGGCATGGGTTTTTCTGCGCTTTTTGTCCGCCAGTTGTTAGGGGGACTTTCTTGGTCCATCGAAGTAATAATTGTACCTGGACCAAACCCAATAGCGTTCCGTGAGTCGACTATTGGAAGTAGCGGGAGCCGTGAGAAAGTCCAAAAGCGATGCCGTCTCTTTATTGTCTACCGGTTTCACTGTATACATGATGACAAGACTAAATTGACCGCCTCCAGCTGCAGTTCATTGGGAGATACCAAGCGCGGACGAGCAAATTTCCAACATCGACTATAAATTTATGATATGTACTTCCGGGCGGGAATAACAGCAGCGGCTTCATGGGGCCATTGCGAACCGGCCCCTACATAACTTCATTCCACGCAGTGGTCTCGACTCTGGTTCTTCTTGCTGGACAGTCAATTCTGAAGTTATTACACGCAAGTCAAATTTGGCTGTTACCGTTCTCGTTTTCTCGATAAAAGCCGTCTGTATGGTCATCTCACCACGTCTTCGGCGACTAACCATCAATTAACATCTTTCTTCCGGGCTTTCCCCGCCCATTTCCGGAATTTCTCTGGACAGCTAACGGACTATTCCCTGGTCATAGGTGATATGTTACGTGTATTTGACAGAGTTATGAAAACGAGGCTTTTCCGTTGTCTCGGAGCCTTACTTCAGAAGTATTATATGTATGCTAACTAGTTCGAGACTTACCCCTATTGGAGTTGGGGAGCCATTTGGGGTAAACATTGAAGTGAAAATGGCAACCGACAGTGCGACTGAGCTATGATGGATCCCATAGTCCATCTACAGTCATCATAGAAAATATCCCATTTTGAAAAATCCAAGCCAGCTGGTGGGAGGGAAGGGAGGTGAGGCGAGTTTGTTTGTTTGTAATCATAATGTATTCGGCCATGACATATACCCTAAATCCTTGGTGCTTCCACTGTTGCCAGCTTCCAAGTCACACCTCCCCACCCACTACCCTCATCCCCTTAATAAAACTACTAACTGTCCACCCTCCGCTACTCCTCACACTATCTGTAACACTGGGAGCATCACTCCAGTTTTACCAGTACAAGTAGTATCCCTATTGCTTTCAGAACTTGCTTGTGATGGAAGTTATGAAGATTGACTCAGGATATAAAAGTTACTAAGAAGATTCAAGACAAAGGTGTTTGGCTTTCCAATACATATATTGTTAAGGCTTGTTCTCCTTATCCAGAAGCTTACCCTTCTATCCATGGAGATTCCAGAGGTCTTTATACCTCTTTCCTCTCACTATAACAATTACTTCTATCTACAATCTTTTCATGAACCCCTCTACTTAATCACCCTTCACACCAATAATCTTTTCTGCCCTTCACCGCTCTACTTGACCTTTTATATATTTTTCCGGGGCCTCAAATCTTCTACTCAGACGAATAGAGTCTGTACTGACATCATTCCTTCATACCTCAGTGGTTCAGACCTATCATATCCTTTCAATCTCATAGCTTCCAGGTGAATGGTATCCTTTCGATTGTGAGGAATATTACCGACTTCGTCAGCTATGATGTAAACTCATATGCTTTCATATCTACAGCCTTTCAGCTGTCTTTATATTTTCTGTGGTATGAACTTACAATATATCTATCCAGTAACCATATTTTATTTCTAATCAGTTGTGTGGTTGACTGTATGACAGCTCATCTAATTTCTTTGGTTGTGATAATCAAATTGAATGATATCTTGTAGATATTCAATAACGTACAGAGATGGTGCTTGTATTATCCTGATCCAGCAATCATCGAGTGATCATAGGTGACCCCGTTTCGAGCATACCTAGTTGTATATAACATGTAAGGTGTAACACTATCCTCCTAATAAAATATATGAAATTTGTTAAATAACAATTTGTTCATTTCCTAGCTATAACACAATTTCTTATTAATTAGGTATTCTGTAATACTGGGAATATCACTCCAAGTTTACCAGGACAAGTAGAATCCCAACTGCTATCAGAACTTGATTGTGATAGAAGTTATATAAATTCACTCAGAATGTAAAAGTCACTAAAGATAAAGATTCAAGACAAAGATGTTTGATTTTCCAATTGTATATTGTTCAGGCTTGTTCTCCTCCTCAAGAAGCTTACCCTTCTATTCTTGGAGATTTTTGAAGGCTTTTATATCTCTATCCTCTCACTTTAACAATTACTTCTATCTACAATTTTCTCATGAGCTTCCATACCTAACTACCCTTTACCCTAATATTCTTCCTTAGATAGTCCTTCTACACTTTGCTGTATGACCTTCCATACCTGTAAGGGAGTATATCTGTGTACGGCCTCGTATAAGAGTATAAGATAGATACAGTTGCAAACGAGGATAACTGAATATAGTAGAATAGTATTTAGGTAAGGTTATCGATGGCGTGTAAGAGCACTCATACGAGCTGACTATATATCTGGCGGTTGAGCGGTTACCCTGCCATAGACCACTATTACATCATCCCCCTCTTTATCTGCAGACTACCTGGGCTGCATACCCATAGATGAAGAGAAGAAGAAACAATCCAAGCTCATACGCCCTTATATGGCCTCGTAAATCCTGCTGCCGATCAGTACCGCTCAAGGGTAACCTTTCAGTGGATCCGGTATACGAAGAAAGTTCACCTCCAGTGGTAGGTGGTAAAACCTGTACCGATGCCATTTGTACCGGACCGAGATCCAATAAGAAGAGATGAGAAGGAGAAAATAAGAAGGAAACATCCAATTGATCCCTGTAACCTCTATATCTCCATATCCAAGCCCTCGGTATATTATAGCTTTCTTCATACAGGCTCGGAGGTGTGAATTGGTAAACGTCATTGGTTTTCGTCATCCATCAGGAAAAAAACCAAGTCGCGTCCTTTATGCTGGAATGTTTAGTACGTATTAGACCCTTCAGACAAAATCTTTTGAGTTTTGTCGTTAATTGACACTGTACGTGTGTATATACAACCCCTAGCATTGTACTCACACCTGCTGATACAGCATTCCTTACTGTCGCAGCTATACAGTACACATAATTCTTACTGTTGCAGCCATGCAGTATGTTCACCTTTTGATCCACAATACTACTCATATAATGCATGAGTGCAATGTACACCGTAACATAACGTAATGTTCACAACATGCGACTTTTATACGATGCCCTAAATTGCATTCACATCTCGAACGATGGATACAATGCATTTCTATCTCAGGCAATGGATATAATGTATTGACATTACTGTTGACGATGTTTAATATTAAGCTCTAATATATACAGTTTTCCGTTCTAAACACCATGCTATATGTTGCAGCCAGCCTTCTAAACTACTCTCTTCTCATTCCAAATACCATGGTACACGTTGTAGTCAGCTTGAAGCGTATCCTCTAAACTTCTCTCTCCTCATTCTAAACGCCATGCTACACGTCACAGTCAGCTTGAAGCACATCCTCTAAACTACTCTCTTCTTCACAGTCATCCACCGACTCCGACTCTACATCCTCATCCTCATTCTCATTCTCATTCTCATTCTCATCTCCACCCTTATGCTGCTCATTCTGAACCGTCTTATCATCAAGCTGAAGATCACGATGTCGTTGAATATGACTCCTGACACTGTTAATGTTATCATGTTCATTGTCACTATCATTGTTGCCATCATTGTTGCCATCGTCAATTCCATCCTCAGTAATAAAAGACAAATCTTTAGCAACGGGGATGCAAATTGCAGAAATTTTCGGAGTTTCAATGTCCAGCTCGCAATCTTGTTTAATATCACTCGACGAGGCTTGGTAATAGGTGGCATGTTATTGGCTCCTTTCTGGTGTAAAATGAGGTTGTTGAGAGCCGCTCTTATGGACTTGATTACCTACTGTCTCAATGGAGATGGGAGATCGTTCCAAATATTCATGAGATCAGCGTAAGTCTCTGTAAAATAAATGTTAGATCGATTGCATGTATTTTGAAGGCCATACTTACCGCCGTCATTATTTCAATTGAAGTAGTACTCCCACTCGAGCCTGTTGCGCTGGATTTCAAGTTTGAGGTCATCGATTGCAACCTTCGTAGGAGCTAAACCTCTATTTCTTTGCCACTCTGTCAGTGTGTGATGCAATGCGATACATGTTAACACAATCAGTGTCGGAGGTATCTGTTTCCGAATCTATTCATGGAAGCCCACTGAATGCCTGCCGCATTTGCGAATTGGTTGGAAGAAATGTATATATAGAAATCGTGGAATCTTCTCAGCAATGAAGTAGCTAGCTCGTTCCTGTTAGTGTTACCGATGCCACAGGTTGCAGACAGAATTCATATCAGGTTGAACTCACATCAGGTTCGTTCGTACGATCGCATTGACATACAATGAATATAAAATCTGAAAGAATTCAGTAAATGTGTATACGGTACTCATCATCTTCGAAACGGTGCAAGTTGTATAATCTCTCTACACACTCACGGGCTTTCTTGATCATGTACAATCTAACTGCATTGCAACTGTTTTTGATCTGATATACGGCCGGTTAGTCAGTACGAATGCAATTCTGAGAGATACCTAAGTATCTTGAGACATCCGTTCTGACGTTCCTGGAAGCTAATATTGACTCCTTCCTCCCTGCATGCCTTTGGCCAGGAATGCTCAACTGACTTTGTGTTGGAAACAATGTTAGTCGGTATCTACCACTTTTGGAATTGTATAAGCTACCAGCAGAAACTCAGCTTTAGTTGGAAATGGTGTCTCGCTCAGCAGTTACTTCTCCATCATGCGATGCGTTGTCTCCAGTACAGCAGTAACTCAAAGGTCACCTGGTGCAAGGAGACTTCGACTGCCATATCGTTTGCTGCTGACCGACAAACTCGACGGTGTTCTCGGCGGAGATGATGGGATGAGTTGTGAAGCCGATGATGATGGGTGTGGACTCCAGAGGTGACTAAGGTTCGTCGCTGAATGAATAGCTACGTTGGAAATGACACTGGGTGCTGGCGACATCGAAATGGAGGCTTGATTCGGCAGGAGCAGAGACTGTATCAGGGGTGGATTTGGTGCGGATACAATGGGTGTAGATGCTCAGGAGATCTGGATAGTCGAAATCGAACCTTCGATATGTGAGGCTGTAGGCTTCATCCGCTTTCGCTTCTGCTTGTCAGACTGCAAAGCGAGTTTCCTGTTCTGACCATTTGCTGTCAGTGGCATTGGGGAGACAACTGCAGGAGTGGCCGGTACTGCTTTTGGAATTGAGGATACAGCCTTGTGCAGTACCTTTGTTGTTCGGATCATTTTCAGAAGACAGGAATATCAGAGGCAGGAATATTACAAAGGTGGAAAATGAGTGCAGTTGCGATGTAGACAAAGCGTAATGCAGTGTAGAAAAGGACTGACACGTTGCTGAGCATTGCACCTGAAAGGTTTTCACATAAAGGGATAGATTCACAAGATTTCGTATTAGGTTGTCATGAAAGTATCACATAGGATTAGTGAATCATATACTATTAATGCCAAGAACACCCAAACGAGACTGAAAACAACTCTGTAAAATGTAAAAACGACTCCACCCGATCCAAAGAAGACATGCAAAGATTCAATCTACGATCCAAAGAACACATGCAAAGACCCAATCTAATCCAACTCCTAAACGTGAACCTAACATGTGTGTCAGTATACCAGTCATTTGCAGCACTCTTGGATGTTCCGAAAACCATTACTTAAATTGCTGACCCTATGGTGGAGTCAAACGTGACACCTCGAGCTGTGTGAAGCTCATACTGGCATTGACATCTTGGTTCATGCCAATTGCCACCGACTCCGACAACTCATCAATACCTACCGATACCTACGAAACGTCACACATTGTCTCCTGCTCCACTAAAACCTGTGCCATTTGTAACTGTACCTCCCACTGTTGCTGCAACTCCATCGCTGCTCACGATGTCGCCTCAACAATTTGTACTGTCTCCGCGATTTGTACAACTCTGGTACTCATTGACCCCTCCAGTACAGACAATAATACATCTTGGGGAGAGACACACTTGACGTGGTGAGTAGCAGTCACCTCCAGTTTTGTTATTGCCGAGTGGTTTATGGCAATGAATCTGAGAGCAGGTATCAGACTCTTGGCCGGTTCGGAGGCATCAGGTATTTCCGGGGGACACAATCGTGGTAGTGGTGGTAGTGGTGGTAGAATAGCTTGTGCAATCCTTGGAGGCGCAACTGCTATTGCCTTCAGAATAGCTGTTAGGAGTTTTTCCCTTAGCAGGTACACGAGGTATGGAGGATGTCCATGGCAATCTGTGTTCGATCACCTATCACTATGGTTGGTCGATGTCACACCCGCAGCTATCCCATCCTCTGAGCGACGAAGTCCTATACGACATACAAGCCTATCCAATACCGAGCCCTGGCAAAGCGGAATGATTAACCTGTACGTCAGTAGTGCACCTTCTCGATCGAACAGCGATAGTCACGACACTTAGCTGGTGAAGGCATCAGTCTCGAACACTTAGGGCGGTATGCTACTGTACGTCTAGACCCCCAATAGTTAGAGACATCATGAGATGCCAATGCACTATCATGCTATTGCGGGGACCCTAGGGTCAGCCGTGCATGATAGTTTCGACCAGAACTACTTTACCTTATCAGTAATATGGGACAGCCGGCTAGAGCGGGGTACGCCTCTACACTCTCCAGCAGGTACATGTCAGAGTTCGAGAAGCAGGACTTTACTATGGAGATACCTATACAGTCTAGGGACTCCATATGTTAACTGCGCCCCGGTAGTTAAATCTACCTGTTGAGAACTTGTGTGTGGGTTGACTTCCCGAGTAACGGCAGATCGCAGGTGGTCTGGTCCGACATAAGCTGCAGCCCTGCAATGGGAGTAAAAGCCAGCGAGATGGGAGGTACGATACGTGGCATAGCAGCGGCTGGTCGCCGAGGCAAGTCTATGAGGGTAAATATATCCCTGCAACCCACTATCCGATTTAACATTGAGTCGAGAGATCTAAGAGGAAGTGATGGTTCGATGAACGGGTTAGCAGTCGTTGCTGAAACCTGCTTTCTGCGTAAGCATACAGACCAGAAGAAAAGCAAACGGGCTTAGTTGCTACGTGGCAAAACCTGGCGGCATGAAGATAACCTGAAGGGATGCCTCATACTTTAGAAAGTGCTGAATGTCAAACGGAAAAGTAGCGCAACCTACCGAGATCGAGTAATCAGCCTAACGATTGGAGGCCATAGCTATCTTAGTACAAACGCCGAAGTCATACAGAGTATACGAGTAACTCGCTCTATAAAAGAACCGCCTTTGCACCAGCAAAAGTAAAACAGCAAGCTCTAGCAGCAATCTACAGTCAGAAACACACCAGCGGACAAGACACTAAAATATTATTGTTGTTTTCTACTTCAAGAATGTTTATTTTTACAATATACTTTATGAGTTTCCGAAACCTTGATTCTATAGTTCTTTACACTCACGCCCTAAACGAACGAGCCATTACTCCATACGACTTCTGTATTGCGAGTATTTTTATCCAGACGTACGATATCGAGTACGAATATTTTCATTAGTTTTATACCAGAGAACTTCCCTCCGAATACCATAACCTCCCTGTCGAATACTACAAGGTTGACTCCGACTACGACGACTCCGAAGACTATCTTCAGGATACATATGACTTCTGAGAGGTAGGCAGCCATACTTCATCGATAAGTATCCCCGTAACAACTACAGTACTTTTGCGCAGAGCACTGTTCATAAGGCTGTAACAGAATTTGCCAGAGGTGCGACCACCTCAACACTTTGATAAGATTGAATCAAGAACAATCCCAAAGAGCAGGACCCTTCACATTCCCCTCTCAACAGCTTCATAATGGCCAGTCACAGACGCCGACTAACCTTCGGAGCGGGCCAGTTGGTTCCAACGACATCGGGAATCGCCAAATCCAAACAGCCCTCGAAGCCCTTACCAGGATGGGCAAAGAAATTGCAGGAATAGTACGAGCAATCGAGGAAGCAATACTTGAACTCCAGAGTAACAGAGGAGGACACGGAAATGACCGATTCGGTACAGGCCTATGTCAGTCGTCTGGATCAGGAAATACAGCGTCTGGTCGAGGCTTGCAACAGTGAGAAGAAAGCAATAGAGGAGTAATTCGAAGACATTCGACTAGGGTGTCAGCTTTTCAGTCAGCAAGTGGAAACGGACAAGGCTCTAGGACAACGAATCCTAGAAGGACAGGAGGAACAAATTCAGGTACTGAATGCAGTACTGAGAGAGACGAGAACCGGAATGAGCGGTCTCCAACAACAGAATGATTGGGTGGTTAAAGAAGCTACGGAGGAATTCGGAATTTTGCGCGGACGAATTGAGTGGTGTGAGAATCAGGTGAGGATACGAACCACCAAGGTCGGAGCATGGATAGTAGCGAACAAACTGCAACAAGAAAAAGTCGCACGACTGGAAAAGGTTGTGGAGGAATAGGTTCCTTCATGGGACGAATTTTAGCCTTGGAAGCAAAGTTTACCAAGCTTCAGAAGGAATATACCGGACTCACATCGGCGTTCGAAAAGGCAAAGGTCTCCGGATCCACACCAGTTCACTCAGATCGGAGTCAACAGATTGCACAGTAACAACAACGGACTGAAGAATACCAGAGGGATGTGTTACCAATCAGTGATTCTGATGTAGTAGAAATCTTCGGCATACGAGGAGGCTCAGAAACAGATATCAGCTTGGGAGATGCACCAGAAGTAGCTGCCACGGCCGGTGGATCGGGAGAAGCACCACCACCAGAGGGTATAGAAAGAAACCCACCTCCACCTCCACCGTCTGGATCATCGCATGCATCTAGGCGTGGTTCGCAGCGATGCAGCAACACTCAGAGGTCTGAAAGACAAAGAGACTCGAGGCTTAAGCTGTCTGATCCAGCAAAGTTTAAGGGAAAAGCATCCGAGGACTTTGATATGTGGTGGATGAGTATGGAGGCTTTTATCGGGGATCAACCACACCTTTTCACTCGACAAGGCCTCAAAATTCAATACATACCCGGTCGATTGGAGGACTATGCCCTGGCTGGGCATATACAGTGGGAGGCAGAGGCCCAGGTAGCAAAACATGAGTGGAGCTGGTCAACATACAGATCTGCAGTCAATATGTGTTTCCACAACAAGCACCAACAGGAGATAGTGTACAAAGCTACGGAGCTCAAATATAGCGGCAACGTTCAGGACATGATCATGGAGTTTGACACCTTGAACGCAAAGGCTAAGATTATGGGGATAGCATTTTGGACAATGTTAATGAGCAAGCTACCACCACAAGTCTTCAAACAGCACAGTCTTTATCAACCCGGCAGATAAGACTGACGATGAGCTCCGAGATATCATTATCAATGCCGGAAAGAACGTTGAAGTTTGGCAAGCGACGAAAAGAAACTTCGGATTTATGGAGAAATCTCGAAGCACTGACAGTACGTCCGGTCGAATCAACAAAGATTGGGGAAAGATCCAAAAGCCCAGGGGTCTTGGCTCTGGATTCCAAAGACAGCGACAACGTTTCTAACAAAAGGGAATGCAGCAACGAACAGACAGTTGGGGGTCGTCCAAACCTAATCTTTTTGTCAATGCCAATGGAAAAACATTTCATCAGTTGACGGAAGGAATCGATAACGGAGAACTGGGACGACAGACTGCAGCTAAAGAATGTCAACGCTGCACGTGGTCCCCCGAACGAAAGGGGAATCACAACACTATGCAATGCATTCGGGACATCAGATTGTCAAAAGAAACAGCCCATTTCGGCCACCCGAAAGCACCACAGAAGATGAAGATCGGGGCATATGACCAGTTGGATGATGAGGGAGATGATTATGTGGTTGGAGACGTGGAGGAAGTTGAGGAAACTTCAGATGGAGAAATACCATCCAGTTTGGAATCCGTCGATAGTGAGAATCAGGAGGATTCGGATCATGCCGACAATTGGTGGGAGCAACAGGAAAGCTCGGATTAATGGTAAGTATTAACAGATGGAGTGAAGGATATGTTGATTAGGCAGGAGAAAGCGTTTATTATAAGCACCGGTCATCACCCTGAGGATTCCGGTAGGGATGAAACTGCTGGCCAGTAGTGACGCAAAAACAAAAGCAACAACAAACTATAATACAACTATGACACCATACAATACCAACCATCACAGACGCATTAATATCTTCGATTTGGCAGGAGTATCTTGTTCACTTGCAGAATCCGAACCTCTTAACATCTTCGCAAGTATCGACGGGATCTTACTTGAACCAGAAGAACCGCTCGAATCCTTTTTCTGGGACCAACCAAGTGCACCATCCCCTTGGAACACATACTGGAACGAGGCAGCAGCTAACGGTGGTGGCTTGGCTATTGACGACCCAGTATTTGGCTCCTTTTGGACTAAGTACAAGGGCATGCATGTTGGTTGCGACGAGTGGGATACTTGTTATTGCGAACATAACTGCGGTGGCATATACACCACCATCAGAAGGGTAGTCGACACCATACCCACAATCTACGAAGTTGAAGAACATTATCAAAAAGACGTCATACCTGACAAAGAACCTGTGTTATTTGAAGAACTCCTCAACGAAGAACTCAATTACGAGTGGTAGAACGCCACTACCCTCAATGACCCATTGTGGCTGAGTCATTGTCGAAAGGATGGCTACCAAACGAAAGTACCTCCCCTCGGAAGAGGAATCACCAATCAAGAAACAAAATACCTCAGACGATTTTGTTTACTACGAAACTAAATACATACATAAAATCCCCAAATTCAGGATCGGAGAACGACCCATATACCAGTTCTGTGTGGACCATACGGACAGCGATAGAAAAATACAGCAGTTTCCGGTCCGAGCCATACTGAATTTGGGATAGACATCTTTCACCATATCATCGCAGTGTGCCAAGATGTTTAAGATACCAGTTGTTAGAAGAAAGAGGAATATTAACACAAAAGATTTTAGCGGTAAGTCAGTTGGTTTACCAAATGTTTATACTATACCTCTTGAATTAGCTTTTGGGAATCATCGCACTCTCGAAACTTTTGAGGTGGTGCCGATGCACGCTGACTATGACATTCTAATACCTGCATGGTATCTGAAACAACACAAAGCACAGGACGCTATATACGGATGTTTACATTTCACGGAATGTGAACAGAAATGTTAAAATTACAGATATCTTCACACAAATTGAAAGATTAATTAAGATGATCGAGTGGCTACCCACAAGGATGCTATCAATATCGGTGCCCTATGCTTTGCAGCAACAAGCATATTGGCAGAAAAATTACCAGAGCAGTATCATAAATGGATATTACTGTTTGACCCCTACGAAGCTGAAAAGCTATCTCTTCATGGCCCACACAATCACGAAATTCACTTAAAAGTATCTGACGATCAGGTAAAGGTAGGACCTATATATCAACTGTCTCGGGAAGAAGAAAGGTTACTCAAGGAGTATATCGACAAAATGATAAGAGAAGGAAAAATACAACCGTCCAAAGGACAAGCCGGAGCACCAATTCTGTTTGTATCCAAACCGACTAGACGAGGCCTGCATCTTTGCGTCGACTATCGAAGACTTAACGATTTGACGATCAAAGACAAGACGGCTCTACCATTAATGGATGAACTACAAAGTCGAATGAAGGGAGCAACCTGAGTAACCAAGTTGGATATGAAGTCAGGTTACCATTTGATTAGGATGGCCAAAGGATACGAATGGAAAACAGCATTCAGAACGAAGTTCGGATCATACGAGTATACAGTCATGTCATTTGGACTTACCAATGCTCCGGCTACATTTCAACACTGGATGAACGGTATTCTACAGCCATTCTTGGGAGGACAAAACGACATTACCGTCGTTTATATCGACGACGTTCTCATTGCCACTAAGGGAACCCGCGAAGAACATCATGAATATGTAGGCAAGATACTTCAAGTCCTACAAGACAACAACCTAGTGGTGGAACTCGACAAGTACGAGTTCGACAAATAGGAGGTCGAATTTCTCGGATTCTTGGTCAGCGGAGAAGGACTTAAGAAGGCACCAATTGAAGTGAAGCCATTACAAAATGGTCAATGTCCAAAACCCAGAAAGAAGTCCAAGTTATTATGGGTCTATGGAATTTTTATCAACGATTCATCAAGGGATTCGCCGGTATTGTCGCGCCAATTACAAACACTCTCAAAGGCGATGGAAAGAGTTTTAAGTTTGGACAAGCAGCACAGCCAGCTTACTACAAGATATACATCTTGTTCGCAGCAGAAAACACACCAATACTTCGACATTATGATGACGATAGGCCAGCTATAGTCGAAACAGATGTATCAGACTTTGCGATGGGAGCGGTCTTATCACAGAAGTTTGATGACAGTAAAGTACATCCAGTCGCATTCATATCGAAGAAGTTTTCACCCGCCGAACTTAATTACCAAATATACGACAAGGAAATACTCGCCACCGTATACGCATTCAAAACATGGAGATGTTATCTTCAAGGAGCAACACATACAACAACAGTCTTTTCCGATCACATGAACCTCCAATACTTCAAAGAAATACAACAGCTTAATCGAAGACAGACTCGATGGGCAGAAGTATTGCAAGAATACAATTTTAAGATTCTTTATCGGAAAGGAGTGGCTAATAGAAAAGCTGATACGTTATCAAGGCGTCCGGAGTTCACCCTAAGAGAGGGGGGTACAACTTCGACAACCTTGTTAGGACCAGAACATTGGTTAGAAGTTGGATCAATGGATTTAGATAATGATGATTGGGAAGATATTTCTTTGGCAGGATTTTCGGTAAATCAATTGGTTGGATCGGTTAAAGAAAAATTTCAGAAGGAAATTGGTCAGGATGAGGAGTATCGGAAGATACTATGGAAGGTACAGGAAAAAGATCAGAATGTTGATCGAAGGTTGGGTATTGATGAAGACGGAATGTTGTGTTGGAAAGGAAGGTTATATGTATCTGAGGGATTTCGGAAGGAGGTCTTATACCAAGAACACGACTCACGTATCGTCGGACACTTTGGTCTTGAATGCACCCTGGAACTTATCACAAGGAACTTTTACTGGTCCAAACTTGAGGACGACGTACGAGATTACTGCAACAGGTGCGATTCATACCAACGGACCAAGACACCTCGACACGCCAAACATGGTTTACTTCATCCTCTCGAATTACCATCATCACCATGGACTTACATCTCGGTCGATTTCATTAACGATCTACTGGAGTCCAATGGTAACAAAAATATCATGGTGGTAGTTGACAGATTTACCAAAATGGCACACTTCATTCCTACGGACAAGAGAGAATCATCTACGGTCACAAAGTTATTCCTCAATAATGTGTGAAAATACAACGGCATGCCACTCAATATAGTGTCAGACCGCAATGCAGTATTCACGGGATATTTTCTCGCCGACTTATACCATTACCTTGGAATCAAGCGGTCAATATCTATGGCTTTTCATCCACCAACCGACAGCCAAACAGAACGTATCAACCAAACCATCGAACACTTCCTACGTATCTACTGCAACTACGAGCAGTCAAACTGGAGCGAGATGTTACCAATGGCCGAGTATACCTATAACAATTCAAAATATGTGGCCACCAAAATCACACCATTCTACGCCAACTACGATTACGAGGCCTGCACAAATTGGCCGACAGAGGTTCAGTTTCGCAATTCAGGTTCAGAGTTATATGCACATTACATGGTCGAGGTTTACAAATGTTTGGAAGAACAACTTGAGGTTTCCAAAGATAGGATGAGCAAATATTACGATCGCAAGCGACGCTCACCTCCTCAGTATAAGATTGGAGACTTGGTTATACTTGACCGACGAAACATACGAACTAATCGACAATGCCGGAAGCTCGACGACAAAATTTACGGATCGTTCAAAATATCCAAGGTTGGTGGCAACAAACGATGGTGCAAACTCGAGCTCCCCACAACATGGAAAATACACCCGGCATTCCATATGGCTCTCCTAGAACTATATTGGAGCAATGTACGGTTACGAGGCTCACACAAATTGGTCGACAGAGGTTCAGTTTCGCAATCCAGGTTCAGAGTTATACACACATTATATGGTCGAGGTTTACAAACGGTTGGAAGAACAACTTGAGGTTTTCAAAGATAGGATGAGCAAATATTACGATTGCAAGCGATGCTCACCTCCTCAGTATAAGGTTGGAGACTTGGTTATGCTTGACGGACGAAAGATACGAACTAATCGACAATGCCGGAAGCTTGACGACAAGATGTACGGACCGTTCAAAATATTCAAGGTTGGTGGCAACAGACGATGGTGCAAACTCGAGCTTTCCACAACATGGAAAATACACCCAGCATTCCATGTGGCTCTCCTAGAACTATATTGGGGCAACGTACGGTTACGAGGCTCGTACAAATTGGCTGACAGAGGTTCAGTTTCGCAATCCAGGTTCAGAATTATACACACATTACATGGTTGAGGTTTACAAACGGTTGGAAGAACAACTTGAGGTTTCCAAAGATAGGATGAGCAAATATTACAATCGCAAGCGACGCTCACCTCCTCAGTATAAGGTCGGAGACTTGGTTATGCTTGACAGACGAAACATACGAACTAAACGACAATGCCGGAAGCTCGACGACAAGATGTACGGACCGTTCAAAATATCCAAGGTTGGTGGCAACAAATGATGGTGCAAACTCGAGCTCTCCACAACATGGAAAATATACCTGGCATTCCATGTGGCTCTCCTAGAACCATATCGGGGCAACGTCACAGAGAGAGAGGTACTCCCGATCGAAGCCGATGATGGTAGTTGGACACCAGAGTCAATTGTCGCCAGTGGACCCATGGATGATGATCACCGAAAACATGTCTTTCTGGTTAAGTGTACTGGATATTCACAAGACGAAAATACTTGGGAATCATTCGAACATCTTAACGACATTGCACCCAATCTTATCACCGAATATTACGAGAAGAACCTAGCGATGGAAAAAGATCAACGGTGGAAGCCAACGCTGAAATTAAAGGCACGAAAGAGACGGAAATTATGAATTTCATTTGTTAAATTCATACTGCTCTGAGTTAGGTGGAGATCATTATTATGTTAAAAGAATTTTTTATTTTTTGATACCCATAGTTATGATTTATTATGATACGCTGTCTGAGTGGTATCTATTGTTTGCACACTTTTTATGATAGAGATTCTGTTGAGATCACCAGAACTAGAGAGGGAGGTAATGTTAGGGGTTTTCTCTTAGCAGGTGCACGAGGTACGGAAGATGTCCATGGCAATCTGCGTTCGGCTACCTGTCGTTATGGTTGTTCGATGTTACACCCACAGCTATCCTATCCTCTGAGTGACGAAGTCCTTGATGACATACATGCCTATCCAATACCGAGCCCTGGCAAAGCGGAATGAGCAACCCGTGCGTGGGCAGTACACCTTCTCATTCGAACAGTGATAGTCACGATACTTAGCTGGCAGATGCATCAGTCTCGAACACTTAGGGTGGCATGCTACTGTACGCTTAGGCCCCCGATAGTTAGAGACGTCATGAGTTGCTGAAGCACTATCACGTCATTGCGGGGACTCTCGCGTCAGCCGTGCATGATAGTTTCAACCAGAACTACTTTACCTTATCAGCAATATAGGACAGTCGGCTAGAGCGGAGTACACCTCTATACTCTCCGGCAGGCACACGTCAGAGCTCGAGAAGAGGGACTTTACTATGGGGATAACTATACAGTCTAGAGACTCCATATGTTAACTGCACCCCGGTAGTTAAATCTACCTATTGAGAGCTTGTGTATGGGTCGACTTCCCGAGTAACGGCAGATCGCAGGTGATCTGATCCGACATAAGCTGCAGTCCTGCAATTAGAGTAAAAGCCAGCGAGATGGGAGGTGAGATATGTGGTATAGCAGCGGCTGGTCGCCTATACAAGTCTATGAGGGTAAACATATCCCTCCAATCCACTATCCGATTTAACATTGAGTCGAGAGATCTAAGAGGAAGTGATGGTTCGATGAACGTATCGGCGGTCGTTGCCAAAACCTGTTTTCTGCATAAGCATACAGATCAGAAGAAAAGCAAACAGGCTTAGTTGCTACGTGGCAAAACCTGACGGCATGAGGATAACCTACAGGGATGCCTCGCACTTTAGAAAGTACCGAACGTCAAACAGAAAAGTAGCGTAACCTACCGAGATCAAGTAACCAGCCTAACGATCGGAGGCCATAGCTATCTTAGTACAAATGCCAAAGTCATAGAGAGTATACGAGTAATTCGCTCTATAAAAGAACCGCCTTTGCACCTGCAAAGTAAAACAGCAAGCTCTAGCAGCAATCTACATTCAGAACACACCAGCAGACAAGACACTAAAATATTATTGTTGTTTTTCTACTTCAAGAATATTTATTTTACAATCCATTTATGAATTTTCGAGACCTCGATTCCATTGTTCTTTACGCTCATACCTTTTACGAATGAGCCATTACTCCATACGACTATCGTATTGCGAGTATCTTCATCCAGATATACAATATTGAGTACGAATACTTTCACTGGTTTTATACCCGTGAACTTCCCTCCGAGTATCATAATTTGCCAGTTGAGAATTATGAAGTCCAGTCTGACTATGACGACTCCGAGGATTACCTCTAGGATACATACAATCTCTGAGAAATAGACGGCCATACTTATTGATAAGTATCCCCGTAACAGTATATAACGATCAGCAATCGATCTGCAGCTGCACAGCTGAAGCACACAATATATAGCCTGTTGTTGATTGCACTTTTGCCCATTCCAGTCAAGATGTGCGATGTCCCCCTCAAAAGAAGAAATGCTCAGAGGGAGCATAACCGAATCGTCACTCAGTATGTACTGCAGTATGTGTTGCAACCCCTACTCAATTCCGACTCGGAGATCCACACCTTCTATGTCTGCTGTGCTGATGACAACTTCAGGCATTGTTATTCGATACTGGCTGCATGGATGGCTGATTACCTCGAGAACCGTGATCTTCACAACATCAAGAATGGTGTACACTACTCGTGTGAATGCCCATTGCAGGAAATAGGTAATCTACCCCACCACTGACATGAGCGATACAATCTCCGAGATCATAATATCTATTGTATACTGTCAGATTTAAATACACCTTTGAGCATCGCCGATCTCAAATGCCATGATGTCAATCCATATTTCAACATCTTATGGTATCTTGATTGCGTTACAAGCCATCTTTCCAAGCCTGATCTACTTCACACAATGCAAATTGGGATGTTGAAGTACCTCCTGACATGACTTTACGAATTTCTCAAGCAGTATAAGCGGCTTGACAAGTTCAATGATATTTGGCTCTCAGTACCTGCATACCTTGATATGACGAAGCCCAGATATACATATGAGGAGGTTTCCCATTGGAACAGAGGAGAAATCAAGACGATGATATCATTCCTTGTGTGTGTCGTATGTAATACTCTGCGGGACCTAAGCCCCTCTCAGTGCAGTATTTTTGATCGTGTAGTTGAGTGCTCTCGCTCTCTTATTGAGTTCTATTTCTATTGCCAGTATGACTCCCACGATAACGAAATACTAGACCTCATAGACAATACTCTACGTCGCTTTCACGATTCGAAGGATGTGTTTCAACAATTCAGGGCTGGCAAATAACTTGCAGCCAAGGCCAAATAGAGATGTACGGAATTGTGTGCTGAGCGGGATGCTGAGTTGGAGGAAAACAAGTCGAAAATTGAACTCTTTCGACAGCGCATTTGCGACGCCTGGAAAGGTATTATCGATGCAGAAATAGCCAAATACATTGAAGAGGGTAGCGATTTCAACTTTCCTAAAATACATCTCATGCAGCACTTCCAAAAGCAGATACAACAGTACGGTTCTCTTAAACAGTGGTCGATGGAGATCAGAGAAAGTTCTCACTGGAAGCAGATTAAGGACGGGTTCAATGCCTCCAACAAGAAGGGTGATTACTATACTCAGATAATCAACTACTACCTTCGGAGTGACACATTCAGTGTCAGAAAGGCCAATCGTGATGCAAGGAACTGTAAACGAGCTGCTCCACAGATGATGGAAGTGACAGCAGAAGTGACGACGAAAGTGACAGCAGAAGCAACCACTACCAGTAGATATCGTTTATTGAGATTTATATCTCCATAGCAGTACAAAGGAAAAGAGAAAGTCAAGGACTTTCAAGGCCTCTTGAAAACAATCAGTGACGATGTCCTCCGAAATGGTCTACATGACGCCACCCATCATTTCTTACATACCAAGCAGGTAAATATTGATTCGGATGATCTCTTAATCAGTGCTGCCGCAATTTACCATGCATTGGAGATAGAATCACGCAATATGCATGACGAGCACATCATTCAGAAGCTCAGATGTACTGGAGATAAATGATGGTATTCTGGGGCTGCCTACCATAACTGGGTATGGGTTCAAACTTCGCAATGTAAGGAGGGGCAGGAGCTGTCTCACAAGACACTGAAGAGATGCATACCGTACCATATGCTTCATCAATTTAAGCTGAAAGTCGTCCATCCATGCAGCACGAATACCTTTTGGATAGTATACATTGAAGTGATGAAGCCTACCAATAGTAGAATGCCGGAAAGTATATCGCAGCTGGTCAGGGTAGTGAAACCATCTTCTGAAGGTGTATACGCAGTTATTAGTGCAGGAAATATTGTGGGTGCGGCTCACTTAATTCCAGAGGAGTCCATTTCGTCAAAGTCGGAGAATAAAGGATGGATAGTCAATAGTCATATAGACCTAGCGACTTGGAACGATGTTTATTATATGCTGGAAGACGAGTTAGATACAGCAGTGAAGAGGATATAAATGGTATTTAGAACTGTAAATAGACTTAATAAATATTACTTTGCCATCGAACACCAAGCACCGATAGGCAGACCTTCAAGTTGCTTGCATCCAGCCAAGACATGGATGCAAGCAAAGTTATGGTGTAATATACCATGCATAGTATCGTCATTACAATATCCAGAGCAGTATTACCACCAAACACCAAGCACCATGCAATTTACTGGCCAGATGAAGAACACGGTATATTATACGTCCCAAGGCGCTGTGCAGAGTGACATGCGACCGTGTGAATACTTAGTGTCTGGAGTTGTTTTTGCAGTACCTCACATCGTATCGCCACAGACTTACATGTTACCCTGCCAACCGACATTCCAGATGCTCCTGGCATACCACCGACGTCCAGACGTGACTAAAACGCCCAGGTGCAGGGATTTCATCCTAATGTCAATCGTATGTGATTCGCTGATTATCTAACCTGTGAGCATCCAAGAGAAGATCAAACTTACAATATCAATCCAGTGTGAAAGCTTGTACCCTCAGTAGTCTTTCTCTGTAAGTACACTTCTGTGCTCGTGTAATCATTCTCCGTAACTGTACTTTCATGCTTGTATAATCGTTCTGTGTAGGTGCACTTCTGTGCAATACTGACGCTCCGTACGTAAGGTTGCAGCTTAGTTCATAGATGCTAACGCGTCATAGGTATACTTCGGAGCTTCCGCTCAGTTCGGAGGAACGTAATCATCAAGTACACTTCAGACCTTCCACTCAGATCGGAGGAACATAATCGTCCAGTGCACTTCAGAGTTTCCGCTCATTCGGAGGAAGATAATCGTCAAGTGCGCTTCAAATTCTGATTCAAGTGCACTTCTGTTCAAATGATAAGGTGTACTTCCATGCAAATGATATGGTACAAACACTTCCTTGCAAACGATGAGGTGTACTTTCGTGCAAACAATGATCATGATCGTGTCAGCTTGAAATCTGGATCGTAGGTACGATCATCACACCAAACATTATCGACTACTCTCCGCTTCGACCTTCGACCTTCAGTTTTCCTCCGACTTATTCCCTTCGACCTTGGACTCTCCTTCGCAGATACCACCACCTGGATAGAGATGAATGTCGGTTCGTATGGTAGCGGTAGTCCGAGTCACCTGAGCAGGCTATGCCTCGGGACTATAAAGATGCACAAGACACTGAACTGAGATGCTTGTCTTTCGACTCTCCTTCCCAGATATCACCACCTGCCCATCAAGGCCTGAGTGGAGATGAATGCCAGTTCATAGCCCAAGTCGCCTGAGTGGTCTCGAGACCATAAAGATGTCCAAAACACTGAACCGAGATTTTCGTCTTACTTCGTCTTTGGGTCTTATTTCGTCTTCGGCTTCCTTCCATCTTTTCGACTTCGCGTTGAGCTCGATGGTCTAGTGTGATCGTCTGGCACATGAATCGATGGGTCAAGAAAAAGGGGTTCTGAGACCCATAGAATATCTCGAGGTAATCTCTCGTCGATTCGTAGAAGTTCTCGATGATAGATAGATCGCGTGTATTCATGTGACTTCTCGATGATAGGTATAGTAATGTGTTGAAAAGGGGTAATTCACGAAATTCCGTGAGTGAAACGTATGCAATTACTAAAGATCGATAACTATATAAGGATATACATCCGTGTACAGCCTCGTATAAGAGTATAAGGTAGATACAATTGCAAACGAGGATAACTGAATATAGTACAGTAGTATTTAGATAAGGTTATCGATGGCATACAAGAGCACTCATACGAGCTGACTATATATCTGGCGGTTGAGCGGTTACCCTGCTATAGACCACCATTACAATACCTCTCCGCAACGATTTCTTACCTGGACAAATACATTGTCTACTGATATCAGTCCTTTGGACTTCTGTAGTCCGGATCTATTGTATCCTTTCAATCTCTTAGTCTCCAGCAGAATAGTATCCTTTCAATTATGAGGGGCATCATTGTAAGCAGTCTACATATGTATAATCATGAAAGGGCATATCAGCTATGATACAAACTCAGGTACTTTTGAATCTACAGGGTTTCAGCTGTCTTCATATTTTCGATGGTATAAGCTGATAGAGTATCAAGTTAGTAATCACTATCTATTTCTTATTAGTAGTACAGTTGACTGCATAGATAATTACCTGATTTCATTGGTTCTGGTAACCAAATAAGTGATATCTTGTGGAGATTCGATGATGTGCAGGGATGGTGCTTGTACTATCCTGATTGAGTTATCGGTCGAGTGATTGTAGGTGACCCCACTTCGAGGGTACCTGGTGATGTACAATCTGTGAGGTGTAACACATTCCTCCTATGAGGACACCAACTCTCGTATCTTCCGTCGCACATGTTTCAAACTGTAGTGATACTATGACAATCGTTGACTCTCGTACTGAGCCCAATAGGTCACCACTTCCTGCAAACCTTCTGCCACCCTATCTGGTAGAAAAGAGATATGTACCTATCTTGCTGGTTGATCGTATACTCGGAGCCGAAGGGTGCTACATACCTACCGCGATCAGACGATTGCTGTTCTCAACGACTACATCGCTGCAAACCAAAGGGCCAACCTTACGAATGCGAAGCGCACTTTCCGGGCTATCCTGCGCGAGGGCGAAAGCGACGTAATTGGGTATCTATAAGACAATCTAAGCGATGAATGAGGCGAGCTCTAACGTGGCGCATAGACGCGATATTGAAAACCATGAAAGGGGTTACCAACTCGAAGGCCTAGTTGAATCTGGCGGACTCTTCGCCGAAGACAACGCCACAGGGTCATCCAGCACTACCGGTCCGGCCTGCTAAAAGTTGAACCTGAATAAGCCTGGTTCTGGAACGGTGTTCTCAATGCCGAACGTTCTCCCGACTTCCCTCAAGGTCTCTTAGGAAAGCTGGAACACTGGCGCAATGAAGAAGGAGCCGGAAAACGTAGATTATTGGAGTACTTCCCGTAAGATCTGGAGATCCTTCAGATCTGAGAAATTCAGAAATTTTGGAGCAAGTCTCAGATCTCAACCTTCTCGATCTAGGCATCTCACCGCGCTCGTCGTCGCCGCTTTCGACGCCGCCCTATGCGCAGCCCACAACGCAATCCCCACCCTACCATCACCACTCAGGACGAGGGCTTTATCGCCTCAATCGAAACTGAAATCATCGCGACCCTTCAAGCACCGCCGACTACTCCTCTCGAAGCCCCCACCAAGAAAGCCGATGTAATCGCAGTCCTCCAAACATTAACACCCGCAGGCGCCACCGCCGCGGCGCTGTGGGAAAAGCGTAAACGCAATCTGGCGAAGGCAGCGGAAGCGGATGAAGGCTAGGAAGGACCAGGCGCAGAAAATCCGGGGGAGGGGTCACTACCCGACTCCCAGCACCGACCCAGAATCTCAGATCGTAAAAGCATTTTTTGTTTTGGATAACCGTCACCGCTCAGTCTGGAGCTAGACCCAGATTCTGACGTGAAGTGTTCCAATACTACACTCTATCTCGCCTACGGTAGAATTTTTCTCAGCAGAAAGCAGCGCAAGTTTTGTTTCCCCCGGCGCCTGACGAACATCACTTTGTAAGTATTATTTAATTTTTCCTGTATCTTCCACCTCTGATACGAATATAGTATAACATTTCGCTTCGAATGATCAGGATAAATATCGTCATTGCGAACATTACTGCATCAGATGATTCCGAGTCTTACTTAACGGACGTGTACAGTCGTGTCCGGAAAGTCTTGGCACCCCCCGAAATTTCACAGTTGACTTATTATTTCTCAACTCAATCAAGCAGTAGAGGTTCTATTTTTTTCAGTATACTTCCTCTGTGCCTGGGCTACGCAGTACTGAATTATTCTGCTGGAATCCTAAGTATAAGGCTCCCAATGTCCAATATAGTGTGTGCTATTCAAATGGCATATGGGGGATCTATTGCTGCAGCTGGCCACAACTATGTTTCCCTGACCAACAATCTACATATATCACTTGAACAACATTCAATAAGATCTTGTATTGTGCTGGAGATAGCTTAATCTAAGATATGAGCCAAAAGATTCATGAGGACAGTGGAAATGACCTACTTCTTGCAGACCAGTACTATGAGCCCCTCATATAACCATCCAGTATAAAAGCTTGTGTGTAGAATGTTCATGACTACCTTTAAGAGCACACAAGACCCTAGATTGTGATATCTCTTGGAGTTGCTTAACACTTGCATTTAAAAATCGGAAATCTCGGGGGTGCCAAGACTTTCCAGACACGACTGTACTTAGACGATACCATCTTTCTTTGGCGGTATGTGGGATGGGTTGGACAGCAGCTTCTGTCAACTGCTAAAGGTTTGGTCTGGAGAGACAGCGCGGCTATTCTCGCAAGTATTAAGGATGGGAACGGGACCTACATGTTTCCTTGGACTTGTATTCTCTGTACGGCCTTACCAGGTTCCTCTTTTGGCAACATCCGGCGCTCTGGGGTGCCTCACAACAGAGAAACATAGATGAACGCAGAGATTCAAAGGCTACCGAATTGCAGAAAACTTAGCCTTCCGTGGGCTGTTCAAGGGGAACGGCATAACGTAGAAACAGAAAGTTCTTGTTGCAGGTGTTGTGATTGGGTACTTCTAAGTAGCCAATTGTAAGCTGGATGAGGTTTATATGTGCAAATTAGCCCACGAATCTATTCGGCCAGATCATCTGCATACCCCTTCCACTTTTTTTTATCTATTCCGCTCCCCATCCCTTCCCTTATTCTCCATGATACCATACCTCCGCTGCCCCTCAAGGTTAAAGCATACTACACCCGCAATTTCCCATGTCAACTTATCTACATGGCGTGTAAGCTCTTTCAACCCCACGCAATCCTCCACACCCTTCCGACGACTCCACTTCTTCAGTATCTCCACTCCCTCGCGACTGACAGGCGACTTTGTGATACAACTTGGCACAAATAAGTGCATCAATCCAACCTCACGTTTAACAGCCCTAATAACCAAGAATTCATGCTCTATTTTATCCTGTTCAGTTTGTAGCTTGTCCAGGAGCTCTGCAATAAACTCCATAAGATAGCGAGTGGTGACTGAGTTCGCATCGTCACCAGCATGGAAACCTAGGTATTTCCTTTCTAGCCGGAACTCTATGATGAGAGAAGTGAAGGTAGGTGGCTGTGAGGTGTCTATGAGGCGCCGCCGGCCGGGGAAGCAACTGCGCCCAAGACTTATGCCTGAGCATAAAAGGCGCCAGTGTGCTTTGTACAGTTTGTACAGAGCACACTCGCATATCCGTTTTGCGGTAAAAATGTCGACAAGGGTAATCTCGGGCTTGAGGGACTGTTTGAGCTGGGCACTGTTAGAGAGGAGTTAGCGTAAGTAATAGCTAAAGGAGTAGCAAAGTGTGGCTTCACCTGATGCTTTTGTCGTGCGTATTCATATTGGAGGTTGGAGTTGAAGAAGAAGGGGAATTGGCCGGTATGAGAGGACAAGGAGGACGAGTGTGAGGATAAGGAAATGGAAATGGAAGGGACGGCACTTATATACCATGTGCCGGATAGATACTTTATAAGTAGGGAGTTGATAAACACCAAATATAGGACGTGCTAAACTATATAACCTTAAGTGAACGTCCAGGTCCCTCCAGGTACCGCCGTGTGATACTCGAGGCTGACGAAATCAAATTCCGGAAGTTGGATGAGAAGGTTAGACTTTTTCCAAAAGCTTGACCCGTCCCAAATTCGGAAGCATGTTAAGAGATAAGCCAGGAATTGAGATTCCAGACTCGGAACGAACGTGGAAACGGTATGTCAAAAACAAGGCATTGTCCTTCGAAGCTATAATGTCCGCAGGAAGTGTACAACTACCGGTTAGGACTCATTCCCCCAAACCAACCTCGTGACATTGACTCGAAGTTGGTAGGGTTCTGGATCCAGGCGAATTATTTGAGCGAAGTGGAGCGGATGGCGGAATGCGAGTGATGTATGACTGATAAGTGAACGGAAGGAGAGGAACGTTCAATTGAGTCGCTCACATGGTGGCCGAATCTACATTAGCGTACACGTGACATAACACTATAAATTACGTGTATGTCGTCAAATGTTACATTTACAGATACTTCGACTATGCTGTTAAAGCTATTTCAAGTGACATATTTATGTAAGTAGAGAGCGAAGAGGAAGAGGAAGAGGAGGAAGAGGAAGAGGAGGAAGAGGAAGAGGAACAGGAAGAGGGAGAAGGAGAGGGAGAGACTGTCTCTGCTACACTAAAGAGGCGCAATCGCACGCGATCTAAGTATCTATCGCCGATCACCTATCTCACATGGCTTCGGCCCAGGCTCTTTTATTTTTGGAGTGGCAAGGATGTGATTGGCTGTGAACTATTATTAAGCATATCATGTAATACACATTTGAAATTTGAAAATTATAGGAAGAATCTGAAAAATAAGTCAAATACATATGAAGTAGATTTGAGTTTTCAACTACTGCATTTACTATAACCTATCGTACCTAGACTTCATCTACTTAACTGTGTACTTCATTCTATCCTACTCCAGTATCAGCGCGATATGAATTGGGTGAAATATTGACTGTCAATATTTGACCTGCAAGATAGCACACTTAGAATACCATTCTATTGCCAACTATAATGTGCTCTATCGATAACTCCTCCAAAAGGCTCTCTGAATACGTGGTATTTGATGGAGAGTCTTTCTTAGAGTCTGAATGCTACCAGTAAGATATACCGATTGCATGGTCACTATGTTATCTGTCACGTCAGGAGGAGATATCCAAACTCACGTCTATCGAAAGGTTGTGGGCGATACAACAAACTTTTGAAACCTTTGAATTCAATTCAATTGCTGATGTACTTTTTATGGAACTGAAAGTTGATAGTCATGAATCAGTTGGAGTTGGAAAGTGCACTTCTTGATTCTTCACCAATAGCAAGTGGGTTGAATCGCTGGTGGCAATAGTACAGCATTACAAATTTACGCTGGACGATTTACTCCTGTAAGATAGCTTCATTGGAATTGTAAGTCGATTGTTTAAGAGAATATACGATATGGAAATAGAAACAGTCACAAAGTCGCAGGTACTTGTAATGGCGGTGCCAGGTGCACTTGACTCTCAAGTGCGCTTGGCTGCCAAAGCCGGATAACTGCCCTGCATATATAATCACCTCGCAAAGTACTTTTTGCACGCTAGCAATTATCTTACCTACACAACACATAATTGATATATATTACTTATTCTCGTTTGCAACCGTATCTACACGTATTCACCCATACGAGGACGTACGTCCTTACACTATAATCGCTGTTCAGTCACCAGATACGTTTTACTCATGGGATTTCGTGATGTCTTTACTTTTTTGACGCGTCAGACCTATACCAAGAACTATCGTTAGATTGTCGATACAAGATAAGTAATCATCCAATTGAGTTGATTGACAGTAGTAGGGACGATTTCGAGATGATTTAGATGTCAATCAGTCCCGAGAAACGTGTCACCTACCATGATAGGTATTCCTGAGAAATCAAAATGTCTCCATTCACGTCCTATACTGAGTATCACCACTAGATCAATGGATCAGGATAAGTATTGCTATATAGAGTCAATTGACCGCTGCAGAGACGATTGTGAAGTCAATTGACCCCGAGTGTAGTGTCACCTACTCCACATGACGATTTCGAACGAGTCGCAATACCTCACTTTTGAGACCTACAAGCATCGAAACTTCATAAGTATTCCTATATCAAGTAAATTGACTACTGCAGAGACCATTCCGAGGTGATTTGGAGGTCAATTGATTTGGAAGTCAATCGATTCGAAGAGTCACAGAATCAATCTCGATCGTTATACCTTCACACAGATACTCTCACGACATATCAATGTCAAAGCTTGATAAGTACACCTAAATTAAGTTAATTGACGATGGCAGTGACGGATGAGAGATAATTCAGAGGTCAATTGACTCTGAGGAACACGTCACCAGTCCTTATAGCTACTGCTGAGAAGATCTCGAAACGCGTTTAACGAGATCTATCGCATATGAACAGTTGATCGAGACGAATCGAACTTTCATCAATGTCAGTCTCACATATCGATCAATTGGTTCTTCGTTACCTCTTTTCCAACATATCACTACACGGAATCCGTAGAGATTATCATTGCTAGGGTGATCATTCGAGATAAGTAATTCCGTCTATTGGAGTTGATTGATGTGAGCAAAGTCAATTCCGAAATGATTCGCAGGTCCATCGACTCTGATACACTCGTCATTTACCCTGAACGCATCGGTTCATTGATGATTGAGTCTGGTGAGAAGTTACTGACAATAAATGCGTTCGATCAAGTGTACTTGACGATTACCTTCTCTGATCTGAGCAGAAGCTCCGAAGCGTACTTGACGATTATCTTCCTACGATCTGAGCGGAAGCTCTGAAGTGGACCTATGGAGAATGATTACATGAGCAAGTAAGTGCATTTACGGAGAAAGACTACCAATGGGCAGAGTTCAAGACCCTGATAATCAAAGCCGATACTCAATTGTATGGTTCTACAAGACGGAATGAGCAAAGAAACATCGTTCATGAACATATCGATTGATACGTGATCGTAACTACTATCACGATTGCCCCTCGGTGATACTCAATCGAGCTACCGATCATTATTCGAGAAACCGGCGATACCATATGAGGCAACAATGACTATCAACTGCATGATGCTGATTGTTATCGTCATAGAAGTGATCCAAGTCAGGAGTAAATTGATTCTCAATCGACAACGAGTGATCCTTCGCACATCGATGGAGTCGTCTTATCCGAGCAGGATAGACGTCTACTTGGTTGCATCCCTAGACAGAATGGATCTCTCCTTCGTCTTATCTGAGTGGGATGGATGTCTATTTGGTTGCATCCCTAGATGGGATGGACCTCTCCTTCGTCTTATTCGAGTGGGATGGACGTCTACTTGGTTGCATCCCTAGACGGGATAGACCTCTCCTTCATCTTATCTGAGCGGAATGGACTTCTACTTGGTTGCATTCCTAGACAGGATGGACCTCTCCTTCGTCTTATCCGAGCGGAATAGACGTCTACTTGGCCATCGAGACAACATGCAGGGGAAAGACTACCGACAGCGATGGCTCATGATGTCTAAGCTGCAAAGGCGGCTCGGCATCCAGGATAAAACCATCATTCATCGCAACCTCGAGTCTTGACGGCAGCGAGATGATATCTGCAAGAGAAAGTAGAAAGGCTACTCTCTCGGTTCAGTATTTTGAAAGCTTGGTACTGGTTGACGAATCGGATGTCTTAATTGTACCCATGAAGGTATACAACTTGGTCTTGAGATTAGGATTACCTTGGTTCAAGGCCCGAAACCCGGAAATCGACTGGAAGGCCGGTCGACTCGTGGTCTTGCGAACCCCTAGTGCGCCGCAGACCACGAATGGGAATCACAATAGAACCCCGTACGTGGATACCAATGGAACTTCACAGGAGTACAGTGGTAAGCATTCGTACATTTGTTTGCTTGGAGCAATCGTATTCGACGACCTCTTTGAAGGCAACGAGGTCGTCATGGCATTCACCCTACAGTTTGGAGAGTGCACCAGGCTGCTGAGAGCATCATGGAGTGGGACCTCAGATGAGGAACTCTGATGCTGGATAGGCGAGCAGGGAGCAGCGGCGGTAGTTGCAGCAGAAGAGTTACCAACAATACGGGATTTGAATGACTGCTACTTGCTCACCAAGTCATGAAGGGAGTACTGGATGGCGGGGGTTTCCATCGAGGATAACTGGTTATGACAAGGGCTCCTGGATTCCGCAAAATTTACTGCTCTATCTTTTGCATTGATCAAATTGGCTAACACGAGTGGAGCAGAAACGGTGTTGTATCAAATATACGGGCCGATACAGCAGAGACGATAGAAGCATTGGCGATACATGAATTCAGACTAGTGTTGGCAATGAACCGCCCGGGGTTCGTACAATTGACGAACCGATTTGGTCCGCGCAAACCGGATCCTTGCCAAGCCTTTCGCCACAAACCCCACCATTTCGGCCTACAACTGCGAACAAAAATAAGTACGCGAGTTCTTGTCCGATCGGCTCGAGTTTTAGTGCATCTTGTAGCTAACCTCTCCCGCTACAGGATGCGCTAAAGATCGAGCCGATCGGACATGAATTCGCTTACCTATTATCGTTCGAAGATAGATGGTTCGCGAACCGGTTCGGACAAACCTCGGAACTTTGTCCAAATCTCGGATCGAATCCGGATCGAACCACGTCCTGGTTCGATCCGCGACGAACCGATCCGCTTCGTTGCCAACACTAATTCAGACCGAAATGGCCAAATGATTGACTTTGTGATTCGTGGCGAGATGGCCAGATCACCGACTGATTTTGTTCTGGAAGAATCGGTAAATTCATTAACTGATTCGTATCTGGATGGCCAGATCAATAAGAGATCTGGAGAAACCTTTGGCCTGATTGGCCGAATCTTAGATTTTGATTGGATATGGAAATGGGTTTTACTCATCATGATATGATACATTTCGGATCACAGATATGCGATTTCAGGAAAGACTTGCAAGGGACAAGATGAGGAATGACGATCGTGTGGAACTGGACCTTGGATCAACTATTGTGGCAGTCAGTACTGAAAACCCGATAAAGCTTACAGAATCTCAGAAGAACCTACTGAATACGGGTCAAACAAGTGCAAATTGCACGTTCCAAAATAAATGGCCGAATTGAATAACGATTGCAGCTATAATCCAATGATACTTCAGTACTGGATCATGATAGCAATCGAAAGTATTAGAATCGATGAGAATTGACACCGCATTTAGTCGTGGACAGAGCACTAACCTCAAAAAGAGGGGAATGATCGTTACGGAATCCGAGAAACTGCTACTACGAAGAAATCCTCACTGAAAGTGCTGGAACGATAACCAATCATGCTACAGACATGACTCGATTATGAGATCGGCTACAAGAAGCCTGTCGGATGGCTCTTGGCGACCCTGACAGTTGAACCCTATGATGACCTCCTTCCCACCGGTGATAAGAAGGCCTAGGCTACTGACCCATTGGTGGTCGACGTCTCGGGTATGCTAGTCGATAATCCAATGGAAACAGCCAAAGCCGGAGCCAAAAATGTGAACCAATAGAGTGTTGTCGATGGAGTGTTGTCGCTGAAGCTCTGACCTACAAGAGGAGGATATATATCCCTGCAGACAATGCTTTCTGCAGTAAATTGATAAGTCTCTTTCATTACCACCCTGAGCTGATCACTTTGGAGCTCTTGAAACTGCTGAGTCAGTCTCTAGGGATTCTATTGACCTATGATGGACGTATACATAAGGAAGTACATCAGCAGCTGCGAAGTATGTAACTGAATCAAGGCCTCGCGACATGCCCGCCACGAAGTCAACATGCCACTGCCACCACCGTCACACTATAGACTTCATCACAGATTTGTCAGAATCGACCGCGTCCGGATACACATGGATCCTACTCATCGTTGATCGGTTGACAAAGAAATCAAATCAGCAGTTGGGATGTCAAACTGCGTGGAATGCGAATCCACTGCAATCCTTAATGGACGTATCAGAAAGCTACTGCGTTGGATATATGGGAAGGCTACTCTGTTGGACCTTCAGAACCAAGAGTGTGGATATACCAAATTATATGGTAACTATGATCTTGTACGGAATGCTTACGAATTAGATATATCAACAAATGAATATGCTCTGCAATTGGCCCTGAATAAAACCATAACGATAATCGATTGACATCGCTGCAGATAGCGGTGATTAACGGTATCAGGCTAGATTTTAGGGTGCGTGCCCTACAGCTAGGCTCGGAAGGGCATGGCATGTGCAAACTTACTACTTTCGTAGATTCAGAAGTTGAAGGCATACAGAATGACTGCCTTGATACATCTGAAGCGAAAGCATACTTGGTTACTTTGTAAGTACGACCATATGACACACTTACAAGTTAGATACCGCAACTCGAATGGGCATGTACGAATGCATGTTGATATATGATGACTGCAATCGAGGGCCAAGCGAGGCCGATACAAGTCAACCAACCACTACAGGATCCAAAGCAGAATGACGATGGGAAGTCATATCCCGATATACGAGTCAACTTGGAGCCAATCGGTAAGACGCATATGATCAGTGCCGGGAGCGGAGGCTATCACCGATGTGATCTGCTGTGTAATTAGATATACGAAAGTACAGAGACATGGAATTGGAGAAATCATAAGAATCCGAGGGCTCTCCAGAGCAGCAGCTATGACTGAAATAAGTATATCATACAATTATGCTAGTTAACTGCTGCAGAGATGTGATACCGGCCGTGATGACCTTACCCTCAGATGAGGTTCAAGAACGCATTCAACGAAAGAAACCATATACAAACGATTGATGAATTTGTCGGAATTCGAGTCCGGCATATCACGTGTCAACTACAATATATCGATGTCATATGACGCCTGCAAGTCGGCTAATGGCATTTACAGATTCGAGCACCACCGGACTAGTACTACAGGGATCAATTGCTTGGATTCGGAGAAAACTGGAAGTCGATTTGGATATTCAGAATCATGGACTTGCAAGCCGGCTGAAGGAGTGGGCTTGGCGGCCTGCTGATAGAGCGGCTTCGATTCGGAGGTGGACTTGGAGGATTCAGGGTCAATTGGATATTTCCTTCTTGCTTTCTACTTCTATTCTTCTCTTCTTATGGATTCGGCCCGGTATAAATGGCATCGGTACAGGTTTTACCACCTACCACTGAAGGTAGATTTCCCCGTATACCGGATCCACCGTTGAGGCTGTCAAAATGGTACCGATCGGTTGTTGGACTTATGCAGACATACAAAGGTGTACGCACCTTATCTTGTCTTTCTTAATGTATATATATGTTGCAGCCCAGGAGGTCTTCTGATAAAGAAGGGGATGATGTAATGGCGGTGTCAGGTACACTTGGCTCCCAAGCGTACTTGGCCTTCTCAAATACACTTGGCTGCCGAGGCCGGATAACTGCCCTTCATATATAATCACCTCGCAAAGTACTTTTTGCACGCTAGTGATTATCTTACCTACACACCACATAATTGATATATATTACTTATTCTCATTTGCAACCGTATCTATACATATTCACCCATATGAGAACGTACGTCCTTACAGTACTAGAGCGTGGACTTGTCAATTTCAGGCTAGAACT
Organism: Wilcoxina mikolae CBS 423.85; assembly: GCA_014904905.1. Lineage (NCBI taxonomy): Eukaryota > Fungi > Ascomycota > Pezizomycetes > Pezizales > Pyronemataceae > Wilcoxina > Wilcoxina mikolae. The sequence continues at coordinate 190,280 of MU122200.1, read as the reverse complement.
GTTTGAGAACCATGAAATCTTCAATAATATTGAGTGTGAGCAGAGAAAACATGCTCGTATCATAACAGAAGTCGTTCAGACTATTGCGTACGTCGATAAGGGCAGAAAGGACTTGTCAAATACAGAAACAGAACAATCCGATATTCAGGATAGCAAATCACAAAAGAAGGTATCAAAGATGCTGCTCAATAGATGTTTTATTAGCATTGTATCCATTCATATGCTAGCATATACGTGCAAGAAGAGCTATAATGTAATGCAAAGTTTTCTCAGTGTGTGTAATGGCGGCCGGCCTATGGCAGGGTAACCGTCCATCCGCCCAGTATATAGTCAGCTCGTGCGAGTGCCCTTGCACGCCATCGATAACCTTACCTATTGAACCCACCTATCTTATTCTCAAATCCACGTGTGCAACCGTATCTACACTCATATCTATACGTACGAGGATGTACGCCTTTACAGTGTGTTTCTATATGTGACGAACACATCGAAGCGCATCTTAGAAACCTTGCATCAATGTTATCTCTGCGTGAGTTATGATGCAGTACTGAAGGCAATGAGGTGGGTCTATTCGATGGCTCGCAAGAGCATTAGGTTAACTGCGACTAGGTTAACTGCGGCACGTTCAGTCGCAGGTGTGGGTTCGAAACTTGTAGTGTTGTAAACACAAGATTGAAACTTGCGAGATTAGTGCTGTAAACATGAGAGATATGCGGGCTCGAAGCATGTAAAGATTACTCTTTTTCTCTTCTTTTTCCTGGTGGCAAGCCACTGATCGCGAATGTTGTGTACTTTGCTCACTAGATACGTTACACGCTTGACCATGTCTAAAATCAATGCGTACACAACGACTGAGAAATTAGCTTATCTGGTGCTAGAAAACACCATGCGTTGTAAACCCCAGTCACCGGTACAGGTTCGAAACCCGCAGTGCTGTAAACACAAACTTGATCTTTAGTAAGATTAGTGCTGTAAACACTGAGATTCGTGGGCTCTAAACCTGAAATTGATCTTTTGCCTGGTTATAACTCACTCAATTCTAGAAACGAACAATACTATGGGCAGTTACCTATGCAGTACTGGAAATATTATTCTGTACTATGGCTAAAACCAATGCATACACAACCACAGAGCATATAGCTTATCGGGTGCTAAAATTTCCATGCCCAGCATTAACCTTAAAACTAAACAGCGTCATATACAACTTCATAAAGAGCGCCATAAACAACGTCATATCCAGCGTCATATACATCGTCATAGACCACGTCATAATGAGCTATAGTTCTGTAGGGTAGGTAGAACCAAACCACAAGCCGTTCCGTGGAACGTAGTTTAGTTCAAGAGCCGTCATCGGGCTGAACTGTAACCGGCTGTTCGAACTATAGGTCACCTAGTCTACTGGGATCACTGGCACGTAGACTTCAACTCCCTTAGTTCTAACTCTTCCTGTTTCTGTTTGCTGATTGTTTCCCCAACCTTCTGGCAGTGGTGGCATATCCGGTGAAGTTTTCCAGTGGATTATAGGGTATGGTAGTGCTGGTACGGGATATGTACCACACCTTTCCGGTAGACCTTGATGAACTGGCTGTTGATTAACTCTGTAATTGATTCCGGGAATTCATGGGCCCTATATGAAGTTATTGCGGCTGGTACTCCTTTGAGATAGTTGTCTCTTAAACCCTTCTTTCCGCAGATCTGGCAGGTCGGGAGTTCTGGGTGGAGAAGAGCCAAATGAAGTATCTCAGTAGCGTGAGTAGTTCTAATTCCATTCTAGAACTCTTTGGTGCTTGGCGTTCTTTCCGCACTGCTACAGCCCTATGAGACAACTTCCGCTGGTCTCCATTCTAACACCCCACAACAACTTTGCAGTCTCATCTACCACAAGTAACAAAATCGACTTCAACGACATCACCGCACTTGCCCCAAGCGCTACTTCAAACTATCGACATCGCTAGGGTGACATGACCCTCGAATTCTCAGCTGAAGACGCCTTAACGGAGTAAGTTTGTTACCAGGGTAATAGGATCGAAAGCCGATTGCGCCGTACACTTATCGTTCTGTTGCACAAGATCAGGGACTAATGCTTGCAGAACTGCAGCAAACATAGGTAAGCGCACCCAAGCTTCTTTTCTACAGGTCTGCCTTGGCACAGATCAGATCAGATCAGATCAGGGCAGTGCTGTTCCACCCACTGGGGGAATCACCCGTCCGCGGATGGGCAATCCACCATTAGGGCACCGTTCAAGGAATCCACGAACAGGGTAACTTCGGTTGTCACCACCACCACAACACCATCACCACTCATATGAACTAGCCCTTGAATCATTACCATCACCATCGTCGACATCCACCATCGAAATTATTTTTCGCTCGTTAGCCATCACCTAGAAGCGAAATTTCCCACTCATCGAAAAAAAATTCAATTTAATTTTTTTTGTACCAGGTGTTACGCTTGGGTAGGTAGAGTAGTAAGATAGATATGGTGGCAATCGTGGTGGTGGTGGTGGTGGTGGTGGTGGTGGTGGTGGTGGTGGTGGTGGTGGTGGTGGTGACAACCAAAGCTACCACTCAAAGTACTCAAGTACCCATCCTGTTCGCGGATTCCTTGAATGGGTGCCCCAATGGCGGATGACGCTAAAAACCACCCATTCCGCAGATGGGGCGCCCATTCCATGGACGAGGCTACCCCATCCGCGGACGGGGCGTTTCCGTCAATGGGGTGGGACAGTGCTCCTAGGCGGCACTTCTATCTAACGGCGCTTTCGAGGTTCATGAAGTAGCAGAGAACCCCTCTCAGCTACGTTGATTACCCTCAAAAGTCGCAAGGTTGGAGGCAGAAAATCAGCTCCGCACAACCAATATGGGTTCGTTTTCATCAGGACATCGTTACGGCGAGTAGTCAAAGTATTAATTGGATGAAAATATGACTATCCCGCAATAGCTTCAGTTAATCTAGACCTATTATTGATATCTTAATTCGTGACAGTACAGAGCAAAAGGGAAATTTCAAAAGCAGAAACCAGAGCCTACACAAATCCCAAAAAACAACAGTTCTTTCCAATGCTCATATCTCCCATCCTCATGACAACATTTCATCATCGAACCATTGACTTAAGTATCACATTTTAAACAACAAAAAGCGAAGAGCTAACCAGAACACAGTCATCTGGCCGAACTGGTCGCTTCGGAATACTGCCCAGAGCCTAATGTTTCTCACTCCTGAGAATATCTTCAGCTTCCCCGAGTAATTAATCCTACGAGTAAGCTCACGTACAAAGGCGAAACACGTGGACCAGATCACCATGATCAGATAGGAGCCGACGCAGACAAAGCTATCGGACTAGTTCCTCGCCTGTAGGAGATTGAGCGGACGGTGATGGTACAGGCTTCAGGATCGAATCTCATGGTGAAATAGCTTCGCCTTACTTGAGCAGTAGGCTTGTTGCAATTCATGGCATCGTTTTGAGAGTTAGTGAGGCAGACTACCCGCAATATATCAATAGAGGAGATTACGTGTTGAATTTATTCCTTTGATTGTAGATATACCCAAAGGACCGAACCCTTAACCAAGGGCCGGACGGGGTCTATGATTCCTGAGATTATCTTCCTTTCATGCACTTTTTACATATTGTATTCTGCAATTTGATAATTTTGCAATTCTACTTGTGGTTATTTGTGCTTAGATCCATCTCTCAGCGGTATCACGCACAGATTTCTTATATGCCGCTTCTTCATCAAAGCTTATAGTCTGCAACTGTGGATTGAGGAAGAACTATAAACGTAAAATGGTGTTTCACGCCATGTTGTGAGTTTGACCTCAGCAGGATATACTCCGTCTTGCATCGTGCCATCCGGTAGTCGCTAAAAATAAGGTGTAATTAAGACTTCCTGAAAGCGAGCAGCCGCCAGAATGTTAGAGGCTCGAGGAGGTTACATATAAGGAAAAATTGTGGTTAGGGTTGGGGCTGCACTAACTCAACCCCGCACCCCGCACCCCGCACCCCGGCCGCCGGGCACAATTTGGCCGCCCTCGTATGAAACCTTGCCCGCTGACTACGGCTTCTCGGTGATTTCAAAACTATAAAATCCTCTTCCCCCCTCCCTCCCTCTCCTCTATCTCTCATCTTCCACTTCTCGACCAACTTATCCAACAATGTTTTTCTTCCTCACAACAACCTCTTTATGCCCGCAAGCGGCTGAATGCAATATGATTACAACGTTTATTTTTATGTCGAAAATTCCCTCTATACCGATTTGTTTTACAGTCGTTACGTGTCTCGCTAAGGAGAAAAAAAAATACACCGTTAGAAGTTTTCGGTCGGATCGATAGCATATGAGGTGGCTTATCTTACATACATTCTTCGAGAATATTACCAACAGTCTTCCTAGGCGGTTACAGACCAGGTCATTTCACCTTATGCGCCAAAGGTCATAAGCGGGTGGTAAGATGGATACTTGCGATGAGGACTGGGTATCCAAATTCCTGCTGCCCTTACTTCCTCAACGCAGGCAAGGCCCGACATCCATCTCAAAAGCCTATGCTGCAAAGATGTCCGAAGCCCATGGCCCAGGTTGAGCCCAGCCCGGGCGGTTCTCAAATCGTCCCAGCTGAGCCGGTGATGGGAGCAAGAGGTCGAAGATAGGGGAATGGGAGGGGATGAGGCCCGAGGGATATTAGGGAGATTGGAGGGCGGTTTGCGGCAAGAGTTGTAGCTGCCGAACCCCACTCTCCTCGCTCTCCCCGCTCTACCCGCTGATCCCTTCACTGGTCCCACCGACGCGGATACCGCATCTACTCGATAATAAGGCACAGAACCAACGTGCTCGAAATTTGCCGGAGGGTCCTTTTAAATCCATGGGCAGATAGGGCCATTAGAAGTGTTCCTTCCTGTGGCTCACCAGATTCAACGTCTGGTTGAGGGCTTGGGCATCAGGAGTGTATCAGGAGTGGGAGTTAGAAAACACCCCAAAGACTGAGAACCGGAGATAACGCGAGAGAGACGTCACCGCCTCGGGAACCTATGGCCTAGTCACTTCGCCATAACTTTAGTTCTGTGCCTTATATCCAGGGTGAGTGAGAATTGATGAAACCCTTCAAAATGCGGACGTGAGATTCTTACAGATAATAGGGGACATCAACGCCTATATAAGGATCAGTTTTTGCATTCGACGATTCAACCGACCTAGTTCACAACGGAGGAAATCCTGACCTGGATCAATGGTATGTTTGTTTCGTCTCCTGAGGCAACATGGTTGGTGCTGACCACATCTCGACAGCCTGGATCTCAACATTTGCCTGGAAACGCGCGTTGATGCACTCGCGTGATCAAGTTGGGCAAGGAGTACGGTTTGGAGCGTGTTTCAGGTGGATAAACAATCGGGGGATGTAGTTGTCAAAATGACGAGTATAGGCACTGCACTACGGGTAAGGAATACGGTGCAGAGCGAGGGGAGATTGGAGGGGTTGAGGGAAGTGTGGAGGCTAGTGAGAGAGGAGAATAAGGGGAGGAAGGAGGAGGAGGGGAGACATATAAGAGAGTGGGTAGCAGCGAGGAGGAGCGGGAGGTAGGGGGGGTTTGAGAAGGGGGGGGAGGGGGGGATGTTCCAGGCCCATCATCCTCCTCCATTCAAAGTCATACTTGAGCGGAGCGGGCCTAAATATTATGCATATGACCCAAGAAGGTCGGCAAAACATGTAACCTCTGGTACGATGGCTATCAAGACAATACCACTAGCCGCGAGCGTTGGCATTGCGCATATTGTAGGCCTTTAAATTTATATTGGATTTAACGCGAAGTATTGGGCTTGTTGAACCGACTCTCGGTGAATCGATTTTTGATTGTCTAAGTCTAAGATGACACGTAGCTAAATATACTAGAGACCGCCAACCCTAACCCAAAGGACACGTGATGACGAACTCAAAGAACCGCTCCAATAGGGCTAATGGATGGAAATAGGCGATAAACTTTACGTGATTGAGGAGCTGGAGGGACAGCGCTTAAGCTTCTTTGGTATGGGTGTTCTTTATATAAGTTGAGAAGGAAATTGAGTTGTAAATAACAAAATTCATCCCAGCTAGACACCCCTAACCCTATTAACGAGTAAGAAATTTTCATATATGTTCCGACCCTGTTGTCAAGTAATTTACTTTGTCAAGAGGCCGGCTTACTTACTAAGGGGCACGCTTTCCAATTGGGTCAACCTATTTGGCAAGCAGGCCTGGTCCAGCAACCAAGCAGTGTTCCCAAGCGGCCGGGCCCACCGGACGGTGCCCGAAGGTTTGCCCGAGGGCCAGGCAGGGTCATGAGTGAACGATATCCATACAGGTATCTGGCCTCTCTGTCGCACAATTTTATTTGTATAAGACATGTGTATTCCGCCATTTCGTCATGTCCTGTAATGTAGCTAGTAATGACACCATAGTTACAAAGCCGGGAGATACCTGTAGTACCAGCAGGCTTTCTCTCAGATGCCGCCCTTGAACCAGTCCGGCCCGTCTGATGCACACAAAGTTGCAGTCCGGCCAGGTGCATGGCGAAGCCTGACCGGACTCACATGTTGGGAACACTGTAACCAAGTGGAGAGCTTGATGACAGGGCCGCCTCTTAAGCTGACCCAGTTATAAAGTTCCTCACTTTCTACTCAGATGAAGTAGGGTTCTTCCTCCGGTGATAAAGTGGAAGTCCCCGAGGTGGTAAAGGGGCTGCAAAAGTTGGGTAGCCCATCCCCAAATACTTTGGTGGTGAACATGAGTCAGCTCAAGCTGGCCTGGGCAAGGAGTTCGAGTAAGCTTGTCTCACAGAAGGGCTTGTGAAGACTCGAGTAAGCTTGTGTTATAGTGGGGCTTGTAAAGACTCGAGCTGGTTTATTAGTCTAGGAATAAGCTTGATCTTTGGGCCTAGAGGCTCGGACCAACTTACGCTCCTTCACTATATTCAAAATGTTTGTGTGGGTCGATGGACCTTGTTTCGTACCCGGATTGCAAAAACAAATTTTGTATAGCTGAGCGAACCTGTGAGCAAGGCTAGAAATCTAGGCACGAGAGAATAGTGGACCATAATTTATCAGACGATTCCAATTCTAGTGAGTTTTGAAGCTGGCAGTTCTGGGTGATGGGTGCTGATGATTGCCGCTTACTTGACGACTGGTCAGCCCGGTGACCAAGTACACTGCTTGATAACTGGACCCTTCCACTTCGCAAACAGGTCGGCCCAGTCACAAAGCAGGCTCTTGGTCAAGAGACGGTCCACTTGGTAAGTAGGCCGGCCTTTCGACAAAGTAAATTACTTGACAATGGGGTCGGAACATATAGATTCTTGTACAAGATTCTAGATCTCCTGATGCAGGTCTTAGATCTATTAGACCACATCTCAGTGTTATGAATAAGCCGCTATGTTTTCACCAGGTCTATATCAACGTGGTTTTAGACGGTTCATGGTTGAGTCCAATTGCAAGGAAGAGAATTTGCGTCTAGTCTCTAGAATGACGACTATTCGCCTATCTCCTGCTTCTTCGCCTGTGGCTCCCCAACATCAACGCCCTCCCACTCAGCACGACTTCTCTTTTGCTCGACTGGGCAGAGCAAAACGCAAGCTTCACGGTACCCTACACCTTGTCAGTTCCAACCCCAGTAACTCTCCGCTTGGTGGGGCACATACAGCAATCAACCTCATAACCCTCATTCCCCGTGTAATGAGACTTATAATCATAACTCTTGCGCCCTCTATAAAACTCGTCTTGGTCGTCCCCAAAGTGCTGCTCATTCCAGTCTAGCTGAACAGGGTCGCTCTGGCCATTTCCGGCAACGCGTTCAGTAATGTCGACATACCATTGGATATTGACAGGGATTATCTTCTTATCTCTGTCTTCTTCCGGCCCCTTCCAGTGGATTTTAAACGTTGCAAGCCACACTTCGAACCCTACTTCGTTTGCAATTTGCGTCAGGTAGTCGACGGCGACTTTATCAGGCTCTTTCAGCGTCGCGTAATTCATTCCCGAGTAGAGATGCGAAAGGACGTAGCCTGCTTGTTTGTTGTAACGGTGGAGGACGGCGAGGGCAGCTTGGACCTGATTGCCGGGCTCGGAGGAAGGGATGGAGGGTGCCGGGTGGCGGTACTTGGATATCATGAGGTTGTAGGTTAGATTGTAGGTGAGAACGAAGCGGTAGCCCGAAGTGACAGGTTTTACGCAATGGAGGACATCCGCATACCTATGTATGTTAGAATCATTTGTGTGTTGAGGGGGCGAATAGACATACCAAGCCGCGACACTGGTTGAGAATTCGCCAGTTAACTGAGGATCAAAACACATCGTCTCTTCTCCATGCTTAAACACCAGCTCTCCACCTTCGAAAGTAGATGGCAGGACGACCGCCAGCGTGGCAAACATCCCATCCTCCTTCTGCGATCTCCCCCGTCGATCAGCTTCTAACACACTCCCACCGACACGGAGCAACCTACTCGCGATGGAACGCAAAGTGACCTCCTGTCTCATACACCAACAACTTGTAAAGCTTCATCTCCACATCCTCCGCGTTTTTGACCCCCATCACTCTGCACTTACTGGCCATAATATTTCTAATCTACGCCTCAAATCTGGGATTACGAATCAAAACCTTCTCTGCATCGATCTCATGGGTCTTGCTGACCGCAGGGTCGACAAGTGTTTTTTCTCCATGTCCGAAATGTGATTCACGGCCGAATTCAATGAGACGTTGAGCATCTGTGGGGCTGAGAGGGAGGCCAATGGGACTGAGACCATCTATGGAAACACCTGGATTCGGCGCATCAATGTGCGATGAGGTACTGGCAAATGTGCCACCGGAGGATTTGAGTTCGTCGAGTGCTTTGATGAGATGTTTCTGGTACGTGTTAGCGGTGGGTGTGGAGGAAAACTGTCGTGGGAAGTAAACCCTGGCTTCGAGAATCTGGGGGCCATCTGGGGCGACTGTTTTCTTCCGCCTCTGTTTCGAGGAGCTGGGTTGCGAACGACGGGGAATGGCGGGAAAGATAGTGTCCATATCCATGTCGGAGTGATAAGGTTTGGTGACAGTAGAAACGCGTACAACATGGAAGCAAGGTTGTCTTGTTGACCAGCAAAGCCCTAAGCCCTGCAAGCAGCAACTCCGGGGATTGAGCGGAGATGACATCACAAATGCGGGAGAGTTTCTCAAGAGCGACAAAAAGTGAAGAGGCAGTTCGGTCGGAATTAAATAAATAGAATACTCTATGGCTGTACAAAGAACAGCCTAAACTTAGAACACTTCTCCCAGGCGTTCCTTCTGTCGCAAGTCAAAATCTTCATGACCAAGGCACCAGTCTTGTAAAGCATGGCTTACAGTTACACATTGCAATCTCTAATCATAATCAGGCAAGATGGCCGAGCGGTCTAAGGCGCCAGACTCAAGCGAAAAGTTTCCCTGGTTTCAACCAGGGTAGCCTTCTGGTCTCGAAAGAGGCGGGGGTTCGAATCCCCCTCTTGTCACTAATCTTTTGTTGTTGTTTTGACTGGCAGGTGGAGGTCTCTTTTTTGTTCGGCTTGTCAGTGCGGGTATGTTTCTTATATACAAAAAGTTGGGTGAATAGTTAGCGAAGTCTAATTCCCTATGATCGGCTAAAAAGCCCTAGTGTAGAGTACAAGCAAACAAAAAAAAAAAAAAAACAAAGCAACCCGTAATAACACCGTCCTGTATGCAAGTAGCACCCGAAACCATGGGCATTTATGCTGTTGACAGCAAACCTATATCATGTTCAATCAGCTTCATTCTTGAATTAAATTTAGCAATAGGCTCCACAACTTACCAACGAAAGCATTATTGGTGTTGGATCGCCCTACTTCCCGGTGCGATTCTTATCAGAAAAGAAATCAAACCCTCCATTAACTACAACAAGGCCCATAAGCCCTAGGAACCATGTAGTCATCTTCCGAGGTTTCGTCTGTGAGTCTCTCGACGTCATGATTCCTCTGGCCCCATAACCAGGGCCGAGCGTCTTCTAATGACGTCTAAACTTTGCGGCTGGCCCAAACAACCAAACTGCCAAAGGACCATTTCCGTCGGAAAGACAGTCCAAAGACAAATAACTTCGGCCGCATTTCCAAATATCGCGTGTATTTCCAACTTCGTTCCCTCTTCGCGATGTTATCTTCCGGACTAATCGTATCCTTTCGATCCCATAGCTTCCAGGCGAATGGTATCCTTTAGATTGAGAACAGCTTCGTTGTTCAGGAGTTGCATATGCGTAAGCGTCTCAGGCTTCGATATCATGCATCGGTATTAGGAGGTCTATTCTGGCCGATGCCATTGAAGGGAGGTCTGGCGGAGGGGGAGTGTTAGAGAGTGCCGTCAGGACTCCGTTAGCCGTCGGGGAATTTGGTTGCTGGGTAGATACTGTACATATAAAAAGCCGGCCATGGGCCGTCATGGTGTAGGGCTATAATATACAACCAGTCTTTTCAACATCTACTCCATTGGAAATATCAGCTTCTGTCTGGCCGTTACCGTTACTTAGTTCTATCAGAAACCTACCTGGCTAGTCTCTATAATTGGCTAGAAGAGAACGTTGATGGAATCGAATATGAAAGTTGAGAAGGCTCTTGGCGGTGATCCTTGGAGCTTGGGAAGGGAGAAGTGGCCGTGGATAGTTAAGTAGAAAACGGCCGTATTTATAAGCTATGGATAGCATAGGATTCTAGCGCAATAAACTGGCGGTGTTCACGTCTTTAAATAAGTCCTAATTGCAATATTAGTACCCCCCACTAACGGATCCGGAACCACTCAACTCCATGATTTTCCTGCAAGCATATGTTCTCTCGTACGTACAAGTTGACGGTGTTGTAAGATATTGTTTTGTCGAAGTGACTGCGGTAGTATATGGGTGTCGCTCGTCCTTGGCAGTTTGTCTTAGCAATATGCAAGAGGGTTGTTGCTGCAGTGGGTGTCAATGAATTGTGTCTCAGCAGTGTAGAAGGAGGTGTCGTTGACCAGTTCAAAGTAACCCTGGCCCTGTTTCCTCTACCTCGGGTATCAGCCTATACCAATCACAAACAAGTATCACAGCACACCAAACTGTCAAACCAAAAACACAACAACCTCTACACTCTCTGTAACCACAATGTCAGAAACCTACCCCCACACTAACCTCACCTACCGCATCCTCGCCTCGGCGCGCGCGGGCTCCTACGCAGTCGGCGCATTCAACTGGTTCCCCGCCCTTCTAGTGCTCCACACATTCCCCTAACACAACGCAGTTACGACGCAATCGGAGTCCTCGCCGTGATCCGCGCCGCGGAACACAACCGCTCACCAGCAATAATCCAGCTCTTCCCGTGGTCCCTCCATTTCCATGGCCCGCATTTCCTCGCCTTCGTCGTTTCCGCGGCTCACTCCGCTTCCGTCCCAATCGCCGTGCATCTCGACCACTGCCAATCTTCCTCCGATGCCGCCCTCGCCCTCGATCTCCCTGTCACCTTCGACTCGATCATGGTCGACGGCGACCCAGAGTACGTTCGCGCTATTGTCGAGAAAGCGGCTGCTCGCGGGATCACGGTGGAGGCGGAGCTGGGGCGCGTGGGAGGTGGCGAAGATGGGTTGCCGCCTGAGGCGGCCGAGATCGAGGCTGTACTAACGGATCCCCAGGTTGCACGTAGGTATGTGGAGGATTCCGGATGCCACTTCTTGGCTCCGAGCTTTGGGAATGTTCATGGGGATTATCCCGAGCGTGGACCGGAGGAGTTTTGGCAGGTTGGGAGGTTGGCGGAGATTCGTGACTCGTTGGAGGGGATGGGGGTGGAGATGGTGTTGCATGGGACGTCATCGGCGGGGGATGAGTTAATACGCAAGGTTGTGAGAGAGGGCGGGGTTAGGAAGGTTAATATAAATAAGATGGTGAGGGGTGGGTATGTGGAGTTTTTGAAGGAGAATGTGGGAAGGATGGGAGCGACGAAGTTGCAGGAGGTGGGGAGAGAGGTTTATGCAGGTGATGTTGGAAGGGTTATGAGGGAGGTTTTGGGGAGCGCGGGTAAAGCGAGGTGGATGAAGATAAAACAAACTCTTGGAGCGTAGACTGTTGTGTAGTCTGTTAGAACTAGAGCTGAAGACTGCAAAAGAAGTCGTACAAATGCATCCATCGGGAATCGAACCCGAGCCACTTGCTTGGAAGGCAAGTATGATACCATTTCACCATGGAAGCTGATTATGAATTTGTCCGGAAAGTCACAAACACCAGGCTCATATGCATTTGCACCTGGTGTGCGGTGTTGCGGCCGAGGGCTTTCTGGGGTGCTTTGGTATGTGAGAAATCTGGGCTTTGGAATCTGTTCTGGGTAACTTTGGTCAATGTTGACAGGGCGGTGGGCTGGATGCAGAATAAACACAAACAATATTGTTACCCAGTTGCAATTGACACCCCAGAGTAAGGTACCCGGGTTCCTTGCGGTGTATTCCGGGTTCACCAGCTTCCAACAACCATTCCATCCCTCCTTCTTCTTAGGGCTTACCCCAGCCGTCCCAACCTTTATAATCAGGCAGGCCTAGCAACACCAACCCTCCTCTCGTGCCCAGATTTCCTCGTCGCTCGCAGGCTCCTACGGTAGCGAAAAAAAAGCGGTTGGTGTACGAGCTCACACCAACCCCACGACCATTACCACCACCAGATTTCTATCCTGCCCGGAATTGGTACGAGACAAACAAAGCGTTAGGTCTTTCTCGTGTCAGCGATCGAGACGCCCCCTCGATGGGAAATACTGGCTCGCCCTGATCCGATGTTATGGCTGATCCAACGATTGGGGTACACAGCCGTACGAACCTCCTGTGTGTTTCCGAGCCCCGGGCTCAACGCGAAGCAGAATCTGTGTCCTATCCGGGTGAGAGTTCATCGGTGTGTGTGCGTGTGGAGTTGATGTTGACTCTGAAGATCCGGATAGCCAGGAACAACGATGGACGGGACGGCACTACTTGTGGCCGCCGCTAGAATGGCAACGTCACAATGGTGGAGAACGTGCATTGGCGTCTCGTTGTGGCAGGCTTCCTTCTCATTTTATCTCTCTGCCTCAAGTTGCTCCGTGGTGGAGACTTGTCTCTGTCAATTCATCTCTGCATTGTCAGAGTAAACTTGGCATGACGATCGACGGAATACCTGAACGTTGCTGTTTGATTGGAGCGACTGGGTGTTATCAGTTTCGGTCTCGCTCTGCCAGGCAGGTGGGCTGTAAATGGCGGGACGGATTTGATTGTAAGTTCTGTGCGCTGTGAGAAGGTCCAAAGCGATAACTAATGTATTTAAGACAGAGAGCGAGAGGAGTCTATATACAAAGTGACAAGAGGTCTCGGGCGCGGAGTCGAACTGTATTTCCAACACCACTGACTTATTCCGGGGATATGCTAATAATCGGGGCCACCAGGACATGAAAGCGGCTGAAACTTACTGGAAGCAAGCAATTTGGAGAATGGGAAATTCCTATGACAACAAGGTTGAGATGAATGAACCTGTTTTACACATTCGTTCATCTCAACCAGCATTTCCTACTCCAAACTCATCTTCATCTTCTACAATGGACTTCGCCAATGCACCAGATCTCTCTGACCCGGCCACAATGCAGCTCTTCCTGCAATTTCGTACTTTCCGACAGATGTAGCAGCAGCAATATGATAGATCCCTTCCCCTTCCCCTTCCCCTTTCCCTTCCCCTTCCCCTTCCCCTTCCCCTTTCCCTTCCTCTTCCCCTTCTCGAACACCATTACCGACGAATAAAGCTGACTCCTCGCAAAGGTTATACGAACGAAGGGATATGTTCGAGCTCAGTGAGATAGAGGTTGCCGTTACACTTGGATGGATGGAATTAGTACATGCTGCTACACATTATTGATCAGTATTGTTTCGAAGATGAATAGTTGGCCTAGTTCAACGAAGAGGGGTTCGATTGGGTACGTGACTACAGGGAATTCGCTTTTCATGCCCCACTAATTCGAGTGACAGAAAAGGCGAGACTTGCTCCCAACAAGACGTGTACGAAGCAACAACCCACCTACCACACGGTCACGTAGCGAAGTTGAGGTCCCGTACCGAAAAGTTGTCATGTGTTCAACCAGACGAGGAGGACGATGGCTACAATGGCGGAAGCAGCAATGCTCCGATATTGTTCTGTCGTACCCAGAGGTGACTAAAATAAATTTGGTTTGGCGCGTGCGAGCTTGCGAGCACGTGTCTAGACAAACTGGGCACGAGAGAACCGATCTTGCTGAGCTCAGATAGTGAAGATGAAAGTGGCTTTGATGTATAATGCTGGGAATACCAATATACGAATAACATGCAAATCGGACAGAGTGACAGAAAAGGCGGGACTTGCTCCCAGCAAGATGTCTACGAATCGACAACTCTTTTACCACACGGTCCTGACTGGACTTCCAGTTTGGAATACCCCATTTTTTCTTCTCGAACCATGGCACAGGAAGAAAACCCGCAGTACCCAAACACAAAACCGAAAGCAACACCGAAAGCAACACCGAAGGCGAAGCGAAGATTTAAATGGCGGGACAAATTTGATTGTAAGTTCTGCCCTCCACGGACTTATTCTGGTTCCATCCAAGCGCTACCGGAGCGGCAGGTGTTGTCCGGATTAATACTCTAGATCGATCTCTGCCTGGCCTAAGGACGACCCATGCCGTGGTGTGGGGAGGAGGGCACAGGTACACGGGGTGGAGGTTGAACCCCCGAATGTCGTCGCCGGATAGAGTGGCCCTTGACAACGTTTCCTGTATCTCATGCTCTGAATGTCGGATTTCCGGGTAGTCATGAAGGTTATGTCTTTACTTGGTGTTCTTCATTTGGGATTGGAGTGGATAAAGCGCATCCATTGCACTCGAATCGTCGGTTGCGGTTTGTGAGTCCTGACTTATTGTCTACATCGTCACATAGATACCGTAGATACCGGTATGCTGATATCTTGGATAGGTTTCGGTTTCCGTCGACGGGCTGTACGAGTACAGCGGCTTTTGCTCCTTGGAGGTAAAAGGCATAGTGCTGATGATATGCGGCAGACAGGCATGGAGAAACTGGCGAGCACCATCCATCACTCGTCTCCGAAATCCGAGCGAATTGTTGCATATATGTAAGTACCCTACCCTATGACGGCTGTGGGCATGGCCCGAGCTCTGTCACACAGATAGATATACTGGGACGAAGTCCACTACCGTACATACAATCAATCAATCAAGCATCTATCTCCGTACCAAAAATAACATCCGCCAATAAAGCTGCGAGACATATTCCATCCCTTGCTGTTGTTGGATGAAGCATTGTTGAGCAAGGCTGAGATGGACTTTTGAGGACCAATGTGTCTTCTTGAACGATGTTACCCAAGACGAGGCACCAAGAATTCGTCAAGGAATACCCAAGAGAGACGGTATTGATGCGTATGTCGATGAAAATGGTTCGGATGCTGCTGTTGGGCATGGAAATGAGACGCCCTGATAAACTCAAACAGGCGGCACGCACTTGGGTTTCCGGGGAGCAGCATTTTGTTCCCGTGGTGTTCGGCTTGAGAATTAGGGGTGCTGTCACCCTGGGCCGTGGTGCTAAATCAAATAGTTAGTGCCTACGTACTTAGTTCTCAGCTTCTTTGGTACGCAGTTGGGGTTGATCAAGGGGGTATTGTCATTGGAATGGTGAGCGTTGGCATAGGCATTAACAATGCATATTTTTTCAAATTTCAAAGTCTTCTCTGCATATATCCCTAGTATGAATCTTACCCTTGCTGTACTACGTTCTCTTCCAAAGCTGTATGAAGAGGCAAATTTTGCGACCTTGGACCTTCGCAGATTTGTGGCTTCAGAATGTATCGACCCGAGTGCAGACCTGTGAAGTTAGCTGGTCCTGGAATTTGCACACGCCCCTAGCCCAAGTATCTAGGGTTTGCAAGGTGGTAAGAGTCGGTGACTTGGTCTTAGTTGTTAGTCGTCACTCGTATTCGGCGGATCCTTTGATAGTATAACGTACCAAGCAGCAGGAGCTCAAGAGGATATAGTCTCGGATCCTTGGATGCCACCCAAGACTTAAGCACTCAAACAGGCGCCTTGCTGTCGAAGGAGTGAAAGCAATGCTAATTCTAGATTTGGAATTATAAACACACATTTTGGATGACGCTTCATCACTATAAAAGGTCCTCCCACTCCTCTCCTTTCCACGTTAACTCACTCCATCCGACTTTACTTTTATATCGCTTCGCTCTGACGTTCGGAACTTCCATTTTACTTTTACTCCCTTCAAGATCTTTGAGTACTTAACGACGGGACAATGCCGCAGGGTGTGATAATTGATGAAGCAGGATATCCAGATTAAATCTACCCCCATCTCAACGCCTACGAGGTAGAACACTAAATTTTTGAGGGAAGAGATTTGGTTGCATCAGGTTTGCGGTTGATCCTGAGACTACATGTCGACTCACGAAATACCTCGAGACGATACTCGTTTGGAATTCCAGACACAGATTCAATTGCTATGTTACATTACAGCTCTCCTACGCTACTCTACTGCAAGATATGGATACCAACGACGGTCCGCACACAGCACATAATCCTTCTGTTCCCACCGGGGCCGCAATTAGGTTAGAAAGAGGACTTCAAGAAGATTTTGGGGCGGCAGATACATGTAACATATGAAAGCAGTAAACACCCGTCTATGGGTAGCAGCGCACCCATCCACAGCTATACAGGTCTTTCTGACTACAGATTGTGCATTTGCAGCAAAATTACGCAGGGCTGTGAGAGCGTACTTAATATCCACGACCTCCGAGTTTATCTGTTGCGCGTTCATCTACACCGGCTCTCAGTTTCTGCCACCTAGACCCAAATCACTAGCCCGGCCCCCAAGTGTTTTGGGGGGTAAAAAGGATCCTAGAGAAAAAAATATCATCTGGTAATGAGACATTTCAAACGCCTTTACTGCATCCATCGGGAATCGAACCCGAGCCACTTGCTTGGAAGGCAAGTATGATACCATTTCACCATGGAAGCTTGTTTATTCTCTACAAAAAGTACATTATTAAACCTGTAGTAGTTGTTGAAGTCAGGTTTCACAGTTCCGGGGTTTTCAATTGGACATATGGCAAGCATGTAGCAAGTCCTCGACGGCGAGATGGTGGATACATCGAGATAGCGAAATCTTATCAATCATACCAAATCAAAGGGCAGGACGCCCGGATCAGAAAGTACATATGTAGGTTTGGCAGCAATCCTCTATCTTAGTGTATCTACCATCTCACCATCCGGGACTTTGTCCTTGAACTGCTCACTGGCGTACAAGTACCTAGTCCGAGACTACAAGTATCCACATGTAATTTTTGCCAGACGAAGTGAGTAGATCAATCATTCCCCTCCTCCAGATTCATTACCAAGGTTTAAAGATAGAGATACTTAGGTAGGTATCACGGTATCTTTTCTCGAGGCTGCGCACGAGAAAACACAGTATGCATCAAAAACGTACATATCACCAAAAAGTCATCATCACAAACTTCATATTTCATTATCCAAAGTATCCATTAACCTACATTATTACAATAACATCCCCACCCCATCCA
Source organism: Wilcoxina mikolae CBS 423.85 (assembly GCA_014904905.1). Lineage (NCBI taxonomy): Eukaryota > Fungi > Ascomycota > Pezizomycetes > Pezizales > Pyronemataceae > Wilcoxina > Wilcoxina mikolae. The sequence continues at coordinate 172,710 of MU122200.1, read as the reverse complement.
TACGATTTCATTACCATTCCCCCCCCCATTTCCCCCTCCTCCCTCCGCCCCCTCTCCCCTCTTTTACACCAACAACCCTTTGGTATTCTTAATCTCGTCCAACCTAATATTCCTCCACATACTCACCCACACAAACGAAAACACCATCACCACCGTCGCCGCAATAACCATAATCCTCTGCGTCGCCGCATACGCTTCAATAATCGCGTTTCTCTCCAGAGATCCCCATGGATAACTCAACTGCACTGGTAGACTCGCATAAATCGTAAGATATTGATCTTTAATCGTTTCTGGGAGTCTATTCGCAAGTTCTTTGGGGAGGGTAGATGTCCATATAGCGCCAGAAACAGCGGCACCGATGCCACCACCGACGGATGAGAATAGTCCTATAAAGGCTAATACCGCGGCGACGTTCTCGTGCGGAGATGCGGCCATGATGGCGAGTTGTTCACAGATGTATAGTGTTCCACCTGCGAAGGCGATGAAGATTTGGCACATGACGACGTAACCGATGTCGGTGTGGGCTTGGCGGAAGTGGATCATGAGGCCTGTTGCAAGGACGTATAGAGGGACGGCGAAGAAGAGGGTGAGGTATTTGAATTGCTTGGTGAATTTGATGAACACACCGACGAGAACGGCGAAAAAGCAGGAACCGATGGAGTAGATGTTATAGATGTATCCTGCATTTTTAATACTTTGGTTATGTACAACCTGTACGTATGAAGAGTAGTATGCATCCCAGCAGTAGAAGGAGATGAAAATTGATGCTGAAAGACCACATGCTCCAAGGACTGTACGATCGCGGAGGAGCTCGAAGGGGATGAAGCTTTTGCGGGAGAAGAATTTTTCGTATGCTGCGAAGGCGATGAGACAGAGACCGCCGATGATGAACATGCTGATGATTGTGCTGGATTTCCAGGTGTTGATTTGGTAGTTTGCGAGCGACATGGGGAGGAGGATAAGTACGAAGCCGGCACAGACAAGGACGATGCTGATGAAGTCGAATTCCCAGAAGTAGTAGATTACAAGCTTGGGCAAGGTCTTGCCGATGTGGTTGGGGTTTTTCTTAATCAGACCGGCTTTCTTGGCTTTGTTCTGGTTGCTGAAGGCGATGGAAAGGAAGGGGATACAGAGAACTGGGAGGATGATGGTCCATACTCCGTGACCCCACTGCCAGGTAGACTCTTGGTAGAATCTCTGCGCCAGGGCCGGACCGGCAAAGGTTGTGGCGATGTAGGGAGTGGTTGCAAAGGCGAAGACGAGTGCTCGGTGCTTGAGTGTCGATGTGTCCGCCATAAAGACATTGAGGATGTAACCCATTCCGTTGAAACCGACCCAGTAGAACACCTGGGCACCGGCGTAGGTAGAGACGTTTTTGCAGCCGGCCATCATTGCAAGACCTGGGGTCATGGTAATCAGCGACTGCCTTCCAAGTATTCCGATTCAAAAAAATATCTCACCAATAACAGTAGATGCAAGCATAAGCGTGAAACCCTCAGCACGTCCCCACAGATCCAACAACTTTGCAATTGGGAGCTTCAAGACACCACCGACGATATTGCTGACAATCGCAATTGTGGAAACAAGAGAGTGCATGTAGAACGACGACGTGACATAGGGGTAAAGATTTCCCGTCACCTGCTGTTGCAGGGAGTTGATGAAGAAAATCAAAAAGATTCTGCATAACTCATAATCAGTCGTGTGAATCTAGAAATCAAAAGAGAGAGAAAACAAAAAGAAGAAGACATACCCAGCGTATGCAATATACAACTCCTTCTTCGTCCAGGTCGAAGCAATAGCCTCAACCTTCTTAATTCCCTCCTGTGCACCCTCCGTAACCGGGCTATCGGAATCGTAGCTCGACTTCTCATTCGGCGGTGTGACTCCACCATCTCGTACTGGATCAGACTTCTCCGCCGCAAAGGTGGAGGTCAGGTTCCCCATCACGGGGACCTGTGGACCGGGCATATTGTCTGTGGGGTATTGCTATGATCAAACCGCGTCGGGGTAGTAGAAGAACGATCTGAATCAATCGATTACTGGCTCGGACAGCCTTATATGAACTCCACAATCCAGGAACGGAAGTGCAGGAAGAAAGAGGTAGGAAAGCCGTGTGGGTGGTGGTGGATCTCTCTGCAATGGGTCGAGAAGGAAAGGAAAGAGACGGATGCCTTGTATTTATTTATGCACTCGTCCGTGCCAATCGCCAGGGCATTTCATCAATTTGCTCTCGCAACTGGCTCTCCTGCAGCTACTGACTGCTGCCAACTCTGGGCCCTCTTTCCCACCCGGAAAATCTCTTCCAACTTCCAAATGGTGTTATCAGATCCTTGACATGAAGTCGTATTGGCGTTGCGTCCAAGAAAGCGCCGGCTGGTGTTTAGCGAGTTGATCCATGCTACCGCTATCAAGCCATGCAGCAAACATCCCACCCTGTGTGAAGCGCCTTCGAAGCTCGGTAAGAACGCACCTCGACTGTTGATTTCTCGCGGCATAAATAGATCCAGTACCAAGTCAAAAAGGCGGTTTCGAAAATACCTCGCTCAAACTACTGCTCGCTCGCGGCTCATCTTACGGGACATTTTCATCTGCAGGCAGGAAAAATCTTCATCTGATAACCTTGAACCCCAGTACCACGCTAAACCTAACCGTTACGTTATCTGATGCAGCAAGGTAATCTGATCCGAAGCCCCCAGACTGGCGCGTAACACAACAATCGCCGATATCTGATCTGGTTGCACGAGGGAAAAAAACCTGAAGCGGAGATTCGAGTGGGGAAGCAAGCAAGCACCACCGTCAAAGTGATGGATGCCGCGGGGAAGATCTTGAAGTCCAAAGCCACCAAAAGAAAAAAGAAAACTTGCCGTGAATGCATGGAACGTCACTGCGGAGGGATGATACAACACCCAGGTAAGATAATCTGATTGATAGCCATGTCAGCTCTACCATCAGATATCGCCAAATTTTCCACGTGGCGCTAACATAGCGAGGATGGAGCACACGACTTCATGACCGCACGCCGGACTGAAAGATCCTGCAACAAGTCTCGGCACCCTAAACATTCCGAGTTGGAGTCATGACCTTCACTCACCCAACAACCGAGGAGAGACTTTGCGGCCCGTTCTGGACCGGACGGGGGAATGGTAAAAGCTTTTTCAGGCGACACAAATAACTCATGATTCTTCCCACTGGAACAGCCTACCGGTAGTCAGTGGCATTTTCCGGTTTTTTGATCACTTCAGTTTGACTTTTTAGCTTGGTGGTCCCTAGGCATTGTGCAAGCTATGTGCCATAAGCACTGGTATGTATCCCGGTTACTGCATTGATTTACACACAACCATTAGTTACATTTTTGAACTCCCGATTCCGCGGTCCAGAGTACCAGATAAATAAACACAGCACTTTTCGGCAGATGTAAATTCTGTGGGATAACGAAGCTATGTATCTCCGCATGACCTGGTGAGAAACTTGGACTGTTGGAAATTTTCGATGGGCAATGTAAGACGAATGGGTGGTGGTGGGTAGGGCTGAGGGGCAGAAGGATCGATCCCAAAGCAAGCAAAGTTCCAGGCACCGCGTACTTACATATACACAAGAGCCGCGGCATATAACCCCGAGCGGTCGAGTAAACGCCGACGGTGCTTTGTTGATTCTCGGCACACCTATCGCTGCAACAAATGTGTTTCTCTAGGTACGCGGCACGCCTGTCTATTTTGCGTGAAGTAATCGTCACAACTTACATGCCATATTTTGAGTGAATAGGTTTTTCCGTGAAGGAAACTGCATACCGGTGACATTATGGAGTAAACCGCGATACCCACGGGTGGTTTGTGTAGGCTGGACTTGACACTACTGAACGCAGAGATCCTAATCCCGCCCTACAAAGATGCACACAAGTATGAATCCCTGGCTCCACTTAGCCAAAACCTGGGGCACCGAGTTGGAGATCCCGCAGTATCGTTCCAGATCACTTACCGATTCTTCCTCACAGGACAAGCCTTTCTGCGGCTCTGTATGACATAGATTTTAATATACATAAGCTTCCATGGTGAAATGGTATCATACTTGCCTTCCAAGCAAGTGGCTCGGGTTCGATTCCCGATGGATGCATTCATCTTTTGTCCCTTTCCAGACCGCCTTCTTTTTTTAAGGCGGTGGTTGCGGTCAGGTAGTAAGTTATCTTGAACGGCAGTGTTGACTTTCTGAGGTGAAGTGTTTAATACTTATAAGTTTCTTTATGTATGACCACTCTACCCAGCACTGTGGCGGAATAATGGCATCTCTCGAACATGTATCGATTTCTCAGTACATATCATCATTACTCCACCATTACATCTACAAGGGAAACAAACTCCCGAACAAACAATAACGAGTAACAGAACTCGAGCCGAAAAAAAATAATAATCTATACCCTTTTCCTACCGCGCAGCTCGAGGGATAAACCAAAAAAAAAAAAGAAAAGAAAAAGAGATAAAAAAAGTAGAGTTTACTCCAAGCCAAGGCAAGTGAAACAGTTGCATTTTACAAAGTGCTTTCTTTGTTTCCCCCCTCCTCACAGACACACAACACAGAACAAGCAATTACCTCCTACCCCGACTACTACTACCGTCCCACAATCTCAGTCTTCCCTTCCTCCCCATGATTATGTATCCTCATACCCCTCAGATACACCTCATCCCTAACATTCTCCTTCCACCTCTCCACCACCTTCCAAGCGGCATAAACACACCCCGCCGCAATTGCGGCCACCATAACAGCGGGGAACGCATACCGATACACCCTTGCCCCTTCTCCTAACCCGGCTAAAACAGCAAGTTTTCCACATGCAAGCGGGAGTAAAAGTGCAGCTACCATTCCTCCAACGCAAGGAGCAATGAATACTTTTGTTGCCAACATCGCGTCGGGGTTTAACCACCCGTGTTGGATAATCCCACGAAGACTACGTGCCCAGACGCTGTTATCGTCTAGGAGCATCATTCGTCCCATCATCTTTACGTAGAGCACTCCGATGGTCCAGTCCTGCACGAAGTGGATTGTGTGGTGTGGGAGGTGCATGTCGTTTACTGTTGGGTTTAGGGCTGGGGCGAGGGCGGTGGAGTTAAAGGATGATGATGATGTTGTTGTTGTTGGGGAAGAAGAGGTGCTGCCGAATGCGGTGTGTAAGGGGATTATGAAGTAGAGTTCTATTATCAGTGCGACGAGAGTTGGGATGACGATTGCGAATGCGGTTACGACGTAGCCGATTTTTGCGGTGCGGAAGGTGAAGGAACGGAGGGTTTTGATGATGTTGGAGAGTTTTTCGGGGTATGTTGCGTTTGAGGCGGCGGTGGTGAGGGGTTGGATTACGGTTTTGAGGTGGGTGTAGAATTTTGGGGCGTTTGCTAGAAATAATACAATACCGCCGAGGAGGTAGACGCCGACGGAGAATGCGTAGATGTCGTTGAGTCGGACGTGATTGGGTACTAGCTGTTGGAGGAGGTAGCGGCCAAGGAGGAGAGGAACAATCGTAACTGATACTCCCGTGCATGCGGCAAAGAACCAGACCCCAATCACTACCACTGCGATGCGAACTTTGAAGTACGGTGGGATGTATGCATGTCTCCAGTCCGGGTTGGAGGGACCTGTAGGACCAATATCCTGTGACGGATCTACATCGAGCCGGCGGTTTTCCTCGTCAACGGCGATAAATACGGGTGTTCCTTTTGGCCTGCGAACGCTGTCTGAAGCCGGAGCACGGACAAAGCCGCCGTCGCGTCGGAAATAAGGTCTGTCGGTTGGGATAGGATCATCTGGACCCACTGGTTTCTCTGGATCAGCTTTTTTCCTGAGTAGGAAGGAAGTCCAAGTCGGATGGCACGTGTGTCCCTCTTCGTCGCTCTTGCGCTCGCCAAACATGAAGCTGCTGAGTCGAAGTGAACGGGCACATAGGCGGAACCACCATCCATACAAGTTTTGAAGGACGTCGGAGGGTTTGAAGAACTTAAAGGCCAGCGGCATGAGGAAGTTGTAGAAGAGAAGATCAACGGGGAATTCAAACACGGGCTCGTTCGAAGACCAATGTATAGGAAGTACGGCCTCTGTAGCTCCGTAAAGACCCCAGATAACACCTCCCAAACACACCAGAACTAGAATGCCGTATATGAATGCCGAGAAACCAATCTTTCGCAGCTGTGTCAAGACAGGCCTATTAAGCACGTCCCGAACAGGATGGAATGTTGGGTCATCGGGATCGCGGATAAAATCTGGATCAGTCAGCATCAGGGAATACATATAAGATACAGATGATGAGCTTACGGAGAACACCTGTGCGCATAATCTTGCGGCACATACTGACAAACAGGGCGAAGTGGAACATGTAGCACGTCCCAACGAACCAGTGTACAAAGACATTGGTGAGCGGGAAATCGACTGCAAACTGAATTCTGGTTACGACCGTCGCGGTTTCAAAGAGCGGAAGCATGGCGATATCTGTTGGTTTGTGAGCGGAGTGTGAGAACAAATGACTGGATCGACTGACCTAGTAGCACACCACAGTAAAGGGGAAAGAGAAACATCTCGATTCCAATGATAAGAACAACCTTCATGACGCCGCCACACTGTTGTAAAAACTCAACAACCAGTTTCTCGACATTGCCGGCTTGCTCGCCGCGTCTTCGTCGAACGTATAGCATTCCGGCAACGGTAAAGAACGCATAGCCAAGCAAGACAACTCCGATTCTATCCCAGGCAGACCACCGATAGATGGCTCCATAATGCTGAATGTGTTGGGTGGCAGTAAATGCAGCATATTCTGCAGTAGAATTTGGCGTTCGAGTAAAGTTGACAGCCGCGACCGTGTCTTCCCAAGTGTTAATTGCCCAAACAATCGGATTTGTGACATTAACACCTCCGAAGCTTAATTCTTGTGGTCCTGCGGATATCTGTGTGGATGCAAGCCAGGCGAGCCCAATTTTCTCGAGTACCCAAGTAATGCTACCCTGCAACCGCTCAATGCTCTCTTTTATGACCAAGCTGAGAGGTGGTACTGCAGAAGGCGGATACTTTCGTATCGCCATGTAGGTGGTTTCGATGCTGGTAAACTTGGCGAAAACACGATTCTGGCCATCCGTTGCCCAGTTCTTCAAGAAGTTGGTGACGGTTGCACTGCTACCAAAACTCGATAAACCTGGAACGATATATGACACCGGTTTGGCGAAAATCTTGATGGCCTGATCCAACACCAAGAGCAAAGAGAAAGCGACCATGGTTGCAGAGTCCACCAAGAATTCCGCACAGAAGGATACTGCCATCGTGGGGAGTCTCAAGAAGAACAAGATCGGATGTGCCAAGATCATCATTACTGTTTTTCCGGTGACATACGGGAAAGCTACTCCCACAGCAACTGTCGCCGTAATGAGCATGCTACTAATGGCTGCATTTTGCACAAGCCCGAGTAATGGTCCTCTCATTCCAACTAACTCCATGATGCCTTCAAAGTCGTCGGCCGCATCGTCATCCACGAGAGCTGGGGGAGCTCCACCACCGGCAGGGGCGGCAGGGGCATCTTCATCGTCAGTATCATCAGCGGCGTTTGCGTTTTGTTGGTTTGCCGGATCTGGAGCAGCGTCATCGCCGACGAACCAATCCAAGATACCACGCCTACCTTGCGGCACAGCACCAACTTCTACGTTCCCCGCTTGCCCTGGGTTGAGAGCGGCAGGTTGTGGCCTCTGTCCAACATCAATTTCTCGGAGATTTCGAATGTCCCGTAACGCTTCTGCCACTGGCCCAGGCATGTTTGCTCCGGGAAAGTTTTCCTGTTCAAGCCTGCGTCTCATCTCCTGAATCCGTTGTGCTTCAACTATCCTCTCAATGCCGCGAATGTGAACTGGTTGCTCAACACCTTGGCGTCGCTCATAATGGTTCAACGAGTCTAATCGAGGCGGAGGAGGCGGAGGGGGTGGTGTTGACGATGACTCCGAAGGAACAGGCGTTTCTCCTGCTTGTGCTGTAGTGGACCATTCAGATGTGCCCACACCATGTGACCCCTCGGTTCTCGATTCATCATCATCCCCGGATTCTTCAACTCGTTCAGGGCCCGCATCAGCGAAGTCTGTAACCTCTTTTCCCTTTCCTTTCCCGCTGGAAGTCCCATGAATATCGCCGGGTGATGACTCTTCCTCCTTCTCTTTTCCTTTATCCTTTGGTTTACCAATCATCTCGAATGAACCGGTAGAACCCCAGCTTGCAGTGCCGCTCCCATCAGTCCTGCCATCGTCATGACCTTCCAATCCGGCATCCGATACAGTCCGCTCGGTGGCAACTGGCGACCCAGAAGCACTGGGCACATTTTCCCTCATCCATTCTGCTGACCGTCCGGTGTCGATAATTTCAAGTCGTTCCGTGAAATCAACAACATCAACATTTTCTCGATTTAATATGGTTGATGGTCTTGATGGTTCTGGATTCCCACCCCCAAAATGAAAGAGGTTGTCCGTGCTGCCTCCCGTTCCGCCAAAATCGTGCATGGAGTTCGCACTCGCACTCCTAGTTGTTTCTTCCAAGTCTCGCCTGAGATTTGTCGCCTGGGAAGTATTTTCCCGAGTGGGTGTCGGTCGCTGGGGAATATCGGCAAAGTTGAAGCCAGTACTCGTTGCTCTATTGCCAACACCATCGTCTGGGTCAGGACCACTGCCTGAACCTCCCTCGGTGGCTTCCTGAACCGCATGATTCTCATGATCATAATCCGGGACAGATGATCTTGGTCGTCGCCTTCGTGGTCGAGCAATGACACGCTGTTGGGGAAGATCAACACTCCCAGTTTCTTCTTGAATGTGACCGTCAGTCCCATCTCCACCAAGCGCACGGTCCATCCACCCCTCGTAATCATCCTCATCCCTTGGTCCAGACTCCGCCTCGGCGTCACGGACGGCATCGCGGGCAGCGGCGACATCAATAAGCGCAGGCACTTCATGATCACCATCGCCAGCATTATCATCTGCGGGAGGTGCTGGGGCAGGGAATGGTGCGGGTTGTTCGTTCAACAGCGGAATGTTTGCCGCATCGCCAACCAACGCAGGTTGTTGCTGGACTACCCATTCCCGGATCAGGAAAATGATGATGAAGGACACCACGATGAGAGCTGTCAGTAGCTGACCCTCCAAGATGTCGACGATCAAACGATTGACAAACTGGAACCGAGTAGAATTGAAGAACGGGTTATGGTCAAAAAAAATACCGTCCCGATAAGTAAAATTGGCGCCGGTTGTATTTGTGGTGGGGTTGAGCGTAATATTAGGTTTGGCCCCCCCGTTGACCGGGGACATCATTGCCGAGAGTGCTGGAGATGCGAGATATGCAACTATGCCACGTCCGGTCGCAGTACTCGTTTCACCAGGCAGCGATGGTGTGGTTGTCGCTGTCGAGGCAGGCTCCGATGTCGATAATCCACCTGCCTGTAACTGCCACCACCCGCCATCGCTCACCCAGAACCAACCCCGCCACATCCACCGGACGCACCACGGCAAGACTCCCAACCAAACAAACCCTACCAACACCGCCCTCGCCCAGAACAGTAAATCTCGACCTAGACGCCGCGTCAATTGACGTAAAAATAACGGTGTCGGGAGTGTCTGCGGCATATCGGGGTCGTAGAGCTTCGTGAATGTAAAGGGTGTCTTGCATAGCTCGCAGTATTTCTTTTGCGAGTGTTGTAGCCATTCCATCAAACTGCATGCACGCATACATTAGACCAGGTTGGGTGGTCGTAAACGAGGGAGGACTGGGGAGACTGACCAATCTTGATGTACGAACTTAATGGAGCCGCTACATTTGCACGGATGGTAAAGGGGTTCATCCGGAGTTCCCTCGGAGCGACATATTCGACAATGATCGGACTCTTGTATTCCAGTGTCGTTGGGATTATGAGACCGGTCGGGGACGTCGGAGGGGTCGTTCATGAGGTCGATCGCAGGCGAGGCAAAGGAGGGGCCCACAACGTCAGAATTGGACGCCATTCGTTGCGACGACTGCGTCGGATCCGTCGTCGAGTTCAGCGATGTTTCGCCAGAGCAAGCGTAATGTTTGGGTCGGGATTGCTAATGATTGGAGTAAGAATGTTTCGTTGACGGTTCGTTTCGTGGCGGTTGGGGTTCCGGGAATGGGGGTCGATGTGAAGTGATGGAGATGATGTGCTGTTACCTGGAAGACAGTGCCACACGAACAGAGAGACCAAGGTTTTGGGGAGTGTGGCTGGTGAATCTGCCAAGGAACGCCACAATTGAGTGCTGATCGTTTGTGTCTTGATTTGGCATGGACGTTCATTATTACATCACCGGCGTCTCCGTCTTGCAGGAGCAAGCAGGTATCGCAAGCAGGAAGCGGGCAACTGGTGAGACGGTAGCACAGTTACAGATCGTAGACCCATAGAAAACCAGCGTCTGCCCCTCGCTTTCTCTCTTCTCACTCCTCTCGTCCACTCGTCTCTCTCGCTGTCGGCCTTTCTTGGTCCCGATTCTCGACAGCATCCACGCGACAACGCAGCAGCCAGACAAAACGGCGCTCTACGTTCACGCGAACCCCTGCAAGTCTCGCACTTTTGCTGCTCTTTTGCATAAGTTCCGCCGCTGCACATCATCACTGGACTACTGGGCCATACTATATCTAGGGCTTTTGGTTTTCATAAGAGAGGCCGCCGCCTCCACTTGATTTCTGCATCCGCAAAAGTTGAACCGCCTCCACCCCAACTGCTGCAAGCCCTGTGTCTCGGATCTCAGCACGCGAGGCGAACGAAGCCACTCCGTGCACCCCCACCATGGCAAGCCCTGCGAAGAGCGAAAACTCTACAGTGTTAAATGGGATCCCTAATATGTCGCCCATAAAAACCCAGAGACGATTCGCTCCACGAAGACGAAAGCCAAAGACAGCTGGGGGAGGCTACAGTATCCTCAATCTTACTGCTCGGTAAGATCTTCACCTCACACTCCCGAGACGAGTGACTGACTTGTTCGTGTGATTTCCAGGTTAATCGCATGGTATGCTCTTTACACTGTCCTCTTCCGATGTCCTGCCCACCCCACACCCGACTCCCCCGGAATCTGCCATCCTGCGCACACCATAAAGACTGCTGTACGACCACACATTCAACCTTACTACGATGCCTACGTTTTTCCCTATGTTCAACAATACTCTCCCTATATCCAAGAAGCGAATAAGGACTACATTATTCCGACATACACCAAGGTTCGCGCTTCCTACCATCAGTATGCGGAGCCATACGTCACGAGGAGCAGCGACTCTGCAGTCGCCGTATACAAACGTTTCTTAGGACCGCATGTGGCGACTGCCCAGAGCAAAATGGAAGACTATATCACCATCTATGTTTCTCCGCACGCAGAGACAGCAAATAAGGTTTGGATCAACGATGTCAAACCCACAGTTGACGTTACGGAGGAAAAGGTGGAAGTCTTCTTCAAAGATAACGTTCTACCGAAGTACAACAGGGTGCACCCGTACCTTGCCAAATTATTTGAACAAGTCAGATATGTGGTAACGGCTATCGTTGCACCAATTGTAAAGGAAGGAGGCGAGAAGGCCGTCGGTTGGGGTCGGGGTATGTGGAGTGAAGTTGTCCGTCCCCAGGTTGGAAGGATAGGAGAAAGGCTCGGCGGAACCAATGGAAACGGGTACGTGCTGCGTTGTCGTTCGAAATCTGTCAAGTGTGGACGTTATGTTCATTAGATGTCACTCGCTGACCATATTTGCAGAGTGCCTGCCAATGCTGTTTCTTCATCCCTGTTTTCTTCTCTCTCGGCTGCAAAGCCATCTAAAGGCGCTTCCGCAGCTTCGATTTCCTCCATGGTCTCGGTTGCTTCAGCAGCTAAGGCATCGGAGTCGGCGGCTGGGTCTTCAGAAAAAGTCAAGAAACTCTCCAAAGAGGAAGAGAGGGAAATGATCGAACAGGATTTGATAGCTTGGACAGCAAAGTTCAGGGCTTCATCTGACAAGACTCTCGCTGATCTGAAGATCCAAATCGACAATGTTGCCGAGAAGGCGTACAATCGCAAACGAAAGTCTGTTGAAACGGATCTTACCAGCCTACAGAGACTGGTTGATGACGGGTTCACCAACCTCAAGGCAGAGATCGTTTCTTTGACCAAGCAACTGACACCAGAGAGCTCTTCAGACGCGAAGAATGCAGCGGAAGAAAAGCTCTTTACCGCCGCCAGACATTTAGGAACCGAGATCCGTGACAAGGCACAATACATACGTAAAGATGCCGAAAAGTGCCTTGCAAAGGTGTACGACGATGTATCTGAGGCTGCGGATCAACACTTGGTGGTTCTAGATGGAATCAACGACATGGGCATGCAAGAACTCGGAATGAAGTGGGCATGGATGGACTATGTCACCTATAAGGACTGGGCAAAGTATCACGATCTTAAGAAGCAAATGAAAGAGTCCCGTTCTACAATCATCAAATCTGCCGAATCGAACGAAGAGCTTGTGAAGATTACACAGTGGATCCAGGACGAGTGGGAGGGCAAAGCCACCGACATAGCTAAGGCGGCAGCCGAAGAGTTGAATCGCGTCAAGAAAGTCGGCAAGAAAAAGATCGAGCTTGCTGATACTTCTGATAATTTTACCGACGATCACATCCCTGTCGCTGCGAAGAAGGCTGGTCAGGCAATACTTGGTGGTACAGAGAAGCTCAAGATTGTTGTTGAAGGTACAATCAAAGACACTGCCGAAGAAGCCAAATTGAAAATCGAAGAAATTGTCATCCGCCCATCTTCTACGCCTGCCAGCGAATCCATCATTTCAGCAGCTTCCGAAGCCGTTCAGAATGTCGCCTCTCAGGCTTCCGAAAAAATCTACGGAACTGAGCCCAATGCTGCCGAGAAGGTTGCAACTGCAGTTTCCGAGGCTGTGGATTCCGCGTCTTCTATCGCCTCTACCGCCACCGATGTTGTGAAGGCCAAAGTCCCCGGTGGTGTTGAGGCGGGTTTTGTGGCTAATGCCGAATCGGTTCTGTACGAGGACGGAGAAGACTTTGTTGATGGTGTGCAGTCGCGTCTTGCGGAAGCATCGAAGGCCGTGTCTCAGGCTGTTCTTGACGCTGTCGGTCGTGGAACCACAACAACCCCCCTTCCTGAAAGTTTGCAGTCCAGGGCCAGTGAACTTCATGCATCTGCTATCAGTGTTGCTTCGAGCATTCTCCACGGCACCCCAACACCCGTGACCGAAGAGTGGGCTTCTATTGCCACCGACAAGTATTCTTCTGCTGTCGCCGCCGCATCCTCGATTCTTTACGGTACACCGACACCCACCTACGAGATGTTGATACAGAAGGCTAAAGAAGCATACGCCCGCGCTACCGAGGCAGCTGGAGACTCTCTGCAGGCTGCCAAGAGCCTCGCCGTAACGACCGATAAACCCATCCAGGAATCAATGTACTCCGTGGCTTCTGAGAAATATTCTTCTGCTCTTTCCGTCGCCGATGCTTCGTACTCCTCAATCCTCTCTGCCGGCGCGGAAGCAAAGAAGAAGTACGATGCCGCCCTTGCTGATGCTCAATACAGGCAGAAGCAAGCAGAAGCAGCTGCATCTATTGCAGAGCACCGAGAGCACATTATGAACCTAGCCCACGAAAAATTCTTGCAGGCAGCGGAAGACGCGGAGAAGACTTACAACTCGTGGTACTATGCAGCCTCCTCTCAGATCTATGGCACCCCGGCACCCTCGGGCGTCTCCGCGTCTGCCGCCTCCCTCGCTTCAGAAGCCGCAGAATCCATCGCCTCCGCCTCAGATAGCGCACAAGAACTTGCCGCACTCCGATACGCTGAACTTCAATCCTTGGTAAACGAACTAATTTACGGAAAGGAACCAACATTTTCCGAAAGCGTAATGAATCGCTTCTCATCTGCGCTTTACGGAACTCCAGCACCACTACTATCTCGCGTCTCAAGCGTTGCTGCATCTGCAACCGAAGCCGTGGCAAGCATGCCCCCCGCCATCGACGCTATGGTTTCGGACGCCATTAGCCGCGTTAAAGCTGCCGCTGCTGAAGCAAGTACCGCCGTCTACGGCAAGGAACCAACACAGATCGAGAAATACCAGCAGCGTCTGAGGATACTGGGACAGGAAGCGGTCGACAGCATCAGCGTCGCCGTCTACGGCACCGAAAAAAGCACTTTTGAGAAAGCCACTGAGACCGCCGCGAGTATGGCCAGCCAGGCATCGGAGAACGTTGCGTACGCCGCGAGCCAGGCTTCAAGTGCGGCTTCGAGCGTAGGCGTGAAACTCGGCTTCGTCGAGGAGGAGAAGGCGTATAAAGACCAACTGATTGAGAACGCGAGAAAGCGGATCTGGAGCGTGATTGAGAGTGCGGAGGAGGCACTGAGGAGTGTGGGAGAGTGCGCGGAAGGGTATGCGAGACAGGCGGAGGAGGCGTACGAAAGCGTTAAGGAGAAGGTGAGGGATGAGTTGTAGGTTTGTGTGTGGTGAAAAGAAAGAGGGGGAGAAGGATGTATAAAATTGGTTATGGGCTGCCTGTTTTTTTTGTCTTGGGTGTGTGATATCTTGTGTCTGACTCTTTTTTTTTGTGTAACATGGGATTGGTTTATTTGGTTCGGAGTGGTTTTTTTACTTTTGCTTGCTTGCTTTGTGATGTGCGCTCTGGCGGGTTATGACCACAATTGATGATGTTACGTTCATATTGTTTGCGTGAGAAAATCAGTGTCTGCCTCCTCCTCCTCAGTCGCTTTGGGAGTGAGCTTGTGAATGACGAAAAGCTCTGGGAGCGAGAGCACATGTGGTTCGGCTTTGTTGGGGTGGTAGAGTGCGGGAGCGGCTGTGTGTGTGCGGCCGGGGCGGGCGGCTGCGGGGTTGTGCTGCGGTCAGCAGACTACCGGGTGATAATATATGATGCCCCACTAAATACGAGTAGAAACGCCATTCATATTGCTCAAAGACATGGGCCATATATACTCGCAGAAGTTCAATAGTAATCTGTGTTAACGAGCACAGCTGATCGCCCGTACCAAAGACCTTTTCATCCGCCATTGCTACCAAGTCTACATTCTGTGGCATTTACGCTTAAACACCACCGACCTTGGATATATCTCACAAATCGCAGTGATAAAAATCCCGCAGCCAAAGCTCCTAGTCTTAAGTTAACCCCCAAAACACCACCCCAACAAGATGTCTACGTACACACCATTATCCCTGCCGAACAACAATCGTCGTCTGTCCCCCGCCGCTTTCATCCTGGCTAGAAGAGCATGAAGTGTAATCGTTGTTATTGTAGCCGGCGCCGAGGACCTCAAGTACGGCGTTGCGCGAAGACTTGACGTAGCGGATGGCGAGGTAGAGAACGCCGGAGCAGAGGAGGAAGAGAGAGAGGATTAGAATGGCGATGCTGAGGTTGGGGAGCATTTTTTGTGGTTGCAGGGATGTGGAAAGAAGGTGAGGTGTGGGCGGTGGGGGTTGGAATGGAGGAGGTGGATTTAGGGTTTGGATTGTGGAATTGAAGGGGTTGAGTCATGTTTAGTCACTCGAGTAATTTGATTCAGGTATGCTGTAAAGAGCACAGGTGGAAAATCCGTATTCGGTGTGTATTGACGCACAGCCAGAGCCGAATTTGACTTGAATTCGGTGTATGTTTCGTATTGATCTTGTGGAGAAACGGTCTCGGAACGTGCCCATGGCGTGTATTTGGTATACTTCGGTTCTAGCAGTGTGTTTTCAACCTTTATTTTTCTTACGGTTCTTTAAGAAAGTTTGCGCTTTATCTAGATGCCTGCTAAAATACGTATACCACACTTTTGGCAAAATTTTGAATCCAGACGAGATTCAAAAACACGAGAATTAGATAGTGACAGTTCTACCAAACAAAACCCACTCATTAAAGCTGAAAATTCAATGACAGTATCTCTACTATCTCTTCTGCTTCAATCTCGAGTTCTGGAGAAATTTGTTCAACGGGGTAGTGTTAGCACCTCAATGAAAGTGTGGGTTTTTTTTGGCAGTAATCCCTGCTATGTTTGACAACTCTTGGCCGGATTAACTTCTCTATTTTGTGTATGTTTGTTTTTACGAGATATTTCTTTCATAAGGGTGTTCGTTTCAAGCGGGAACGAATGCCGATAAATCAGCGAGTAAAAGGTTTTGTAGGACTAAAAAACCCGTCCTGCATCGTTGTTCGGCTCTTCATAACTGGAACCAAAATTCCACAGGTTGAGTGGAGGGCGGGAACCGGTGTCTCAAAGGAAGGTCCTCCAATGTGTAACCAGTCAAGCTATTGCATTGGTACCGCACCAACTAAGCCTCACATTCTTGCCTATTAGCCTAACGATCTGGCAGAGGAGATATCCGCTAACAACAGCAACGTAAGTCACTGATTCTGACCAGCAGTTGTGGTAATAATGTTAATACAAATATATATCTGATGGTGATTCACAGTTACGTGGAGATCATACTCTAAACACATAGGTACCTCAGCCAGCAATAGCCTTGATTAAAGAGTAGAGTAGCTTAATCTTGACCAATTCTGATGGTGGAGGAGTTTTAAAGAGATTATCCGCCATATGCGTCTCTTGATCGGTCCCACTCTAGATCTAGCCGCGCATTGGCCAAGTAGTAATTAAGCGAGGCGATAGTTAGGCAAGCCTAGAGTAGCTGAGAAGGCTGAAAAGTTCACACCAATTAACGGGAGTAATAAATATGGAGAGATTTGGTCCGGGAAGGATTACGTTTGTTGTCCGGATACCCCATCTCTCTCCACTAGTACATACATGCCAGTATACAACTCCCAAAACAATCACTCTCTGGGGTCGTTAATACTCTACAAAACTCCATGAATGCGTCTCCAACAGCCATATCTATCAACCCCCTCCTCCGTCCCGTCTGTGATAATCTCCGTTATTCCTTGACACGTGAACGTAGGTTTTATTGACCACGACGATCGGAGGTGTAGTAGAGCCGTATACATAAGGAGAATCAAGGTTCGGTTGCATGGAATGAGTACGACGATTCGGTATCGATATCTGATGTTCTATATCTCTCTCTCCTGTCTGAAAAATATCAGTAAGACTTGATAAGTGTGAGCAAAAGGTGGAGGCGAACAACGAGAACATAGTCAAAGCATGTGGGTGAGATATACCTTTTGGGTTCTCCATAGGTTCCAAAGCAATTTGAGACCCTCGATTGCTCCAACAGCAGTAAAAACGATGCCAACGATACCAATTATAACTGTTGAAATTTCAATTCCGTTCATGGTGGATATAGTAGACAGATTGTAGGAAGATAGCATTGGGGGTGTGTGCTGGGTTTTAATAAATGGTACAGATACCCGCAGTGCTTGCGCAAGTGCTATTGTAGCAGAGAGAAGAAACAATCATAGTCCGTTGTGACGACAGGGATTCGGTGACAATTCCCCACTTGAGCAGCTCTGTTTGCATCAGATTGGAATGGAAGGAACGAATCATGTCAGTTGGCGACAGGGATTCGGTGACAATTGTGAACGTTCACTCCAGCCCTGCCATCAGATCTGGAATGGAACGAACGAATCATGTCAGTTGGCGACAGGGATGCGTATTGCCGTTTCTGACGACGGCGATGCGGTGACACTCTAAAGATTCTGATCAGGTTCAATCATTGCTAGCTACTACTTTGAACAGACCCGGAAGGGAACGAAGCATTGTCCATTGCTGACGACAGGATGCTGAGAGTCCGAAACTGACACTTCGAGCGCTTATGAACGATCGCAAACGAACCATCACCAATGCGGCGAGAGTGGTCACTAATGAGCGAAGAGATGCCAACAAATAAACCGGATACGCCCAGGTTTTGCGGTACATATACTGCACTGACCGCTGATGTTTAGATAGTGCAGACGGCTTCAGAATATAGTTATGGGCAGGGTGATGGCCATGATACTCATGCGGTTCATCTTTCCCTTAACAACTCTTTCCGTTCAACGTAAAGAATGGCGAGTTTAGGCCCGGCATAAGGTGTGCAGGGAGGACGGTATTGTGAACGTTCGAACTATCGTGAGATCGATCAGCCGCGTGCCAACAATATCCATGAACCTAAGCCACACGGAGGCGCTACGCGCCACGGGTGGGCAAATTGGGAAATTGTCCTGTAAGAGGTATGGATTTATTTGAAGTGAAAAGAAGTATACACCTGCTTGTGTACCTAGGATGTTACTCATGATCAGTGATCAGTATAATGTGCGAAACACTTGGGCCGCCATTAGTTAGCGTCACTTAGTACTACCCATATGGCCCTCCAACACTTTTGTAACTGTTACTCGAGTAGTCTACTGGCCGTAAACTTACCATAATTCGGCCCGATTCCTTCTCAGATTCCCGAGGAAGTGCTACCACGAAGCATTGAGATAACGGTGTCCTGGCCCAGTGAGCCATTTAGCCTCCTGCGACAGGATTAGCTGGCACACGATACGGCCTCTCTCATCGTGGATGGACTAATACCCGACGAGGTCGGCCTGCTCAGGGTATCATGACGAGGCCAGCGCTAGATAACTAGGTTCAACGATTTCACCAATCAAGAGTTATTATCGTTCACTGGGGTAGTACGGTCCTCAAGAGCTTCGATATTATAATGAGATTACCACAGCGAGGATACTGGCAGCGCACATATGGGAAGGGTGGACCAGTTGCAAAGATTGTATTTTGGATGTGCTGCTGATGCTTCCAGGTGTAGAATATACGGTGGGCACGAACTCCACCACACGTGCACAGTTGATTGTACGCTCCGCTGTATGACAGGACTTGCACTCGGGTGCGCTGGGCATGTTTGCGAAGGCGAGGGCGATACAGAGAAACTCAGTGCACGAACAGTATTCTTAGAGCTGTACTCTACTTGAGCACGCGGCCACTTGTATCTGGCTGAAAACCGCTGGCTCCCACTCGCACTATACCCTCCCATGCTGTTGTGGCGGCACTAATTGCTTACTAGCTCTGGCCTCGTCGCTTTACCCTGAGTCGCCGGTCTCGTCATGGTAGCGGCCTACCCGCGATATGATTACCCCGTCGCGTACTGGCTAAGCCCTTCACTGGGCCAGCACAACGGAGTAGGAACCTTACGGTGTATTTGGAGATGCAGCCGATGTTAGATGTCTTTGGTAAGAAATTAGCCTTTTGGGCCTGCAGTGAATTCGAAGTTATATATATGTCTTTGATACGAAGGAGTCCTTCGGTCCCGCAGCAAAGCTTTAAACGTAAAAGATTTCGGATAATGTTGGTACTTTAGGACCGGACCGTCATGCATGTGCTACGTCTTTTGGCATCCACGGTCATTCGGGATTCACAACTGTTTACAGGGGTGTCTTCCAGAATTTTGACTGGGCTCAGATAGATCTGATCGGTCGCGTTTTCTCGATGTGGTGTGGTGTTGGGACCAGCCGCAGTCGCGATCCCTGGAGGTGCAGGAGTAAAACCTAGCAATAATGAGGCTTCACCATGTCGTTTATGCGAAAGGAATGCTGGTAATATTGCCAGTCATGCATGCGCATGGGCCTATGCACAACAGGACGAGTGAAAATACGGTCTCGGACGCGTGATGAGCTAACCTTAGGCCGAACGAGTGTGGTTGCAAGTCCGTGCTATACTGGGTCAGCTCAGCTCAAGTGCCCATGTTGGTGACCAGCCTTCCCATAGTAATGGTGACCGTCGGTATGCGGTCGTGATGGTGCCAATGCCATCCATGGAGTGGAGAACTTTATGTAAGCAGGTAATCAACGTTACTGCACTCCAGACCCATCCGTTCGATATCCGCTGACAGAAGCCTACCCGAACCGACGCTTATCCACTAGCCGAAGCTTATCTATTGGCTGCACAAGGGTCACAAAACTTCCCCCGCGCGCTAGCATGGGTCCAAATAATGGTACATTTTAAATGTATACTATCAAGCGCGTGCCAGGCGCTTGATTTGGGTACCTGCATCACTCAATGAGTCTCCGCTAGCCTCCTTAAACTCCATGATGACTTTGTAGGTTGGGGAAGAGTACCATTCCGTATTTTGAATAAAATTCAAAAAAAACATAAACGTAGGCTATTTTTTTAATTTAATTAAAAAAAGCCTGACAAAGGATGGCTATTGTTGTACAAATGATAAAGAAATCGACCCAAATTTCTCTCACTCAGCCGCCCGCCGCCCGTCGATCGACCAACCGGATTTGGGCATATACGTGTTTCTATTATCGACATACTTAATAATGAAACAGCCGTAAGGAAAAATTGCAGTTTTCGCAGACAGATGCAAGTTGGTCTATTGGGATAAACGGGGTTTCAACTGTCGTCATAGAGTTCAAGGACGGTCAGAGGACCGTTTTTCGACCATTTTATCCTAAAACTCTGTCTGCAAAAACTGCAATTTTTTCTTGCAGAACCCAAGTAGGGAAACGAACAGGGCTGATCCGATTGACTGCAGCTAACGGGTAGGTAAAGGAAGCGGCCGGTTACTCTACTCTGCGGAGAACGAAGGAGAAGATGGATGTGATGTCGTCGTCCATTCGTTTCGCTCCTTTCTGAACTGTTCAATAACTACCGTGTAACACAGTTATTTCCGACGGCCTGTTATTTGGAGGAAGTACTGTATCTATATGCAGACTGTGCGAGTCGCGCGACCAATGCAATGATAGTTCTACCAGTAACCCCGCTTGCACTGCCAAGCCAAAATCTAAGCCCCAAAATCACGAGGGAAGAATGGGCAACTTATCCTGTAAGCGTTCCACGCTCCGCCCATACGTATACATGTATAGCGTGGGAATTGTGAGAGAGGTTGCGAATAGGGGACCGAGGAAAGCTTTCGTCAGGCGGTCAGGGTCAGCAGTAAATTCCGAGCAATCACAGAGCCCGATTCGAAGTTTGAGAAGTAGCGTGGGCGGGGCCACGGAAGCATCAACTGGATATAAGAAGAGGGGTGGGAAACAGTGGCATTCTGGAGAAGTGAGGCATTCTGGAGAAGTTAGGCGCCCAGAAGCTGGATTGGCAAAACCAGTCATTGGCATTTTGCATTTTGGCTCGGAATGGCAAGGTGACGACTGAACAACTCCAAGACTTGGGGGGAAAAATGAAAAAAGAAACTCTTCACATCTCACAACGCCTTGTATCATACATCTGAGTTGTCAATCCGCTTCACACATAGAGTAAAAAATATTTTGTGAAAATACATGGACAACGATGGGGCCAATCAAGTATACGTAAAGAGCCTTCCAGCGTTTTGGCCGGGCTCAGATACGGATGATTTTTGTCCGGGGGCACAGGATCTGACTATGTGGCATCCCTAGAATACCCCTGCCAGCGAATCAACAGATCGACGCTCATCTGCACTGCAAGTGGCAACCAAGTCGGAAAGAAGTGGTAATTATATTCGCAGCTGCAGCTGCAGCATCTCCCCAAAATTAAACATCCAAATCTACTTCAAGTCAAGTACCCGCAGCTGCCATTCAGTTGCAGCATCCCTCAAAGTCCAAGTACCCGCAGCCGTCAAAACCAGGCATTCATGTAATGATTATTACCTTTCTCTGCCACAATAGCACCTGCGCATAGCTCTGTACCATTTATTAAAACCCAGCACCCAACCCCAATGTTAACTTCCTACAATCTGTCTACTATATCCACCAAATGAACGGAATCGAAATTTCAACAATTATAATTGGCATCGTTGGCATCGTTTTTACTGCGGTTGGAGCCATCGAGGGTCTCAAATTCCTTTGGAATCTCCGGAAAAAGGTAGTTTTCAACCCACCTGGATGTAGTTTGGTTCTCCTGATCTTTCTCCAGCGATCCCCCCAGAAGGACAAAGATATAGAATGCCAGACATCAACACCAGATCAACGTCGGACGGATAGACATTACCTGCGATCGAGCTTCGAATCTCCTTACGGCCATGTAACACCTACAATTATCAATACAATCTACGTTCAAGTGGCAAGGAATAATGGGGGTCTTCAGGAAAGAGAGCTACGGAGCGGTTAAGGAGTATATTGCTGCAACTGAAATAATGTTGATGGAATTTGTGGAGTATTGACGGCGTTTGGGTGAGGGCGTTGGCTGTATACCTAGTGAGGCTTCAGAATACAATTTTTTGCGGTGAAGCGAGTATACAGTTTGTCCTGTGCGTTTGTTTTTACCTCTAAACAAAATTAAATGTAGTCGCAACAACGTTATCGGACCATCTGCCTGTCTTCCTCTTATCGAAGCGCGAAGGCGATTTCGAACATTCTGCCAAATAGCTTGTCGGTTCTTCAGATCTCCGACTGTTTGGGCGCTACTGGCGACCACTCAGCGCTTGAGCGAGGCACACACAAGCAGGTCTTCGCAGCAAATCCATTTTTGGTCAGAATTCGACTCTACATTGCTTTTGATTCAGTTTCGTAGTCTGTAAGACGGCCCTTTATCGCCACGGCTATGCGCATTGTCCTTTTCCCTCGAACCTAGATTTACTGCAGGCTCGAACTTCGCCGGAAGAATGTGTGGGGAAGCCTTGAAGAAGGCTGAGACGGCTGGTGAAACACTGAGTGACTGACTGGTGTAGGGCTGAGCGAACGGCTAAGTATAATAGTATATAACTGCTCGTAACCGTTCACCGGCCTCACTTGCAACTGGTTAATTTTGAATACTATAAAGTCTCAATTAATTCGCTGGCATATCTGACAACTAAAGCTATACAGATTGTATCGCTGTCAACATCCAAGCTCGCTACACTCGAGCTCATGCAACTTCAATGAGTGGTGTTTCACGGAAAGCTATGCTGATGGACTGCATCAAATTAATGGATCGATCGCGAAGGTGACCAAAGTACACCCGACCCTCAATGACTAGTACAGTCTCAAGAATCGGTGAAAGAATTGGGATGAATTGGGGAGCTGGTAAAGGTAGAAGGTATTGGGAAAATTTATAGCAGTCTACGACCAGCAAGCAAGCCATCTTCTCCCCGTGAAAAAATGCTTGGCTTTATTTGGCAATGAATTGTGACGTGCACGCGTGTATATATAGAGTATGCGGCTCTGCAGCGCTAGCTAGGTTTACCTTGTAAGAGCTAGCGTGGAGTTTAACGTTCCAGACTAAAATAATTGACTCCCATCTGGTTTGAAGAAATTATGATTTTCGGTATTTTTCAGGTCAACCCCATTTTGTAAGCCTTGTTCGCTGCCAGAGCGTTTTAGCCGGTCCAAAGGCCGTGATAAAGGACTGTTAGGCCTGGGTCTAAACGTGGCAGTCCCAGGTCTTCGAGTCGCCAAAAGCAGATAGGGTGACTCCCACCCACCAGAGCACAGCACCCTCGTCCTGGACAGTGACCAATAATACGTGGGAGGTCCATGCCTAGTCTGTTCAACCAGTCTTTATGCGATGATGTGCGTGTGCCCATCCAGAAAACCCTCTGGGAGAAAAATTGGCGCTGCCATATATTCAGTCCTGAAAATTGGTGTAAAAACATTTATGAAATAATTCGCTGCTGCGCGAGCCGCCAAAAGCTCCCTAGCTCGTTCTGGGTTCCACATGCACCAATAGTGGCATACGTACAGAGTGTCAATGCTACTCTACTTACTCGATAGACGGACGGACGAGTCTTCGTACTAAGTATATATGTACCAGATGCAAAAGTACACAGTAGTGGTTGCGTACCGAGACGGAGTCGCTCACTTCCAGTAATACCAGTGATGAATCTGGAGAATAACGTGTGCGTGTAGGTTGCAGCTGCAGGATCATGGCGAAAATTAGCTCGCGAGGCAAACAGCCTCCGAGAGCGACCCAGCAGTATGTGGGTGTTTGTGTTTTGTGATGCACGATGACGACATGAGCATGCTATCGCGTTACACAATAGCGGCCGCAGCAGCAACACAGATCTCTGAACAACTGCAAAATGTACGCTGCAAGAGGATCGCTACATGGATTGGACCAATTACATATACTTTTCAATTCAGCGAGTGGGGCGCCATGGTCAGAAAAAAGCAAAGTCTTAGCCAAAGGAACCGACCGATGGACCTCGACATTGCCTGCCGCTGTATCCCCCGTAGTGGTGAGGGGAATAGTACTTATATAAGTACTTTATATGTACAGTACATAAGTAGTACATACCGCACCGCTGAAAAACAACGCCCCCCCCGGCTTTCCACAATTACTCCAATACCCACCTCATCCACAACATGAATCAAAGCGAGATTTCAGCTATTATTATTGGCATTATTGGCATTTTCTTTACGGCTATAGGAGCCATCGAGGGCCTCAAATACCTGTGGAATCTCTATCGGAAGGTATCTTCCAGCTCACCTAGCTAGAGGCCGTTTAGTTTTCCTAATCGTTCATTAGCGAACCCCCCAGGAGGATAGAGACCTCGAACATCAGATTCCAATACCAACTCGACCCGGGCTGAATAGAAATCACTTGCAGTCGAGCCTCGATTCGCCTCATGGCTACACCGGACCTTCTACTACGATTCTCCAGAACAACATCTACGTCCATGTGGGGAGGAATAACGGAGATTTTCAGGAGTTTGGGCTACGGAGAGGTCGATAGGTATATAAGTTGGATGAAGTAATTGAAGGGTTGTTTGGAGCATTTACGTGGAAGTTCATAACCTTGGAACGTTGGACTTGGTGAGCTCGGTGAAAACAATGTGATGACGATGGCGGGTTCAACTGTCCACGTTCAGCATTCCCCGAATGTTGGGGTTCAGCCTCCTATAAAATTCAGCCTTCTACTAGGCATAGAGTTCAGCCCTAGGCCTTCCCAACCCTGCATCTGACTGGTGTATCATTAAAGCCAGCGCTCTCTCTACAATTATAAATCCACCACCCTAAAACGTGAAATTTCAGTCCCCTTGATATACAAGAGCGGTTGTTAGCCTGCGAAAGTAGGCTTCAGAATCTTGATTTTTGCAGTGAAACGAGCTTACTGTCAGTGCTAATTTGCCTCTTTACCATTACTTTTTGATTCAGCGAAGTTTCCTCTTCCCTCGAACCTAGATTTTACTCTGGTCAGATAAGGCTGAGCTGAGCGGAAGGCTAAGTGGATGGCCGAGCAGAAGGCTGAGTGCACGGCTGAGCGGACGGCTGAGTGTACCCACAAGGAGTATTCGCCAAGTGGCTTCCTTAATTGAATGCGCTTCAGACACAAGGAACAGTGCTGGTCAAACAGTATTGATCGCCTGAAAGCCACGGATGACTATGAGGACGAGCAAACAGAGATCTCAGAATCCCACATCCTGGGCAGATAGAGAAGAAGAGCCGCCACGATCTTATTGGAAGGATGGAACTCGGAGGTGGAGGTGAGTTGCAGTGTGTGGTGAGACTCTGGAGATGTGGAAGCGGTAGCTTCTGCGGTGGTGATGGTGGTGGGGTGGAGGAGGATGATATTAGGGCACAAACAACGAACGGGAAAGACCGGTGGGGATGGGGTATTGCGTATGCAATGTGTGATGGGAGTGCGAGAAAAAGTTCATTCCACGTACTCGGCTGCGTGCGTGTGCCACCCACAGCGGGACCAGACGTCTAGGCTCACACAGAAACATTCCATTCTCTGCATAACTCCAGCTAAACGACGTGATTATGTACGATCTCCCAGAACCCCAATCGCACTGATTGAACTGCGCTACTGATATTGTCAATCTGATAAGATAAACAACCTCGAGTCATATGTCATGACCCCTTAATCTACCCGGCCTACCTCACATTCATTTTCTTTGCATCCTGCGTCTCAAATCGTCTTAATGAACCCACCTACCACCCTCCACGAGCTCCACCAGCTACTCAACAATGCTTCAACACCATTGCAAGAACCCAACCTGACTCCAGTGCGCGCCGTTTTAATTCAGAAATTGCCCTCATCAGAATTCATATCACTTCCTCCGTATGCCCTCTCCTGTCGTTCAGACTACTTCTGACAAGGTTTCGTTCTGACTTGTCCAGCGATGCCTCGTCCACCTTCTTCAGCCGTCTTCTCCTCACGGCTCATGATCCCACCATATCACACTCTCACCGCGCCCTAGCAGTAGATACCATATCTGCTTGGCTTATCCGCGCCCGCACGAAACCGTCCTTACGGCACCCCTTCCCCGCGGCATTCGATAACTTATGCGACATCTTCCTAGCCCATTTTGACGATGCAACCCCTGGGTTGACGAAGGCGCTAAAAGACCTCCTGACGAACACTTTGTCACTAGCAGCAATGCTGGAGACTTCGCAGGGAGTTGTTAGGACTTTGGCGATGCGGGGGTTAGCCGGAGTCTCGGTCGGAGAGAGGAGGAAAGGTGGATATTACGCGCTTGATGTGGCGGTACGGAAGGGTGCAGGTGGAGCATGGACTTTTGAGCACGCTGGAGGTGCGGAGAAGTTGGTGGGGGAGATGTTGGCAAACTTGGTGGATCGAAATTTGGGACCGGCAATAGGAAAGGCGGTAGTGACATTGCTTGTGGCGAGGAGAAAAGAATTGACGGATGATGGTGTGGAGGAGAGGGAGTGGTTGATGTTGTGGGAGGGTCCATTGAAGAGGGCGTTGAGAAGCGAGGAGTTAAGGCCGCGGGTCGTTAATTACGTGCTACCGGGGATGCTGAAGCCGAGCGCTGAGTGCTTTCGGATGTTTGTGCAAAGTCTGGGCCTGGGTGAAGATGGGAACATTCGGAGTGATGAAGGTTTAGATTTGGGAGCGCTGCTATGTTGTTTGAAGGCTGGGAAAGAACTTGGTTTTGTTGGAGACATTGGTATGACTCCTCTGTGGACTCGACGGCAAAATACTGATGGGCCCAGGTGACGAGAACGAGGTATCTAAGACCTCAAAGGCTCCGGTCGTACGCCTACACTCCGACCTAGTCACACCGCTCCTGGGTCATGCATTTTCTCATATCCGCGTGTCTGCCTTCAATCTGGTAGTACAGTCGGCTTCGATCACCCGTGCATTCACCCCTGGCGCACTCAGCCTCCTTCAAGCGGCGCTTCCCCCCCTCCACGCAGAATCCGATGCAGAAGTACGGGATCTCATAATCGGCGGAATCCGAAATCTAATAGAGCGAATTGCTTGCTCTTCTTACGCTTCAGAAAAGGAGCTCAAAAACCTACAACAGAAGCTGCGGTCGGGCAACAGGCCAACTCCCGACGATATCCGGAAAATGATACAGCTGGATTCGAGGGTAAGTGATGCCAAGGACTTTTGTGAGTGGTATATCGGTTTATTGGAGACACTATTACGACCAGGATCCAACTATCAACGTTGCATTACGGGATTGCGAGCACTCGGATTCTTGATTAGGTCAGGAGTGGATGCATCGCTGACCGACCGCATGTTTGCCGCTTTACCAGGGAAAGGGTCAATAGCGTCCAATGGAGAACCTTTCAAGAAAGGGCTTTTCAAGTGGCCGGAGTTCTCGAAGGAAATGGATATATTCAGACCGGAGATCAAGAGGGTTCTCCTGGAAGCAATGTTCAATCCATTCGAAGATGTGCGAGTTATATCGGCTGAGGTTCTGCAGTTTGATCCTAAGTGGGATGCGGGCAACGTAAAGTCTTTCTTGGAGCGAGGATTGCAGGCTATGAATGACAGTGGACGCGCTAGGGATTCTGATGGATTTGCTCGAACTGTGGCACTGATATTCGACCTTTCTAAGAGAGGCGATATCGCCTTCGCAGAGAACGACGAAATGTGGGGATTCAAAATTGGTGGTGACTCGTCAGGGTTAGGGGTTGTGCAATGGATTCTCGATGTCTTGGAGAAGGAGTATATTGGCGTTGCAGCAGCGGATTTTCAACGGGCTGTCAGGGAACGGCCAATTCATGGACTTTTTGCATCTTTATTACTGATACTGGAAACGAATGGGAGTTCAGAGGAAGATGCACCGGCATGGAAGGAGATGCATGAACATATCTTCAAGTCTTGCGAAGAGATATGGAGACTAACCAAAGCCCCCCTGTGCTTTGACTCGCCCGAAGGACACGTGCCGGTCGATTTCGATGAGGAGGACGAGGATATGACCACTCAAACGGTGATGTCATATTCCTGGCGTGCTGTCAAAGAGTCATCTTCATTGTTGGGCGCAATTCTAGGTAAAGCCTCGTTCTCATCGCTTTCTCCCACCGATTTTGAAAGAGGCGGAAAGCTCCTGCTACAGCAATTGGCGGATATTCGACATCGCGGTGCCTTCTCGTCAGTATCACCATCGTTTGTTGCATTGTGTACACGATGCTTCAAATCCTCGGACTCAGTACTACAGGAACTTCCCCGTACCTGGCTTTGTAGGAATTTGGACTTGATAATGGAGAAATCGAATGCGATCACAAGACGTTCTGCCGGTCTTCCCTATCTTATTATGGGCGTGCTTGCCTCTGAGACTGACCCTGCTCGTCCGCTGCTGTCAACTACGTTTGCGCGATTTGTCGAGATTGCCACGATGCCTGCGTCCGCCAGACAGAATGGCGAGAAAATAGACCTTCCCCAAGTCCATGCTCTCAACTGTCTCAAATTCCTCTTCACCGATGCACGCGTATCGCAAGTTGTCGTGCCATTCATGGGAAAAGGCCTCGAGCTCGCAGTTTCTTGTTTCGGATCGGAGATCTGGGCTATCCGCAATTGCGGAGTGATGTTGTTTACTGCCCTCACCAATCGGCTGTTTGGATTGCGAAAAAGCAGGAACGATTACTCCAGTGGTATCACCACACGCTCGTTTTTTGAGAAGTTTGTGGGGGTGAGAACAGTGCTGTTGAAGAATCTTCAAGAAAAAGTGGGAGCATTGGAAGATGGTGATGCAGTCTCGGTTGAGATGGTTTATCCCGCGCTCTCACTGATTGCGAGGATGGAGGTTGACCCAGAGTATGACGGCATGGAAGATTTTCGGGCGCCTATTGAGCAATGCATGCGCTCTCGGATATGGAAGGTTAGGGAGATGGCGGCAAGGGCATTCGCTGCTCTTGTTGGACCCAGGCAGGTAGTGGACACTATTGCGGGGCTGATGAAAGTGGGTGCGGAGAAGCAAAATGTACTGCATGGAAATTTGTGCACCATTAGAGCACTGTTGGAGCGAAGGGTGCGACAGGCTGTACAGGACGAGCTAGAGGTTGGTGAGGTGTGGCGGCGCATTGCGGAGGTGTTTGAGGGCCGATTTGGCGAATTGGTAGAAACGAATGCGTGCGCAGTCACCAAAGCAGTTGTGTTACAGCTCCTGAAATCGCATGCGGAAAATTTAAACACTAGTAAGGAAGTTCAAGCCGTAACCTTTTCGACCGTTGTTGGCTGACATCCCCCAGACCTCGGGCTAAGAAACCGTTTCGAACTGTATCTCAACCACAACCGTACCGAGGAGCTTGCGACATCCTCAGCCGTTGGCCGGTCGCTGCTGAAGGAGCATCTCGTCGCATTCACCCTCACCTTCCAACCTTCCAAGGCGGAAGATCTTCTGAACAATGCAGACGAGGAAATACTCCTCTACACAATCAACCACATCCTATCTCTTCCCAAATCACCTCTGCTTCCAACCAAAAGAATCTGGGAAATAGCAACATTACACCCTTGGAACCTTCTCCGCGCCACCGCTCTAACACTCCTTCACCGCTCTCCACCTTCATCGCCATCGGAAGAGGACTTCAAAACTATTTTAACACTCCTCCAATCCCCACTCACAGAACCGATAAAAGAAGCAGCACTAGCCCTTCTAGGACCAATTGTTTCCGCGCTTCCAGCCGAGTCTCGTTCTAACGCACTACATACACTCCTGGGCGAATTAGTCAAGGCGGCAGATGAAGATGAACCATACACGACCCGTACTGCGGCGTTGTCTTCACTATCATCTCTCGCACCACTATTACAACTAAAACCAGGCGTCGACGAAGCATTAATCCCAGCATACTCACTAGTCTATGATCTCCTCAACGACGACGACGACGATATCCGTCTCTCAGCCGCATCGTTAGCGCAGCAAATCCTCCGCTCCGAAATCCTCCTCCTCCCTCTCACCGCAGCCGAAAAACTCGTGCTCTCGTTACCCCGCTATTTCCCGGGCTCTACGGTGCTTCTGAAAACAGCTATTTCAAGGATCACTGGTGATGTGACGGCTGTAGAGAGTTGGGAGAAGGCGACAAAGAGGGATACGATATTGTTTCAGAGGGAGAAGCAGAATTTGTGGGTGGACGCGGTTGGGGTGGTGGAGGTGTGGGGTATGGTGGCGGAGTTGGTGCTGGCGAGGGGAGTTGGGAAGGAGGAGGTTGAGGGGTTGAGGGAGTGGGTGGAGGAGGGGAGGCGGTTGGTGGCGGAAAGGGAGAAGGTGGATGGGAGTGTTGAGGTTACTGGAGGCTGGGGGAGGGAGGAGGAGGTTGTGGCGTTTTTGGCAAGGGTGAGGGTTGCGGCCAGGGTGGTCGGGATGGTGTAGAGAGGGGTTGTAAAAGTTGTGCTTTATGTAGTGAGACGGGGAAAGAAAGGTCTTGGGATATAGCTGGCGATATTAACAAAGATCTTTCGTCCCCCGTTAAGAGTGGTAAGTATTTTATGATCGTGTGATTTTAATCTAGTGCTTCTTCGAAAAGTCTGTGCTCAGAGTCTGAGGAGAGGTTGCAAGCGAGAGGTGCCAAGCCGGTTAGCATAACCTTAATTCAACATCCCTTGTCCGGTTCTCTGAGCGTGTTCACGCGTAGGTTTGGCGTATTGAAATGCATACACCTGCACAGGATACATCGGTTCGATAACGACTTCAGCAGTTAAAAGCAAACTGGGTCGTTTGGTTAATATTCTTCGGGGAGTTGTAATCCGTGCCCATGTATATGTATGCAAAATTGTAGCTGCCCTACTGTCACAAGACCGTTTTTTGCGCACTTATGAAAGAAGAGTGTCGAGGTAATACCTTAAATCCTCGTATATATGACGTAGAAATTTGGAACAGGGAACAAAACTTGCACACTAAATAGTAAAGTTGGAAAACCACAGCAAAATAGACTCGTGGAGATTTCGCCGCTATTCATGATGGGATTGATGTTCTCGACAACAGCTCTTGTTGGAGGGCGAATCTCGAACAATTTCGGTCACAGTGTCGTAAAAATATGCACCAACTTGGTCATCGACACATGAAATGCTGGATGGCAATTTGATCGAGGTTTGTCCGTCAACTGGACCTCCTGGACGACGGGGGTGCCAGACGCTGGAAAAAAATGGCTGCTATGACGGAATACGACCTTGCTACGCCTAGGCTTCGTTAATTTACAAAGTGGTTTCTCCAGGTCGCGCAAAATGACTTCGTTGGGGAGCGCATCCACCCAACCAAAAGCCTCTCTTCGTATAGCAACATCTTGTACAGATAACGGAATAGCAGAAGGTTGCAAACCCACCAAGAGACTGTCAGTATCGGAGCAGGAACAAAAACTGGGATTCTGGATTCTAACATTTATCCGAATCTTGTCGTGTGGATTATATAGCCAGCTCTTGATCATGAATACGGATTCTGATTCCAATCGGATCTGTAATCCCTCGGTTCGATCAAGCCCCGGATTCTTGATTGTGTCTTCAAGATTTTTAAGATAGGCCTCCCAACTTTTTTTTCCTCCTCACATCTCCCACACTCCCTTCATCCTCTTTCCACGTATCCATCCATCTTTGCTTAGCAATCTGAAAATCCGCCCCCCTTAGATTGCTAGCCTCGTTTAGATTTTCGGAGTCCAGACGCGAGATAACTTTCTAGGGGTTGATATAGTGGTAAAAGTGTTGAGATAGTGGTAGATAGTGGATTAAAACCCAATTTCAGCACGTCTGCCCTTGCGATTTAGTGTCAGGGTCTTTTTTGTTGGCCTCCTCCCGTGTCAACAATCTGGCTTTTGCTCCCGGGGGTTGTCTGTAAATGCAGGTTTAAGTATACCCGGCAACCTTTGGCCTTTCCTTTTCCCTTGTTGTTTTCACCACCGTTCTTTTCCTGGTCGGATAACACATCAAACTGTTCATCCAATGGCATCATCTGCCGTTTCTTTTCCCCTCTCTCGAATGCCAGAACGTAGACTTCAGCCTCCCTTCAAATCTTTCCAGGCTTTTATACAACGGCGTATTCAACGGCTACGAATTGGTGCCGAGCGTCCAATAACTAGAAGATGATGGGTCAGCTGAAACTGCGGAGGACCAGAAGTGGACATACAGCCTTGTCTACGAACTCCCTATCGATTACTACGAGCCAGGTCTTGTCCTTCCATATATACGATGAGCGAGTGTTAACTATACTGGATATGATATGAGAGGTGTATATAGAGTAGGTATGCAGGACACTTGAAAAAATCGCCAGTGTAGACTCTGCAAGTAACCGAGTGATTGATTGGCCCAGGCTCGTCGTATTCACACCAAATGACGGGGCCAGTCGTATTCCAAGCGATTCGCGACTGGACTGGGAAGAGCGCAAAAACATGGCTGAGCCTAGCCAGCCTACAGATATATAAAAAGCCCGACGGCTGGTCGTCTTCAGAGGAAACAAACCGATTGTCGACGACGTTTAAGACTAGCTTTTCCTTCCATCCATTCATGGTCTCAATGAGATTGAGGGTGAATATGTAATACTGAATTACTTTCAAGGTCGTCTTATACCGGTGAAGAGTTTCGTTTGTCCGAATATTGAAGTAGGAGTCTGCGATCTTATTTGCGTCATAGGACGTCATCCATCTCCGGAATAAAGAATTGTGATTTTTTCTGAATAAACCGATACAACCTGAATAGAGCTGGTTCACCTTAACTGAGATTGGATATAAATGATCCTGTTCATCGTTACTGGGAACACAGTGAGCTTTCGTACTGGCTTTACGTTGAATCCGTCAAGTTTGAGGTGGCGGTAACAAAAATGGACTGGACAAACGAGGAGCTGAGTCGTAGGAAAAGGACCTCTATTACTAGAGTTCTCTTCTTCGAAAACCTTAGTCCAGGACGGCCCGGCGCACCACTGGCAAGGGCAAGGATGTGGAGGGCCCAGGTCAAAGGGCGCCACTTCCAGTGGATGTTTTGGTGCCGCTAGCAGCAGCGATAGAGAGCATTTCCCTCACGAAAATATCGAACGACGGAAACGTGGGGTTGCTCGGAATGTAGTTCCATGCCTTTTTAAAATGGAATTGCATTTGAGAGCTTGGGTTATACGGAGAGATGCGGCTCAGATGCCGCAACGTTAGTTTTACTAGTATCTTGTATGTAATAGATATAAGATGTAAACTTACTGTAGGTGTACGCAAGATTTGAACAATAGAAAGAATGCTCTTCATCAGTCTCAAAATCCACATCAATGCTGATATGCCGTAATTTCTGTGTTGAAGCTGTTGGTGTTGATAAAGACCTGGCGCAAGGTTTTTGAAACTCTCAGCGTACATGCGATGCAATTCCTTTCCCCCGTCTGCGTGATTGAACCATGCTGACGTCATCAAATCAAAGGTCTGTGTTTAACTTAAGCTCTTCGGTCAACATCTTGCAAGTATCGATATTTGACTGCTCCATTGGCCGGTCTATGCACAGGTGGCGCTGTCCGTAGAAATTCACCGTCGCGGTCCCACTCCTGATAAAGCCACACCATGTCTCGATAGCCGCCGAGTAACTCGTGCTTCAGTAGGGGTCGCGACAGCGGAGGAAGGGCTTGAGGTCCCGTCTTTTGTAGTGCGGTCCTACCGTAATGTCTATGGTCGATATTCTGGTCGGGATTCTGGTCGAGATTCTAAAGCTTGTTGGCAAGACCCTAGTTTTTTGGTAGAATCCTAATCAATTGGAAGCACTACAACCATGATACCAGCTGGATATTGAACAAGTTGAGGACTGACACTCAGAGGTCCCAAGATGCCCGTTCCGTGTGCTTCGCTAAGCTCGGGTGTGTGCTGGATATACAGAAGGCGTTGTTCGTGGCCTGGACTGCCCAGATTTTTCGTTTGCTGTTGCTGAATCTCCTCCTTCTCACGCTCGTCCTCGAAGTGGACTGTTGGATCTTCTCATGGGGGCCGACAATGCGCAATGTATTGCGTAAGGTCCCTCTTTTGCCCCAGCTGGTCCCTCGCAAATTGCGAGGATGCCCTTTCAAATACAGACATAGCTAACTGGTCCTGATAGAGCAGGACTGCTTCTAGTGCTCCGTGATTTGTGATGTCTTGGTGCAGATCTAGATCTGCAATCGTTCGCGGCGAGTATGAGCATGACGCGTAGACAATTATTTTGTCCATTCTGCGGTTGGTAAAGTAACTGGGCATCGCCAATAGGGTCTTGAGGACGTGTTCCTTATTCTCGTGAATTTCCACACGGTAAGGATCGTATGTTGGATCCAAGGAGCAGAGGTAGTAGTGCTCACATGGTGCTTTATTGGCTGGGTTGTTCGGATTGGTATGCTCACACGGAGCTTTGGTTGTTGGGGTTGGTATTGCTCACATGGAGCTTGATTATTAAAGGTGGTGAGGAGAAGAGAAGAAGAGAGAGGGAGAGTTGGGTTTTAAGCAAACGACATTGCCAAGGGTATGCCCTAACCATGATGTTTGCCCCATGGCGGGCGCTAATCTTCTCTGACAACTTGGCAGAACATGACTGAATGTGTGTGCCCTAAGTTTGTCCTAACTAAGATACGTTGTTACATGATGTGCCTGGCCCCCAGAACGTTCTCCACATGTAACACCAAGAGCTAGTCTCAAAGTGTTTCGGATATGCATGCCTGATGGACAGCATACGTCTCAATTACAATTAATACGTACGTATCCTGCTCGCTTATACTTGAGTTGCATCGTTGAGTTCCGCTAACTGAGCATTATCTATCCGAGAGTCCTGAATATCTGGCGCCTCAGCGTTCCTCGACATCGGTATCCCGGCTCAACGTTTGCATCTGGATATCCGAAGAGCTCTTGAACTGGAAGAGCGCAGGCCTGCAGGCGGATCGTCCGTGTTTGCAAAGACTGGGCTCTCCGGCACGGCTTACGGCAATAGTGTGACCCTGAATTGTTAAGGATTCCGTGGTGGAGATTCGCTCGGTTATGCTATGGTTAGGTGGGAAATGCATGCAGACATGATCTCGGGCTTCACCACACCATTCAGCTGCTTTTAACTGTCCATTCGCTTACATTGAAAACAAAATTCTGTTGGATCTCGGCGAATAGAACATTTGGCTCTTCGGAAGCTATCTATTATCAGGCCGAAGAGCAATGTTTCTAAGTCGTATACATTAATTCTGATCCTTGTATTATACCTTGATGACTTAATCTCATATCTATATCTCGTCTCTAGCTCTGATGGATCGTACATACGGAGCTCAGAAAAATCGGACACATGTATCGCTTCTCCGGACTCTAAACTGAAGGACAAAGTAGCGGCAGTGCTCCAGGGATGTCTATGTTTATCGCATCACAGCGCAATCTTGATGTTGCACCACTCGCTGTCACTCGCCTCGAGGCTCGAGCTCCTTGTTACTGTAAATAGACACTTGTCCGTGCGAGAGCAGCCCTACCCTAATACGTAGGGACTGCTTCTGGAGCTGGCCCAAGCTTCTGCGCTCGGACTCATACATATACGGATTCTTCTCCTTTTCTCTTCTTCTCTCTTAGATAATCCATACATCTTTCTCCATCTAAAGTAACACTCCTAATGTTGGAATTTTTTGTATGTGCAATACTCGCGATCAATACTCCGCCCGGAAGGAGTATTCGGTCTTTCATAGTTGTAATTTGACACCTGTCATACGGCGAGTTGAGACGAGGGGAGTATGAAATAGGATAGCTGCCCGACGAGAGGATCGGTGATTAGATCAGATGGATTAGATGAGGGAGAGTCCATTTCTATTTAATGGGCTTGGCATTCTCGATAGATTACATCGAGAAGTTAGAGATAGATCTAAGCCTTCACACAATTTCCGTACATCGTAGAGTAACAGTAAGCCAGTTGTATGTTTGCCTATTGAACTAGCTAGTGTGAAACCAGTACTAGTAGGATCTCATAAATGATCATCAAGGTTGCGGGTAGATATCGATTGGCCATAAGCTCTTACACGCTCGCCATTCCTGACATTTGGAGCCTTGTCAAACAATACTCGAACACGATTTCTACAGGCATAAAAGACTTACAGACTAGAATCATGCGATATCATCCGCTGCTTTAAATCATGACGTCACTTATATTGGCGCCGAGCCGTTTCATGAGATATCACTCCGCGTTCAGTGGCCCTCATATGTTACTTATATGTATCAGAATCATATGTATGAGATCTTGTATGAGATCAAGGCTTGTATGGAAACCTGAGACCTGTATAAAGATATGAGGATATATATTAGTGTGAAAGCTCTAGACTGTATGGCAGGTACTATATAGATCATAAGATTCGACATAGATTTAGACATTACAATCAAGCATCTTGTAGTAGTATAAAGTGACGATAGTCTATTCTTAGTCTAAGAGATCAATCAATCTCACAGATCGCCTAGTATTGTGGGTGTGCACGTATCCCCTTCTGGTCCATACCTTCCACTGAGCAGCACTTTATATCAACCTCTTCTCTCTACATTACATCCTTCCCAACAAGTTCGAGATACCTCTCGAAAACAAAATCTATCCTCCGAAAACAAATGCATCTTCCGAAAGCAAAACAATAAGTAACAAACTCAATTGCCATCGACTCTGTGGCAAGGTGGCCATTGACTCCGCGGAATAAAAGAAAGTACCAATGGTCATTGACTCCGCAGCCTTAACCTTTCCTTTTCGGTTTAACCTTCGTTTCTCCCAATCCGTATTGTTTTTTATAGTTGTCAAGCATTTGCTTTTCTTTTGAGAGGTTGGCGACTAGTTTCCAGATCATTTCGTCGCATTCTTCCTATTTGATTTAATATTTATAGCCACCTTTGATACTTGGTATCCGCTTATGCGAGGTAATTGCTTTGATGACGTATGAATGCTGAATTGTGCCATCTTTATCTCTTACAGTTTGTATGGGAGGAGGAGGTAGCTTTTCTCGTGTCAGATCTGCAGTATACTTCTTGAGTCTGCTGATGTTTAATACA
This sequence comes from Wilcoxina mikolae CBS 423.85, assembly GCA_014904905.1. NCBI lineage: Eukaryota > Fungi > Ascomycota > Pezizomycetes > Pezizales > Pyronemataceae > Wilcoxina > Wilcoxina mikolae. Next base: position 135,761 of record MU122200.1, on the reverse strand, counting down.
TTGTGAATCGTCATATCTGCTGGTAATTTCAATTCGACTGTATTTGACCCACTGAACTTAATTATCTTGTAGGATCCGGCCCATAGGTGTTGTAACTTCCAATGAGAAGGATCTTGATTCGCGTATGTAATCGGCAGGTCTTTGGTACTCAACATCACGAGGTCTTCCACCTTTAGGGTGCATGGCCTATGGCTCTCGTTTGCTTCAGCTGTTTGACTATTTTGGACTTCTCGAAGACAGTCCTGAGCAACAATGAGTGAAACTCGCAATAGTTCAACAAATACTGCCCCTTTCAAGCTCTGCATCTCCTTCCTTTGGCCAGCCACAAAATCTAGTAGGATGGAAGGTGTATATCTCAAATCCAACTCGAAAAGACACTGATCTGTAGATGAGTGTATAGAAGTGTTATATACATACTCTGCCAATAGCAGTATATTGTCCCTTCCAGCCTGGTGCTGGGTGGCAAAAGCCTGCAGATATCTTGTAACTTGCTTATTTGAAATCTTTGAAAGTTCATCTGTTTGTGGGTAGAAGGCAGTTGACATCAGCAAATTGGTTTGCAACTGCTTACTCACCTCTGTCCAGAAATCAGATGTGAAATGGGCATTTCTGTCACTAACAATTTCACGTAGGATACCGTGAACTCGTATGATAGCTTCTAAAGATAGTTGTGCGAAACCAGCACCATCGATCATTTTTGTGCAGAGTACCCAGTGTACTCGTTTCGAAAAATGATTGATGAATGTCACGATACAGTCGTTTTCTCTTGTTGAGATTGGTAAATCAGTGACAAAGTCTACTACAATCTGCTCCCACCGGCCCTTTGTGATTGGCAGAAGTCTCAATAAACCTACAACTTTACAAGCCCACTGGTTGACCTACACACATGTGTTACATCCTTGTGTATACTTTTGTACGTCCTTCTACATTGCGGGCCAAAAGAAGCGTTGTCGAAGAATCATGCACGTTCATCGGGAAAAAAACCAAGTTGTACTCCAGACGCCGGAATATTTAGCGTGCATCAGACACTTCAGACGAAACCTTTTGAGCCTCGTCGTAGAGTCACACTGCACGTGCATATACACAACCCCTGGCATTGCACTTGCACCTCCTGATGTAGCATTCCTTACTGTCGTAGCTATACAGTGCACATATCTTACTGTCGCTGCCCTGCAGTGTGCTCACCTTTTGATCCACAACACTACTCATGTAACGCATGAGTGCCATGTACACTGTAACATAATGTAATGTTTACTGCATGCGATATTTATACGATGCCCTAAATTGCATTCATATCTCGGACGACAGATACAGTGCATTGACGTTACTGTTGATGATGTTTGATATTAAGCTCTAATATATACAGTTTTCCGTTCCAAACACCATGCTATACGTCGCAGCCAGCATGAAGTACATCCTCTAAACTACTCTCTCCTCATTCCAAATGCTATGCTATACGTCGTAGCCAGCTTGAAGCACATCCTCTAAACTACTCTCTCCTTCGCAGTCATCCACCAACTCCGACTCTACGTCCTCATCCTCATCCTCATCCTCATCCTTCTCATTCTCGATATTATTATCATCCTCATCCTCCTCATTTTCGACCGTATCATCATCCAGCTGGAGACCACGATATCACTGAGCACAACTCCTGACACTGTGAATGTCATCATGCTCATTGTCACTATCATGGTCACCATCATCAATCTCATCCTCAGCATCGAAAGATAAATCTTTAGCAGTGGGGATGCAAATCGCAGAAATTTCCAGAGTCTCAATGTCCGGCTCCATCATCAAGGCTTCCATCGCAGCCTTGTTTAATATCACTCGACGAGACTTGGTAATGGGTGGCATGTTATTGGCTTCTTTCTCATGTAGAATGAGGTTGTTGAGAGCTGCCCTTATGGACTTGATTACCTTCTGTCTCAATGGAGATGGGAGATCGTTCCAAATATTCATGAGATCAGTGTAAGTCTCTGCAAATTGTTAGAGCAATTGCATACATTGTGAAGGCCATACTTACTGCCGTCATTATCTCGATTGAAGTAGTATTCCCACTCAGGACTATTGCACCGGATTTCAAGTTCGAGGTCATCGATTGCAATCTTCATTGGAGCTAAACCTCCATTTCTTTGCCACTCTGTCAGTGCGTGATGCAATGCCGTACATGTTAACACAATCAGTACTGGGGGTGTCTGTTCCCGAATCCATTCATGGAAGCCCTCTGAATGTCTTCTACGTTTGCGAATTTGTTGAAAGAAATGTATATATAGAAATCGTGGAATCTCCTCAGCAAGAAAGTAGCTAGCTCGTTCCTGGTACTGTTAGTGATACTACAAGTTGCAGACAGAATACACCAACAAGATCTGTGGTTCAATTTCCAGTGTGAGCAGATAAGACTCGCCAAGAAGGGGATGTGACAATCGGGCTTACAGAGTTTAATCCCTGAGGGTATATCTTATAATATTCAACTGGCTTGCCTAGGACCTGAGGACATGTCCACCTAAAAGAGGGGATGATGTAATGGCCACAGAGGAAGTACTGATTATAAGGGGTTGTTGGATGACACAAGAGGTATCATAGTTGCCTTTTGGCCAAGTGGTATAGTATGCTAACATATACTTTATTACACACTGCAACTGTATTGCGAAGCTGAAGCAGTGCTGCGACGACCCAACCATTGGTCAATGGGAATTTCCAACTCATTCGTCAAGCCTAGCTTCTGGGTGTGACGATCGAAGTGCCGGTGCAGAGTGGATAAAAATGAGGTAATGGCCTCCAGAGTTCTCGTACCATCATAAGTTAGTAATCCCGTCATCGTGATGTTGAACAGTCGGTTGTTGGAATCAATTTGGGGGGTGTCGGTAGGTGCAGAGCCAGCTTTCACTTGAATCAAGGCTTCATTCGTAGCGTTCAGTTCTATCATAGCCGATTCCATCTTGTCACTAATCATGTATCTCTCATCTTCAGCAGAGGTCAATGTCATCTTCACTGCGTCGACTTCTTGTAAGACAGCACTCAGTTTGACTTGCATCGACTGATTCAGTGTATTCTTGGCAGTGATTTCTCGTTTCAGCTTTGCCATCTTCTTTTCGATTGTGTCGTCCACCAGCAATGGCGACATTTTATCTTTTATGTCATTTGAAGCTTGTTGCGCCAATCTGTTACACTCTATCAGGTTCGCCATGAGAGCCCATCCCTTGTTGTTTAGGTTCTTCTCTGAATCGATTGGTTCCTTGATGACTACATTACGTTTACGAATTGTATCCTCATACATTCAGATTAGATCTTCGACTTGTTCACAGTACTCATCATCGACTGCATGGAACCAATCAGCGATTACATCGGGCATGACCACCTGTACTATTACCGGTGGATGATTGATGATCTCTTCTCAATGTACTCGATCGTCATCGGTCTACAGTTCGAGAACACCGAGCCCCTCTGGCCGCACATCTGGAAAGACATTGCTTGCCCTGAGAACTCTCAATGTACACGTCATATCTGAGTCATCATCCTTCTGACCTCCTTCAGGGATAAGGTGCGCAGCAACAGATAGTATTGGCAACGAATCGAATCGGTTCGAGATAGATTGAATCAAGCAGGGATTCGGTTCGGGTTCGATCCGGGATTTGTCAGATTTAGGCGGTTTGTCACAAACTGATTCGTGAACCATTGAATTTCGAACGATAATAAGTAAGCGAGTTCTTGTCCGATTGCCTCAATTCTTAGCGCGTTCAAAAGCGCTCGATTCCAGCTTCAATTTGCGTCCCAAGTCGCGCAATTCGGACAAGAACTCGCGTACTTATTGTTGTTCGAAATTGTGGGCCGAAATGGTGGGGTTTGAGGCGAATGGCTTGGCAAAGATCCGTTTCGCTCGAACCGAACCGCTTCATCAATGGTACGAACCCCGGGCAGTTCGTTGCCAATACTATCAGCAGACATCATTACGTTTTTGTCGTTGTAGTGTTTCGGTGTGCGTAATTCGTCTTTTTCACCATTGGAAAGTCATCTGTGATCGTTCAAACTACTGTACCTCGAAACAAATTGGGTTTCGGTACATATATGGTGCAGGAGGAGTCAATCGGAAAGTGTTGCTATCAATGTAATAGTATGAAATGACGATAGTCTATTCTTAATCCAGGCGATCAGTCTATCTTTGCGGATCGCCAAGCATCGTGGGTGCGTATGTATTCCCTTCTGGCCCGTACCCTCCACCGAGCTATACCTTATGTCAATCCCTTCTCTCCACACATCTATTCATCACACAAAGTATCAGGTTATGAGCCTGGCAGTTACAATCATCTAAAATCTATTCTTATCCCTGTCTAAAATACTCTATACTCCTTTCAGTTACTCTCCACACTATAATCATATCATCCAATTCTATTTGTACCTCTGAAATCTCATTATCCCAGCGATGACACTAAAACATCAAAACAAACAATAAAATTCGAACTCAACACCATCATCACACCATCTCTGCCGAAACCTTCAAGACTGACTTGAACAGCATTCCAAAGGTAACTGAATTGAACTACCCTATCTGTAGCGAAAAAATACACCATATACTAATCGCTATGGATGCATACGTGATCATCACCGGTAAAGAGCTTCTTCTAATCAGCTGTGGCTAATACATCTGACCTCCACAATGCGATTGGCAAAAATATCCAAGCGCAGATCTACACGGGATACTCTGACTCCCTACTCGCATACATTAAGAATATCGATGACCCAGCTGAAATGTATCAAATCCTCCAAAATTGACTTAACAACACAACTACTCAAATTGGACGTACTCAGAACCTTCGTAGCTTCCATGCAGTCCATTCAATCATGAATGAAGAGATTCAGAAATACTTCCCATGCCTTCTTGACTATAGGAATGAATTAATCGGCACCCCTGAAGAAATCACTCATGAAACTCTCAATACCAATATATCAACTACTGTACCAAAAGAATACGAAATATCAATTAAGATGTTTGAACATCGAACTTCAGCACTCTCTCCACATGAAGTAATGGACACTATCAAACGAGACGAAGGTAAGATCAACCTCATCAACGAAATCAGGAATATCACCACCGGACCAGTACTCTACACACAACGGAGTAGCTACAAAGGCCATGGCTGTTGCCATAGCAATGGGTAAGGCTACGCAAATCGAAGAGAATCCAAGGATAAAGACAGTAATGAATACTCCTATATATACTGTAAAATGAATAACCATAGCAGCGAGAATTGTAGAATCTTCAAGTAATGTGGTATATACAGCGGCAGTGGCATATACACCAGTAGTGTTGGCTTCAAGAAGGAAGATGACAGGTCATTCTTCTACTGTGAAAAACAAGGTCATTTCAAAACTAAATAGCATGTACACCAGGGAGTGCGCGACATCCAAAATAGCATCACAAAACAAAAAATAATGACAAGATGGCAGAAGCAAATGCAGTACTGATCCAGCATAGTATGTACGCTGGAGAAGACGTTTTCTGACTATCTGATGACTTCAAACAAGCCACCATCAGTCACACTACATATGTCACGGTCGATCTTTCCACCGCAAACACTCTATCTACAGTCACTTCTACAGCCTGGATCGTAGATTCAGGTACTTCTCATCACATGTGTAATGATTGCAACTCGTTCATTTCATACAAAAGGCAGACCTCACCAATCTCCATTAAACTCAGAGATGAAACAACGGTAATCGCTACCCACCATGGCCTCATTGTCATATCACAGAGGTCGACTACTCTATACCTAAATGGTCTCTATACACTTACTTTTCATCTATCTTTACTTTCAATCAACCAGCTCGACTGTTTCAACTATACCACTATCTTTCGATGTGGTACCTGCCCCATATCATTGAAATCAATCACACTTACTGCCAATAGAATTGGAGATCTCTACTTTCTTTAATCTCACGCCGATGCTCTCAACTTCGAAATTGGTGGAAGCCAGCCCACAAGTGGACCTGCTCCCACACTTACAATTACAACTATCAAACCAGTCAAATCCTTGATTACCTTTCACCTGTGGTATCGTCGATTGGCCCATATATATCCCACTGCTATGAAAAGCCTTATTGACAGCTCCGAGATCGTAAACTTCCACACATGTGACATATGCACTCAGACAAAACATAAGCAAAAGTTTAAACGTATCAAGATTCCTCGAACAACCAAAACCTTTGAATTAGTATACTCTGATAATTGCGGTACTTTTGGAACTCCGATAAAAGCTGGTCACGTACACTATATTCTTGGTATTGATGACTACACATGCTGAACAACCATCTACCTACTTCCAGATAAGAAACAAGAAACTTGTATCATCATAAATCAGTACTTCCAAGTCAAAGTTGACACATACAACAAGGATTACAAAATTACACAATTCCAATCTGACAATGGCCGAGGAGAATTCGACAATAAAATTTTCCGAATGCTACTAGCCTCATGTAGTACTGCAATAGAGTTCTACCCTCCATATGCCTACCATAACTATGGTGTTGTAGAGAGAATAGTCTAAACGATCACAGAGAAGGCTAGAGCAATAATACTCGACTCCCAAGTACAACTCGAATTCTGGGGGAAAGCAGTGTATACAGCTGTACACCTATATGAGTGAATGCTGAATCAGGATCCAACTAAGAGCGACAATTGAGATTGCCACAAGGCTCCATAAAAGACTCCATACAAAATGATTAATAGCTACGGAAAGCTGGAATACGATAAACCACCTGATGATATCTAAGGAAATCCAATAAATTATATAGCCCCACATTATCATCTCTGTCGATTTGGATGCCATCTCAGTCGATTAATACCAGAGCGTCATCATATAGACAAGAAATCCAGCCTATATTCTAAACTCAGCTGAATGATAGTCGGATATATATACGATAGTACCACTACTTGAGGGATCTGAGATCCACAATTTAAAACGATAATGACTCAATCAGATGTCATCTTCCACAAAGAGAAAAAGACATACGTATCATATCCACAATTACTAAAACGAAAATACAGATTATATGCAGAGACTATTGAAATCGATATATTTGATCTACCACAAGAAGAAGTATATACGGAGATAATTGATCGAAATCCTGGTGGAACAGATGAGGAGATGATTCACGGCTATACTTGAGAGAGTAGAGTGGGTGATAGCATCTCTCACAGCTATACCAGAAGTGGAGAAGTTACCCCCGATAATATGGCAGGAGCTGATGCAGGTCTCTCATGACATACACCTGGGCAAATATACGATGGGCAGGGAGACCAAAGCCAACCTGCTGTAGGTACTGGAAAAGTAGGCCTTTTACATATGGCTCCTGATGAGGATGCCTACACCTATATATATAATGATGAGCTAATAGGTAGTCGCGATCATATTCTCAATCGTCATGACCAAGTGCTATCTAGTGATGAGAGAATCATAAATAGAATCATATGAAGACAGATAAACTTTGTACGATGAACTGCCATGATAAAACAGAAGTTAAAAGCCCTAGCAATTATATTAACCGATAGAGTTACTAGAAGTTTGATAATAGCAAAAGTTAATGTCTCTGAACTGATACACAGTCCTCTAGAATCAACTGCCAATAATGATCTCTGATAATATGTGAGGCCATATCAGGACAACTAAAATATGAATAGGAAGCTGCAATCCTTAAAGAATCCAAATCAATCCAACGAAACAAGACTTTCACAATGATCGATGATTTTGAGTCGCATCACAACGATGCAACTGTAACCAAGCCAATCGGATCGAAATAGATTATTAAGACGAAACATAACTTCAATGAGTCGACACACTACAAAGCCAGACTAGTGATTAAAGGCTACAAACAAACAGATTACTGTGAAACATATGCTCCCATTGGCAAATTAACAACCTTCAGACTCCTTATAAGCCTTGCTGTATGAAAGGGCTGAAACATCAGTATATTAAGCGTAAGAAGATGCTGTGCAGAGTGATATGCAACCGTGTGAATACCTAGCACCAAGAGTTCCTTTTGTAGTGTCTCACATTGCATTGTTGCGGACTTACATATTACCTGACCTACCAACCTTCCAGGTACTCAAGACGTACAATTCATATCAAGACGTGACCATTGTGTACAGGTATACAGATATTTTCCCGATGATGTCTTTATCTCTAACGGATCGATTTCGTTGCAATTCCAAAAACTGGATCTTGTATCTACCTCCACACTCAAGGCTGAATATATTGCATGCTCAGAAGCTTCTAGAGAAAATTGATAGCTGTTACAGCTGTACAAAGACTTCAGCAACAATCTAGAACCGATCCCAATTGGATATGATTCACAGGGAGCAGTAATACATATCCCTGAAGGAACAACTAAAGCTAGAACCAAGCATATCAATGTCTACTATCACAACAGCTGCAACCTACATGAATGCGATATCATCGACTACTCCTGGATCTCAACCGATAAAACTACTGCCGACATCTTCACTAAGACACTAATAAGGCAAAAACACGAAAGGTTCATCAAGGTCATGAGCTTGCACTAAAACACAAGCTACAATCACATTATACCTCCACACGACCAATAAGATTTACTTAAGTCCTATCATGCCTGGATGTAAGCAAGTCTATCATCAATTATTACTCGGTTCAAGGTCAATATAAGGTTATAGGTTTACTTCTTTTCATGTTTCATTACTATTCGTAGCATACGACAACAGTATTTCTTAGGAAACACATCGTTCTTACTACTTTCTTATCATTGTTCGGGATGGTCACACTAAAGACTACAGACGTACTGTTTTCCTACCTATCGCAGTCACTATCTAAGGACGGATATTCTTGTACGGCTACGTATAAGAGTATAAGGGTAGATACAGTTTCATACGTGGATTAAAGAATGAGGTGGGTTCAGTAGGTAAGTAAGTAAGTAAGATAATCACTAGCATACCAATAGCACTTCATGAGGTGACTATATATGAAGGGTACTTACCTGGCCTCGGATGCCAAGTATACGAGGTACCACCATTATATCATCCCCTTCTTTATCTGCAGACATCCTTTGCTGCAATATATATTTACATGTTGAAAGACAGGATTAGGTGCATACGTCTTCATACGTCTGCATAAGTCCCACGACCGATCAGTACTATCATGGCGGCCTTACGGCGGATTCAGTACACAGGAAAATCTACCTCTAGTGGTAGGTGGTAAAACCCATGCCGACGCCATTTATACTGGATTGAAATCCATTAGATGTGAAGATTAGAAGTAGAAGGCAAGAAGCAAATATCCAATTCACCCTGAATCCTCCAACTCCACTCCTTCCTCAGGCGTGCTAGTCCATGGTTCCGAATATTCAAGTAACCTTTCAGTTTCCCTGAATTCAAGCAATTAATCTCAATGGTGCTAGCTCAGAGATGCTTGAATCGGTAAATGCTATTTGTCGACTTGTGGGTATCATTCGACATTGATATATCATAGTTGACACGTAATATGACGGACGAAGTCATTATTTCTCGACTTCGGACTAATCGATCATTCATATACGATTTCTTTCGTTGAACACATTCCTAAACGTCATCTGAGTGTTGAGGCCATTGCGGTCAGTATCACATCTCTGCAGCAGTCAACTAGTATAATTGCATGACGTACTTATCCGGGTCATAGCTACTACTGCTCGTTAGAGCCCTCGAATTCGTATGATTTCTGTAAGGGCATACATCAGTGTACGGTCTTGTATAAGAGTATTAGGGTAGATACGGTTGCAAACGTAGATTTGAGAATAAGATAGGTGGGTTTAATATGTAAGGTTATCGATGGCATGCAAGGGCACTCGTATGAGCTGACTATATACTGGGTGGATGTGTGATTACCCGACCGCCATTACAATTTCCATGTCTCTGTGCTTTCGTATATTCAAGTACACGGCAGGTCTGATCAGTGATAGCCTTTGCTTTCGGTATTGATATGCATCTCACCAATTGATTCTAGATTCACTCGTGTATCAATTATCGGGATTAAACTTTCTGTAGCCATTCTGCTTCAGATCCAGTAGTGGTTGATTGACTTGTATCGGCTTTATTCGGCCCTCGATTGCAGTCATCATATGTCGACATGCATTCGTATGTACTCATCTGAGTTGCGGTATCTCACTCGTGAGTGTGCCATAAGGTCGTACTCATAAAGTAACCAAGTATACTTCTGCTTCAGTACATCAAGGCAGTCATTCCCCATGCCTTCGACTTCTGAATCCATGAAAGTAGTGAGTTTGAATATACCATGCCCTTCTGAGCCTAGCTGTAGGGGGGCAAACCTTAAACTCTAGCTTGATATGGTTAGTCACTACTAACTGTGGAGACGTCAATTGATTATTGTCATGGCTTTATTTGGAGCTCTCGGAGATAAAGGCCAATTGCAGTGCATATGTATTCATTGATATATCTAATTCGTAAGCAATCCTAGTACAAGATCATAGTTACCATGTAATTCGGTGCATTGGAACTTTCAGCTCAGAAGGACTAATGGGGAAGCCTTTTCATACATCCAACACGGTAGCTTTCTTATACGTCCAACCCGGTAGCTTTCTGATACATCCATTAGGGATTGCAGCCGGTTCATATTCCGTACAACTTGATATCTCAACTGCTGATTTGGCTCGCTCTCTGTCGCTAGCAGGTGGTAAAGATCAGCATTGTAACCTGATTCGCAGATACTGATGTACTTCCTTATGTACGTATCCATCATTGGCTACTAGAAATCTCTTAATACTGACTCAGTAGTTTTAACAGCTCCAAAGTGACCGGTCTCAGGGTTGTCATAAAAGAGACTTATCACTTTATGGCAGAGAACATCGTCCGCAGGGACATATATTCTCCTCTTACAGGTCAGAGCTCCAATGATGACACTCCATTATCTCTCGTCTTGGACTTTGGCTGTAGCTTCGACTCTGGCTATTGGGTTATCAACTAGCTTACCCGAGACGTTGACTGCCAATGGATCAGTAGCATGAGACCTCTTGATCACGGGTAGGAAGGAGATCATTGTAGGATTCAAATATCGAGATCACCAAGAGCCATTCGATGGGCTTCTCGAAGCCGATCTCATAATCAGGCTGTTAGCGGGGTTAATTGTACCTTCCGATGCTCGATAGTGAAGTAGTAGGCCGATCAGATCTTATTGACTTCTAGCGCACCCAGGAGCCAAGTAGACACACTAGGCCAAGTATACCTGCGAGCCAAGTACACTTACGAGGCCAAGTCCACTTGATATCTGCAGCATGATAGGTTATCGTTTCAGTACTTCTGGTGTGGATTTCGTCATAGTAACAGTTTCTCCGATTCCGGGACTGCCATTTCCCTCTGTTGATATTGGTTCTCTGTCGATGACTAAAGGCGGTGTCGATTCTCATCTATTCCCATCGATATTCTCGTTGATAAGAAGATTTTGATTGCCATTGGGGCTTTCATGCTTCTGTATTTGTGTTCAATTGAAAGTCTTGCAGAATCTCTTATAAAGCAAGTATTTGTTAAAGAAGGGATGGACTTAAAACATAATCTTGTATCGCCATATCAGCAAGAAGACCCTCGTTATCCTTCTCAAGGGTGAGTACGATTGCACTCTGCACTTGAGAAATCTGTATTCCACGACTTTCCCATGGCTCACTAAGTGCTATCTCTCTAGCAGCCATTTCTCATCACAGGCAACAGGGTCAAGCATCTCCGATATCAATGGAATAGATTACCGATTATTGATTGTACTCGCTTTCAGAGCTTAGTAGTCAACTTTGGAATTTAAACCCACCGTCCTTCTTCTTTGCAACAATATCTACACAGGTGATGATGACCGCTGGATGATACTATTGGCCAGATTTGTCTTGATGTAGGCCTTTAGAGTTCTTGACTCAACTTCCGACAAATAATAGGTACGCCCATATGGCACCTAGTATCCGGAGTCGATCGCATGAGTAATTGACCGGTACAGTGGTACTGTTTCTGTGTCGACTAGAGACCTCCAAGAATTCCTGATACTTGGCAAAGATATGGCTGCAGTTATCTGTAATTACTCCATCTAATCTTGTTAGCTATGTGCTTTCAACTTCGCCTGATGGAGGGTGGAAATTTCTGGGAGCAGCGGTACCGACCAGGTAAAGACAATGGAGTATAACCATGGTGAACCTCCTTCGTTCGTGACTCTGTGAGTCGGTACCAGTCATTCAAGCAACGTCAAGGTAACTCTTCTGCCGCAACTACCACTGCTACCCCTGCTCACTCGTCCAGATCCAGATACTCATCTCACTATTGGTAATACCTTCTATGGAAGCTCACAGCAACCCTGTATAATCACCAATACGTATGATGAATATCAAGAGAATCTTATCACTAGCTAAGAGACTCTCAAATACGGTGGCTCCAAGCAGATGTCAGAAGACGTACTTACTTCACTGCCCTCCTGCAGCCGAACCCTGTAGATTACTTGTAGAGGTTACGATATCACCTGGGTAGTTGCCGGTCTATTTGCATTACCCCTGGAGGCGTACAGAGCTATAAATCGACTGGACATCCAGTCGACCTCAGGGTTTCTAGCCTTGAACCTAGGCAAGCCTAGAACAATATCATATGCCATAGGTACGATCAGAACCTCCAGTTCATCAACTGGAGCCAAGTACTCAAAATATTAGATCGAAACTCTCACCTTTCGCTATCCGAAGGCTATCACGTCCTGCATGGCAAGACACATTGTGTGAATCGCATGTATGTATCACGTAATTGAGCTTGTCGGCAACTTAAATGACGTTTATTCTCCTATATACAAAAGGATATCCATTTACTCAATCCTGATCAGGGATATTGTGGAGAGAATATGTCCAGTCCCGCTAGGGGATATGACGACTTGAGGTGTGATTTTGGTTGAATTTCGTTGTTGCTCATCAGTCTCGTAGAATCTCACAATGCATTATCAACTTTGACCTGCATGAAACTTTAGAAAATTCAGGGGTTAAACTTCCCACTCTGAGCTGCTTCATGATCTGCAATTGCAGTTTCACTATCAGGGTCTTGAACTCTGCCCATCAGTAGTCTTTCTCCATAAGTGCACTTACATGCAATGCTGACGCTCTGTAAGTGAGCTTGAAACTTTGTTCATAGATGCTAATATATCGTAGGTACACTTCGAAGCTTCCGCTCAAATCGTAGCAAGATAATCATCAAGTATACTTCAGAGCTTCCACTCAGATTTCAGGAAGGTAATTGTCAAGTGTACTTGATCGAACATGTTTTATCGTAGATGTAATGGTAGTACTAGGTGTACTTGGCCTTGTAAGTACACTTGGCTCACAGATACACTTGGCCTCGTAAGTGTACTTGGAAGCTGAGTCCAGTATGGCAGGAAAATCTGGTTTTCACCACCACCGCCACTCCGTTTGGCAGGAGGGGTATATGGAGATACAGCGATACTGGAGACGGCCTGAATGATGAGGAGTACATATTTGGAAGACTTGGAATAGATAGACATCGTCTTACCAGACAACGAAATACAAACTCTATATTTTCCAGCTTTTGGTCTCACTCATTCTTTTCAAGATTTCATAAATCCACGCAATTTGTGTGGTTCCTTATGGCCGGGCATCCTATCATATCCTCTCACCCTCTTCTTACACTCCTCGAGTCAGAACTGCTCTTTCTCACCAATTCCCTTTGGATGCCGTGCGAGGTGCAATGGAGTGTTAAAGATAGGTCTTCTACTTTCCAGCTCCGTCCTTTCACCACACAGTATAAGTACCCTTCATATATAGTCACCTCGCAAAGTAGGTTTTGACATGCTAGCAATTATCGTACTACCTTACTTCACAATTGATATCTTTATCACTTATTCCAGTTTGCAACCGTATCTACAAGTATCCATCCACACGACGTTGTATATCCTTACAGTTGGTAACTTCTTCGCCAGACTCGACCATCAATAAATCGACACGTTCAGGGGTAACTGTCGTAGAACTAATAAATCGATGCATATAAAGGTATCGATGAAGGCTTCCCTAGTACTTTGAGCTGCTTGTAATGGCGGCCGGCCTATGGCAGGGTAACCACCCATCCGCCCAGTATATAGTCAGATTGTGTGAGTGCTCTTGCACGCCATCGATAACCTTACCTATTGAATCCACTCTATTATATTCACTTATCCTCGTTTGCAACTGTATCTATCTTATACTCTTATATGAGGCTGTACACAGACGTACGCCCTTACACTGTTATCGATCTTTAGTAATTAGATACGTTTTGCTCACGGGATTTTGTGAATTACCCCTTTTCGACGTGTTACTACTCACTACCTATCATCGAGAAATCACACGTGATCTACCCTTGAGAAATTCTACGAATCGACGAGAGATTACCTTCAGATATCCTACGGGTCTAATTACCAATTTTTCTTGAAGCGTCGATATATATGTCAGACCATCGAGCCAGACCATTGAGCTCAAAGAGAAGTCGAAAAGACTGGAAGGGAACCGATGACCAAATAAGACCCAAAGACGAAATAAGACCCAAAGACAAAGTAAGACGAGCATCTCGGTTCAGTATTTTGAGCATCTTTATGGTCCTGAGGCCTCTCAGGTGACTCAGGCTACCACACGAATCGGCATTCATCTCCACCCGGGCCTTGATGGGCAGGTGGTTATGTCTGTGAAGGAGAGTTAAAAGACGAACGTCTCGGTTCTGTGTCTTGTATATCTTTATGGTCCCGAGGCCGCTCAGGCGACTCGGGGTACCATATGAACCGGTATTCATCTCCATCCAGGCCTTGATAGGTAGGTGGTGATGTCTGCGAAGGAGAGTCCAAGGTCGAAGGGCAAGGTCGAAGGGCAAAAGTCGGAGGGCAACTGAAAGTCGAAAGACGAAGTGAAGAGTAGTCGACGACGGTTGGTGTGATGACCATACCCACGATTCAGATTTCGAGCGGACGCGATCACCCTATCGTTTGCACGGAAGTGCACCTGAATTGAAAGCTCTCAAGCGTACTTCACGATTACCTTTCTACGATCTGAAGCGCACTTGACAATTGCCTTCCTCCGAACTGTGCGGAAGCTCCGAAGCGCACCTACGATGGGTTAGCATCTACGAACGAAGCTGCAAGCTCACTTACGGATTGTCAGCATTCTATGGAAGTGAACTTATGAAGAATGATTACACGAATGGCACTGATTGGAGGTACGAAGTTACCACGAGGCGGACTTCTGAGGGCTCAAGCTT
Organism: Wilcoxina mikolae CBS 423.85; assembly: GCA_014904905.1. Classification (NCBI taxonomy): domain Eukaryota; kingdom Fungi; phylum Ascomycota; class Pezizomycetes; order Pezizales; family Pyronemataceae; genus Wilcoxina; species Wilcoxina mikolae. The sequence goes on along the minus strand of MU122200.1, from coordinate 120,502 downwards.
TGCGCGAGCTAAGCGCACTTGATAGATATTGTAAGTTCGATCATTTCTTGGATGCTCACGAGTTAGATAATCGGCGAACCACATACGCATCCGATCGATAACGAGAGCCAATGACGCTTACCGATATGAGTACCACTGAGTCTGTATGATGAAAGCTACGGTATACCGAGGGCTTGGATATGGAGATATGGAGATATGGAGATATGGAGGTTACAGGGGTCAATTGGACATTTCCTTTTTGTTTTCTCCTTCTCTTCTCTTCTTATTGGATCTCGGCCTGGTACAAATGGCGACAGCACGGGTTTTACTACCTACCATTGGTGGTGGACTTTTCCCGTATGCCGGATCCACCGAAAGATCACCCTCGAGCGGTACCAATCGGCAGCGGAATTTACGAGGCCGTACGAGGGCTTACGAGCTTGCATTCTTTCTTCTTCTTCTCTTCATGTACAGGTATGCAGCCCAGGAGGTCTGCAGATAAAGAGGGGGATGATGTAATGGTGGCCGGCCTATGGCAGGGTAACCGCCCATTCGCCCAGTATATAGTCAGATTGTGTGAGTGCTCTTGCACGTCATCGATAACCTTACCTATTGAATCCACTCTATTATATTCACTTATCCTTGTTTGCAACCGTATCTACCTTATACTCTTATACGAGGCTGTACACGGACGTACGCCCTTGCACTGCTTAATTGGTTGCCATCAATCGTTCGTACGTATGTGATTGCTCTTGTTGAATGTATTTCGAGGTTCCCGAATCATCTCGGAATTAACTATGCTCACGTCAATCAACTCTCCTAGATGGAATACGTATCTCAAATCATCACCGTATTAATGATAATCTGTATGGATTCTGAGCAGTGAAGCATTTCGTTGGAGTTGATTGACCTCCGAATCATCTCTGATTCGTCTTGAACTTCCATTCGTATGCACTGGATCACACTAAACATGTTTCAAGGTCTTCTCAGCAGTGTCTATAAGGGCCGGTCAAGCGTTTCTAGGAAATGATTGATGCCCAGATGATCTCAGAATCGTCGTGGAATCATCTTTCTGAATCGCTTTGGAATGGTCTCTGCAGTAGTCAATTGATTCGATTGAAGGGTATATATATTCTGATTGATTGATCCAGTGATGATACTCAGTGTAAATCAGGAATAGAGTTTTCATGTTCTCAGGAGTACCTATGATGGTGGTGATATGTCTCTTACTGATTGACATCTAAATCAACTCGGAATCATCCCTACCACCGTCAATCAACTCAATAGGATGATTATTTATCTTATATCGACAATCTAACAATAGTTCTCGATGTAGATCTGACGCGTCAAAAGGGGTAATCATGAACTCCTGTGAGCGAAATGTATCTGGTGACTGAAAAGCAATTATAGTGTAAGGACGTACATCCTTGTACAGGCTCGTATAAGAGTATAAGGGTAGATATAGTTTCACATTTGGATTTGAGAATGAGGTGGGTTCAGTAGATAAGTAAGTAAGTAAGATAATCACTAGCGTACCAAAAGCAGTTCACAAGGTGACTATATATGAATGACACTTACCTGGTCTCAGCTGCAAAGTATTCTTGTTTACCAAGTGTACTTATGAGGTCAAGTGCACCTGCAAGCCAAGTGCACTTACAAGGCCAAGTGTACCTGGTACCGCTATTACACACTATAAGGAGGAGGATTGTAATGAGGTACCAGAGGATATCTCTTGGTCTTCCTACAAACTGTAGGAAGAAGAGAAAGTATTACACATATACATCAGGATCATGTGTAAGAGATCTTGTATGAGATCAAGCCTAGTATGGGAACCTGAAACGTGTATGAAGATACAAGGATATGCATTAGTGCGAGAGCTCTAGACTGTATGGCAGGCACTATATAGACTATAAGAGTTGATATAGATTTAGACATTACAATCCAGCATCTATTCATCACTCAAAGTAACATCACAACAGATGCCCTTTCCTTCCTGTTAAGTGAAAGGCCAGTTTTAAGGCTTTACCAGTTGTGGGTAAGAAAGGTGGACAGAAAATAAGTCCAATAGCCTGGTGCAAGGCCTGAATTTAGGAGCTGTTTACTTAATTCATGGAGGGTGCCCAGATTGATGACCTTTCTCCCACTGCCAGAAACGACGTATTCTCATATCTTCCATTGACCTTCGGTGGGCTTGGAGGCATTGGAAAACTAGTTTCCTGGCTTTCTGTAAAAAAAAACCTCAGCAAAATTTGACCAAAAGCTTTACTCACTCATACAATTCCATATCAATATCTCCAATCGTATTCATTTAAAAGAAGGATGGGTGCCTGCGTTTCTATTAACTACAGTAGCCACCATAAACAATAGATTTCCTCTACCTCTGATTTGCAACAGGACACAATCATATTTACTAATTTTTATCAGGGATTTATCATAAACTGCAGGGAATTACTGCCTCGGTGACCGGAAACAAGCTCCCTTATAATGGACAAACGTGCAGCGAGACGCGCTCGGGGACCTCAAGAGAAATGTACCCTAAGTATAGTAAAGACTCAAAGAAAGATAAGAAAAGTGTATGATTGGCTCAAGCTGAAAGCAATATCCCAATAAATTTCCGAAAGCACCAGTAGAAACAATGCCTCCTTCCCCCATGAAAATACCAGCTAGCAAAACAAACAAAACTCGACTCAAATACTCGTCAACATGTACATTGGAACCGTGAGAAGGTCCCGCTCATGATAAAACGGATCCTTGAAAATCTCGTCCGTCGGTATCCTCCGACCAGCATATGTATCACTGCCCATCATCACAAACAAGCACAGAAACCAATTAGCCCTCTTCAATCCCGCGAACCTCGCCAACACCCATCTTCTGTGAAGATTATGGATCCTGCCAACACAATAGTGCGGGTATTCAAACTCTTGGATTGTCTTCTGAGTGAGTCGATCCTTCAACATCCATAAATCACAGACGAGTGTGGCTTCCAACTTTGGATCATAGCTAGTAGTATCTGGACCGTAATAGGGGGCGTTGGACGTTTGTCCGCTGCCCTGAACAGTAAACCTGATGGTGCACGAAACCTCACATTCGTCCCTGGGGTCGCCGAGCTTTTCCAAGGCGAGAATAGAGTGTAACGCGGAAGTGTCGTCAGTGTAGCTCTTTTCGGAATCGATGACGATATGGATTGGAATTATGTCAAACTCCGAGTACAAACCGGCGTTGGTGATTGAAATTGCGTTCCCGGACCGCACAGGGTCCGATACGTCTGAAGGAAACCCGGTGAGATCTGATGGATACATGGTTCTTCCGCAATCCTTGCCTCTCCAGTTGAATGCCGAAACGTCGCCCTTTACTCTAACAACTTCGTCGATCAACCGCGATAGCGCTCGTTGTCTCCCTTCTCCATAGGAGGCTTCCATCCGCACGCCCAGAATTCCCATCAAGGAGTACGCTTGATCTTCATCTTTAAATGTCTCCCTAGATGCCGCCCAGTGCAATATGGTAGAAGCGGCATAGTCCGGAGGCGTGCCTTTGCAGGCCGAGTTGGGCGGCAAGCCAGATATTTTGCAGATTGCTTCACCATCATTGTTGCTGTCGCCAATATTCTTCCATTGGCTGTTGTAAAATACCGCCTCGCGGCACAAAACGATTTCTTGCAGTGTCCAGCCTCGGGTGGACCACCGCGGCCAAGTTCCCGTAGGCTCCACTACCGACAGCCTATCACTATCGACATCTCCGAGAAATACCAGACAGAAATCTGCGTTTATGTACCATGTTCCCATCGAGGAAAGACTCTCAACCAGTTCGGTAAAGTTTGACTTATCGATGCAACATGTGTCAGCCCAGATGTATTCCAGACCCCGAGACTTGGTCGCTTTCATGGAATACAAAAGCTTTCGCAGGCTCTCTTTCTTCGTCGGCTTCAGATCGTTTGCTATTTCGTAAAGGGAAACGTCCTGGCCAAGATCTGAATAGATGACTTCTTCGTGCGGGCGCTGAAGCCAACAGTGTGATAGAATAGCGTATTTGAACGGCGCTATACTCGCCATAGCGTTCGCTTTGATCTTCTTCGTCTCCTCCAATCGCTCATTGTGGACCTGCTTCATACTATCTAGCCAAATTGCCGCGGTAGACAAAATCTCCCGCTCTTCTTCGGATCGTCTCATTTCCGCCGCGAGCGCCTTCTTTGTGTCTATTTCCAGCGCAGTCAAATTTTTGTTTTTGGATTCCTCCAACTGCACGATATCTCTCTTCATTTTCTTCTCCACTTCTACCTTTTTCCCTCTAACCCAAGATACGTCCTCCAACTTTCCCGTGGCAACATTGATTACCCGCAAGGGGAAATTCTCTGATTCGAAAGCCTGTCGGCGCTGTTCTTGCTGAAAGAATGTCGGGTGCTGCTTATGCAAGGAATTGTGAAAGTCGGAAAATTTCCAACGGCGGTTATTGGGCAGGACGGCTGGCGGCTCCGATGATACGCTAGCTAGCGAGCAGATCTCTTTCACCAATTTGTCTAGAGCCAGATCTTGTCTAGAGACGCCATCATTATCAATAAAATCTCTGTCGCGGTATTGATCCTGGTCGCCGAGGAACCGAGAAACTATTTCGCGTAGACTGGGCATGGAAGTGGAAAGAGTCCGAACGTAAGCCATTCTGGCAGAAGAGTTGCGGCGGTCAGTAGTGGATCCTGGCCTTCGGAAGAGGGTGCTGGTATGCTTCCGCGTGCGTCGTTTCACCCCAGAAGTTGTATATCACTGTTGAGGTACTTGTAGTGGGGAGAGATTCGAATTTGAAGGAACTGATTGCAAGTGTTTATGGGAACTTCCCTTCGGAAGAGGGTGCTGGTATGCTTCCGCGTGCGTCGTTTCACCCCAGAAGTTGTATATCACTGTTGAGGTACTTGTAGTGGGGAGAGATTCGAATTTCGGGCGGGGCCAACCGTGGATGATAGGCTACGGATGATAGGCTACCGATGATGTAATAACGCATGCCAGCAAGACCATGGCCAATCACTGCCGGCGGAAGTCATGCCCGATACCGCCTAAATTGGCTTCCGATCGATCCCCTCTCTTGACCCTTGGGCTGGGCGGGGGCAAAGCCATGATCAGAGACTCGATGACTTATTATACCGACAAACCGCCCTACCAAGCGCACAAGCCATGAATTCCTTCCCATCGTCTAAATTCGAGATACACGCCCAAAAGTACACTCTCGCTCGAGTTGCCCAAATCAACCAACTAGTCCTGGGAGGTTGGAACCAGTATTACCCCACCGAATCTCTAGCCGGATGATACTGAAGGCCTCCCGCGTCTAGACCAGATGATTCATATGACGGAACCACGGGCACAGGGTTTCTCTATCACGGCGAGGACGACGGCGACATCATTCCCGAAAAGGTGTCCGTCTACTTCGACTCCAAAAGGGTAGTCATTCTCATCCACGACGGCGTGTTTTGTTCTGGTGGCTATGTGATGTACCGTGAGTGATTCCTCCACCATCTACTCTACTACGTCTGCTGAATCGGTATAGATGGTATATATGACACCAACGCTCAGAGCGACGGAAGACTGCTAACAATGCAGGCGCATACGAGATTTTTGATCGGGAATTTGGCCTCGGCTTTGCCGGACCAGCATATAATGTAGATCTATTCACCCATAGTGATTCACAGGGAGAATTGAAGGGTCCAGGGAAAAATGGATTTACTGTTATTGGATTTGACCCGGACGATTATAAAGGTAGGAGTCGTACTCTATTAATACCTCTTTAGCCGCAACTAAAGAATGCGGATATGTATAGATATAGACAAACTTAAGGGGGAATATGAACGACGGAGCCATCTCAAGCTGGAGCGTGGATTTATTGAGGACTATTTTGACTAGGAGGATGGATGAGAATGCGTACTGGTAGATGTCTAGGGCTAGCTACCTAGTGGTGGAGAAAAATAGGTGCCAACCACCTAGAAGAGAATGGAGCTCGATGATCGCGCATGAGGGACGCTATGAAAATGTAAATGGGTACACGAAAACCCAGCATATTCCATAGTTAGAAATACGTTCTCAAACATGTGGGAATCCTGCTCTCGTGCCTAGACGTTTTCCGGCTGACTTCACAAGCCCAGTCAGCTGACGGATGCTTTACGAGCACATGGGAATCCCTGGTATTTTATTTTTGCGTCTGTTTTGTCTCCGAGTAATGGGGTATTTTAATGTTTCCAGAAATGAACGTCCGGAGAGAATGAATCCATTCCGGGTGACATCTGATGTAACTGGCGTAAGTACTTTAAGATCTCTCATATTGATATATCCGCCACCGAAACTGTGATGAAACCAAGAAGAGAATGAATAGTCTATCGTACAAAGAAGAGGGAAATCAGAGCTCTATATATACGAGAATTGTATCATACCCAGTACCTTTCGTACCTGGAGCCAAGTATCTGAAGCTGGATATCATACTCAGATCTGAACTGATGACCGATACCTTTGGCTTGAAGCCCAGAAAGGCTCTGACCATGCCTCTCAATGACATCAAAATTCTTCGGGCTAAGCTCTGAGTAGTGACATCAGTCTACTGGTATCAACACTCACTCTTTACTCCTAGAGTCTCGACAGGTGTACAAAGAAAGCAAATGCATATAGAAATCCAAATAATCGAAGAATAAAGAAATCCTCCAAATCCATACTCAAAATCCATATCCATATCCAAGTCCTTTCAAAGCCATTCCATCCCGAGTCCAAGACCTTTCAAAGTTATTCCAAGTCCACCAAATTAAGTCCAATGTCCTTTACAAATTCACCGAGTATCATACCCCCGAAGGTCTTAGTAAAGGTATTGATCAGAATATCAATACCTGGCACATACTTCATCTAGATTTCTGCCTTTACAATGGCTTCGTAAATTGAGTGGTATCGGAGTCAGAAGTGCCAGCTTTCAGATTGAAAGTTGCTGGAGTTGAGTATTGTAATACAATTGATGCTGTTATTCAAGATGCTTCAGTTTATACTCTTGCCAGATCCGAAATTGAGGCTGAGCTTGGAAATGAGGTCACAGAGTATTACACCTCACAAGTTGTTCATCATCAAAGGCCATCGGAGTGGGGTCACCTATGATCACTCGACGATAGCTGAATCAGGATAGTACAAGCGCCATCTCTGGACATCATCGAAACTACACAGATTATCACTCGCACTCAACGAAATCAGATGAGCTGTCATGCAGTCAACCACACCACTGATAAGCAATTAAAGGTGGTTATTGGGACGATACTCTGTCAGCTCATGCCATCAATAATGCGAAGACAGCTGAGAGGCTGTAGATACGAAAGCACCTGCATTTGCAGTGTAGCGGACGAAGTCTCCAATATCGCTCACGATCGAAAGGATACCATTCGCCTGGAAGCAAAGACATCGAAAGGATACGATAGGTCCAGACCACAGAAGTCTGAAAGACTGATGTCAGTAGGGATTCTATTCGTCTGAGTTAGAGATCTAAGCGGAAAGATGCGGAAGGTCCGAAAGAGCGTGGAAGGGCAGAAAGGGTATTGGTACGAAAGGAAGGATAGGTAGAGGAGCTCATGAGAAAAGCGTAGATAGAAGTAATTGTTAGAGCGAGAGAATAGAGGTATAAAGACCTCTAGAATCTCTGAGGGTAGAAGGGGAAGCTTCTTGACGAGGAGAACAAGTCTTAACAATATACGCATTGGAAAGCCAAACATCTTTGTCTAGAATCTTCTTAGTGACTTTCACATCCTGAGTGAATCTTTATAACTTCCATCGCAATCAAGTCCTGAAAGCAGTAGGGATACTTCTTGCACTGGTAAACCTGAGGTGACACTCCCGGTGTTATATTATATTGTTAGCAAAGAAACACTTCTGTTGAAGCTATCTTTCTACCCTCCAAGCGGTCAAAGGTTCTTGACGCTTATACGCTTTTATATTCTGGATATTGGCTGCCACATCTCACAGAGAGAGTGCTGGTATCTGTAAGGGCATACATCTGTGTACGGCCTCATATAAGAGTATTAGGGTAGATACAGTTGCAAACGAGGATTCGAGAATGAGGTAGATTCAATAGGTAAGGTTATCGATGGCGTGCAAGGGCACTCGCACGAGCTGACTATATACTGGGCGGATGGACGGTTACCCGGCTGCCATTACATCATCCCCCTCTTTATCTGCAGACCTCCTGGGCTGCATACCCGTACATGAAGAGAAGAAGAATCCAAGCTCGTACGCCCTTGTACGGCCTCGTAAATCCTGCAACCGATCAGTGCCATCACGGCGGCTTCACGGCGGATCCGGTGCACGGGGAAATCCACCTCCAGTGGTAGGTGGTAAAACCCGTGCCGACGCCATTTGTACCGGGCCGAGATCCAATAAGAAGAGAAGAGAAGGAGAAAACAAGAAGAAGGAAACGTCCAATTGACCCCTGTAACCTCCAGATCTCCATATCTCCAAAGTGGCTCGGCAGCACCAAGCTCCATGTCCTTATCCATGCCCATGCGTCCGTAGCTTCCGTAGTGCAGGCTCGGTGGTGCTCGTATCGGTAAACGTCATTGGCTCTCGTCATCAATCGTATGTCGTTCGTCGATTATCTAACCCGTGAGCATTCAAGAGAAGATCGAACTTACAATGTAAGCAATCAAGTGCGCTTAGCTCTCGCAAAGCTTGTGCCCTTCGTGTAATCATTCTCCGTAAGTGAGCTTGCAGCTTCTTTCGTGGATGCTAACACGTCGTAGGCGCGCTTCGGAGCTTCCGCTCAGTTCGGAGGAAGGCAATCGTCAAGTGCGCATGAGAGCTTCCGCTCACATCGGAGAAGGTAACCGTCAAGTGCGCTTCGTATTGCGATTCAGGTGCACTTCCGTGCAAACGATGATCGTGATCGCGTCCGCTTGAAATCCGGATCGTAGGTACGGTCATCACACCAACCGTCATCGACTACTCTTCGCTTCGTCCTTCGACTTTCGGTTGCCCTCCGACTTTTGCCCTTCGACCTTGCCCTAACACTGAACCGAGAGAGTAGCCTTTCCACTTTCTCTTGCAGACATCATCTCGCTGCCGTCAAGACTCGAGGTTGCGATGAATGCTGGTTCGTCCCGGACGCCGAGCCGCCTTCGCAGCTTGGGCGTCATGAGGATACTCATTGCTCTACAGAGCTCGTACTGGGTGTCAAACGACCGTTGTCGTTTGACTTGGTGGCCGCTGCCGCCGGTGGTCTTTCCACCGGAAGTTGTCTCGTTTTTGGGTCTTATTTCGTCTTTGGGTCTTATTTCGTCTTCGGCTTCCTTCCGTCTTTCGACTTCGCATTGAGCTCGATGGTCTGTCGTGTGTATCGACGCGTCAAGAAAAAAGGAGTAATGAGCCCCGTAGGATATCTCGAGGTAATCTCCCGTCGATTTGTAGAATTTCTCGAGGGTAGATCACGTGAATTCGTGTGACTTCTCGATGATAGTAACGCGTCGAAAAGGGGTAATTCACGAAATCTCGTGAGCGAAACGTATCCAATTACTAAAGATCGATAACAGTGTAAGGGCGTACATCTGTGTACGGCCTCATATAAGAGTATTAGGGTAGATACAGTTGCAAACGAGGATTCGAGAATGAGGTAGATTCAATAGGTAAGGTTATCGATGGTGTGCAAGGGCACTCGCACGAGCTGACTATATACTGGGCGGATGGACGGTTACCCGGCCGCCATTACAGTATCACGAACCAGATTTCGACCTCTATATCAGCTGGGAAAGAACCTCTCTCCCTAAGTGAAGCTATCACTGTGAGCTTGTGCAAGAAGAGGCCTACATTCAGTTAGCTTTAGCAGTCACTATCCATCGATCAAAAACCAAAGCACTATACAGTCTATACCGCGTACACCTCTGAAAGCAGCAATCCCTCGCATACCTAAAATTAGTCATCTTGCTAGCCCTGATTGGAACGATTGTCCTCCCAGACCTGTGAATGCCCCACGTACCAGACTACAAACCTTCGTTACAGTTACAACAGGAAGTTGGTGCTAGGTTCCTTATTGATTGGAATCTCGATTTAGTCCTTTTCTTTGGAACTTGGAGCTTTTATAGCAGAATCTTTCAAGGACAAATCTGGGTCATACTCTGAGCAATGACAGATGCTGGATCTGACACAATGATGGGGGAGACAGTGATGCTGATACGAAGGGAAAGTGCGTTGATAGTAGCAGGACATCAAGGGAAAGAAGTAACCCGTTATAAGCCTATTGTACGGAATAATATTCCTGATTGGGTGGTCTCTTTGATAAACAGCATCGAAGCAGAATTGAACCGAATGGATGCGTTGATTACTCAGACTCAAGGAAGCAACATCAAGATCAGAGAAGCATTGCCTGAATTGGTCAGAGATACAAAGCCCTAGTATATAGGCAGAACGAGATTTATGATGCTGTGGCGTCAGGAGTCGATAACCTGCAAAGAGTACAGCTAGAATACTACTCAGATATCGTTGCCCAGTCCCAGGTATTTGCGGCCAATATTAGTGCTGCAATTGCTATTGCAAAGGCACAGTCTTCCGAAGTATATGAGGAGCTATGCCTGGCTCTTGAGAAGCAGATACAGGCCTCATCAGCAGTGTAGACCTCTATCTCTGGCATATTGGAAAAGAGGGAAAGAGCCCAGGAAAGGCTCGCTCTGCAAGTATACACTCAGTCAGAAGAACTTACCAGTGTCAAAAGGAAGGCCAACGAAGAAGCTAAAAGAGTAGCAGAACTCAAGAAGAAGGCTGATGCTGAGAGGAAGCAGAGAGAAAGCAATATAAGGAAGACTCGAAGGGACATGGAGAAAAAGTTTCGGGAATTCACAAGAACCCTTATGACTAGACTATCGGACGAAACCACCAAGAAATCTATCAAGTCCCTAGCAAGATCTGTCCTTGGACATCAAAAAGGAGATATTAAACCAATTGATGAAGGGTTCCGCCTTCGTTACTGTATAGGTACCAAAGGAGAAGGATATTGGATCAAAGAGACCCTTACTTCAGATTCTGAGGGAGCCCCACCGCTACCAGGAGGTTCTGGTTTGGAATCCGGTCTCTCTGACTCAGAGAATGAGGAAGGAGGGGGAAGTGGTGGTGGAGGAAGCGGAGGAAGTGGTGGAGGTGGAGGCAGAGGTGGAGGCAGGGTGGAGGCAGAGGTGGAGGTGGAGGAGGAGATAGAGGAGGTGGAAGTGGAGGAAGTAATGCAGTAAGTTTACATCCAAGTCAAATACCCCTACCTCCTTCTGGCGGCACAGACTATGAGACGCCACCTCCCAATCCTTGCCTACCAGCAAGATCCTCCAAGAAAGGCAAAATGAAAATGCCTTCAGTCTTCTAAGGGGATAAGAAGGATCCCAAGGAAATTTATCGAAGGTAGATACGATCAGTAGAACGTTATCTATAGTATTTCCGGAACAATTCCACAATGACATCGACAAGAACATCTGGGTTGGTGGGCTATTGAAAGATAAGGTCCTAACCTGGTATGATAACTGCGAAGAAGACATGAAGAAGTTCTTTCACGTTGATAACTGGAAGTCTTTCACCAGTACGATGGAAAAAAGATTCGTCGTTAAACAAGAGGAAGAGAAGTCCCTGCGAAAGATGAATGATCTGAAGTACACTGGAGATATTGAGGACTACCTGACAAAGATGGAAACCCTCAACTTCCGAGTATGTCTCAGCAGAACCTCTTATATCTATTCCCTTAAACAAGGAATGAACGAAGAAATCTTGGATTAAATGTCAACTGCAGAAGTACCATCCAAAGATGACACAGCCTTTATCGAGTTAATGAGGCAAGTTGGTATATGATACAAGGATCAGTTGGCAGAAAAAAATAGGTCTCATCAGAACCGTGATAACTTCAAAGGCAAGAAGGGAAATAAGCGGAAGAGAGACGAGTACCAGGGGAAGGACAAGAACCAAGAAAAGAACCCAGAAAAAGACAAAGGGTCTGACCCCAAAAAATCTTGAACTGAGAAGAAGGGACTGAAGTCTATTCACACTGATAAGGCCGAAGCCCTTAAGGGTATTTCAGAAAGTCTGCTAGAAGCAAGAGCCAAATACAACGAATGCAAACGTTGTGAATCCTCTGAACATGATCGATGGTTCTTCTGTAAGAATTCCATAAAGGCTTCGTCTAGCAAGAAAAACCAGAAACCCAAGGATAAGGAGGAAGCTCTGAAGCAGAAGACTACAGCCTCCAGTTCGAAGGTCAGACCAATGAGCTTGGCTGATAGGATCACAGCATCTGCAACTCACACACCCTCGAGGAGGTTGTATGAGGTAGATTCTGATGGAATGGAAATTGACGATTGAAAGACACTGGGTTTCTTATGTCTTTTCTTAGGTATAGGATTGCGATATTTCCTTTCGGATATAGATACCCACTGACTGTTATATCTTGAGTTTAAGTTTTAATGAGAAAACGATTTCTTTCCGTTCTTACAAAAGGGTGCCTGAGGATTAGTTCAGTACTCGAAATATGCTAGTCATATAGTACCCAAAAAGCAAACATATGACTATCACAATACCTTGGAAAGTATACTCTCATACTCCATATACATACTAAGAACCACAACCTGTTGCGGTTGGAGCTGTATCAAAAGGCAGTTCATTATAGTTTCCACACGAAAAGAACGAAAACGCAAGGCTTCGGCTGAAGCACCTCAACCTGAATCCAAGAAAGCAAAACAATTACCCTCAGAACGAAAGACTGGTTCAAGACCCACAGTACGTGTGTTTGCATCATTCAAGGACAAGAAGAACGTCCTAGTAAGGGTCCTTCTAGATACTGGGTGTGATACACCTATAATGTCAAAGTAGTGGGCTGGGACTAATGGTGTTCTATTGGTTACTCGAACAGAACCAAAGTCAGTTGAGAACTTCAATAGCGAGATTGTAGAAGGAGCTGGATGGCAGTATAACTTTCCAGTTACTCTTTGGTACGAAAGCTATTATACCAAAGAAACCTTCGAAATTGGACCTATGGAATCAACAACTGATATCATGTTATCTTACTGGTAGATTGTCAAGCACGGAGCACTCAGAGGAATCACTGAAGAAGGTGATAAGCTCCAATTCACCTCGAAACATTGTCATCAGCATTGAACAAAGGCAGCAGTCAGCTCATTCTCGATCGAATATGACGATGGCATTCTCAAGTTTGGTACTGATCTACGATAGATCGGAGTGATTGGGTCTATTCATATTAATGCAGCAAACGAAATGGAAATCGATTGGGTCAAGTGAATCCCATGGCAGTATTGAGACTACCAGTCAGTTTATAATGTAGAGACTGCCAACGCTCTACCACCACATTGATCGTTTCATCATGCAATGAACTTAAAAGATGGGGAGTAACTTCCGTGGGGTCGCATCTATGCTCTTTCTGAAAAAGAACTTTCGGTCCTTAAGGAATATCTGAAGGAAATACTCGATTCTGGCAAGATTCGTCCAAGCAAGTTACCAGCTGGAGCACCAATACTCTTCGTCCCAAAGCCTCATGGAAGGGGTCTTAGGTTGTGTGTGGATTACAGAGGCCTCAACCGCATCACGATTATGAACCAGTACCCTTTGCCACTCATGAACGAACTTAGGGACAGAGTTACTGGGTCAAAACTCTTTACAAAAATTGACCTAAAGGCTGATTACAATCTCATTAGAATTAAGCCTGGTGACGAATGGAAGACAGCATTTCGTACGAGATATGGGTACTATGAATATTTGGTTATGTCCTTTGGATTGGCAAATGCGCCAGCCTCATTCCAAGATATGATGAACGAGATCCTGAGAGATCTAATCGATCATAGAGTTGTGGTTTATATAGCTGATATCCTCATCTATACCAAAGATGAAGAAGAGTATGTACGATTGACAAGAGAAGTCCTTCGTAGACTACAGGAAAACAACTTGGCTATAGTACCAGATAAGGGCGAATGGCATCAGAAACAAGTTGAATTCTTAGGATATATCATATCGGGAGAAGGTGTCAGCATGGCAGAAGACAAGGTTGATACTATCCTGAAATGGGAAATGCCAGACTCAGTCAAGGACGTTCAGTCATTCTTAGGATTTGCCAATATCTACTGACGCTTCATCAAGGACTTTTCGAGAATCTGCAAACCATTGACAGACCTAACAAAACAAACTGGCGAACAGTTTGATTGGAAGGCAAACCCACACTGTCAATAGGCATTCGATTTGTTAAAGAAGTGTTTTACTGAGACATCAATCCTTCGCCACTTTGAACCAGAGCATCCTGTGATGGTTGAGACTGACACCGGTGACTTCGCTATTGGCACGGTCCTTTCCCAAGTAATTGATGGACGATTACATCCTGTGGCCTACCACTCTCGAAAGATGGATAAAGCAGAGATTAACTATGAGATCCATGATAAGGAGTTGCTAGCAATAGTTTCTGTCTTTAAAGAGTGGAAACATTATCTCAAAGATGCAGCCCATCAAATCAGCGTATTTACCAATCACGAGAATCTTGAGTACTTCACCACTACTAAGATACTGAATCGAAGACAAGCCCATTGGGCATAGGAGCTAGCTGGTTATGATTTCAAGATATTCTACCGACCAGGCAGTGCAAATGGAAAACCTGATGTATTATCTAGGCGTTCGGAGTACCGTCCAAAAAAGGGGAGAGGTAGTATCGAAGAAAACGAAAATCAACCAATACACCACGTTTTAAGACCCGATCAGTTGGTAACATCTGAAGGGGAAACAGTCCAGGTAACAGCAGCAAAGCTACGAGGCGAACAGATAATGATTTCTTCTGCTAAGTTGAGGTCAATCCCAGTAGTCAAGTTCAATTCTTGGTTATTAGAAGCAGTGATAAGCGCTGCAAACAACGATGCTGCATGGCAGGAAGAGTACATTAGAGCAATAGAAGGAAGTCCAAGCCCTGACATCTCGTTCTGAAATGAAGCTCTTTATTATAAAGGCAGGCTGTGGATCCCAGACGATCTCCATTTGCCAAAACAGATTCTCGAAGCAGAACATGATTCAAAGGTAGCAGGACATATCGAACAGGACAAAACAATTGAGCTGGTCCGAAGAAACTTCTTTTGGCCAGAGATGGAAAAGTTCATCGAAGATTATGTCCACTTATGCCCTGAATACCAGAAGAACAAAGCAGTTCGTCATGCTCGCTACAGACTTCTACAACCGCTCGAACTAGCATACTGTTCATGGGATTCAATCTCTATGGAGATTTCATGGTCTACCATCGAATATAGTATCAGACAGAGATTCTCGGTTTACCTCAGCATTTTGGTCCTCTTTGGTCGAAGCCCTTGGTATTCAATTGAAAATATCATCACCATTTCATCTACAGACTGATGGTCAAACGGAAAGAGTAAACCAAACGTTGGAGTGCTACCTATAAAACTACTGCAACTACGAACAGGATAACTGGTCTGAGATGTTGCCAATGGCAGAGTATGCCTACAACAACTCACTCACCACTGCAACTGGCATGTCACCTTTCTTTGCGAATTATGGGTTTGATCCTCGAACAGATTGGCCCATTCAAGCAGAAGCAAAGAATCCGGTATCAAGGAACTATATTCATTGGATGTCAAGTGTACATGACCTATGTCGAAAAGGATTAGAAAAGGCACAGAAGATAATGGGGAAGTACCATGATAAACGTGCTAAGAAACCTCCAAAGCATTCAATTGGTGATCTATTTATGCTAAATGGAAATAACCTCAAGACCAGACGTTTATCTAGAAAGCTAGATGTGAAGCTACATGGTCCTTTTAAGGTACTAAAGATACTTTCGCCTACAGCAGTTAAGCTTGAATTGCCTAAGTGTTGGCGAATCCATAACGCTTTCCATGTCTCTCTCATCAAACCCTATCGAATGGCCACTGTTCCAATCAGACCTGCACCAGAACTCACTATCAGCGAAGGAAACGAACTGGGGTACAATGTGGATAGCTATGAATACGAAACAGATTATGAGGTTGAGAAGATTATCGGCAGCCAGTATAGCAAGGATCGAAAGAAGGTGTTATATCTGGTTAAATGGAAAGGGTATCCAGACGAAGCAGATTGGAGTGAGGAACCTTATGAGAATTTTGATGATAAAAGGTTATTGAAGGATTATCATAAGCGGAACTCTCAGGTGGCTAAGGACAAGAGATTGCGCTAGTACCTTTTCCCCACAAAGGATTTTTAACAGCTAGCAAGATACCTAGGAAAAGGAATTGGTTTTTGGGTATAAGAGGTCATATTGTTATCAAGAAGGAACGGAAGGACTTTGGGTTTTGGACACAAGGGGTCATATTTACCAAAGCAACGAAACACAGATTAGTATGATCGTTCAGAGACGAATTCTATGAGGAGGGAGGTAGTGTTACACCTCACAGATTGTTCATCACCAAAGGCCATCGGAGCGGGGTCACCTACAATCACTCGACGATAGCTGAATCGGGATAGTACAAGCACCATCCCTGGATGTTATCGAAACTACACAGATTATCACTAGCACCCAACGAAATCAGATAAGCTGTCATGCAGTCAACCACACTACTGATAAGCAATTAAAGGTGGTTATTGGGACGATACTCTGCCAGCTCATGCCATCGATAATGTGAAGACAACTGAGAGGCTGTAGATACGAAAGCACCTGCGTTTGCAGTGTAGCTGATGAAGTCTCCAATATCCCTCACAATCGAAAGGATACCATTCGCCTGGAAGCAAATAGATCGAAAGGATACGATAGATCCGGACCACAGAAGTCCGAAGGACTGATGTCAGTAGGAGTTCTATTGGTCTGAGTTAGAGATCTAAGCGGAAAGATACAGAAGGTCCGGAAGAGTGTTGGAGGGCAGAAAGGGCATTGATGTGAAAGGAAGGATAGGTAGAGGAGCTCATGAGAAAAGCGTAGATAGAAGTAATTGAAGAATAGGTAGAGGAGCTCATGAGAAAAGCATAGATAGAAGTAATTGTTAGAGCGAGAGGATAGAGGTCTAAAGATCTCTAGAATCTCCGAGGGTAGAAGGGCAAGCTTCTTGACGAGGAGAACAAGCCTTAACAATATACACATTGGAAAGCCAAACATCTTTATCTAGAATCTTCTTAGTGACTTTCATATCCTGAGCGAATCTTCATAACTTTCATCGTAATCAAGTCCTGAAAGCAGTAGGGATACTTCTTGCACTGGTAAACCTGAGGTGATACCCTTGGTGTTATACAGAGCCAATCAAGTTCTACCTTACTATATGCGGTGGCTATCATCTCAGCCTGCATAGTTAATTGAGCCACTACTGGCTGCATCTTCGATTTCCAGATCACAAGTATACGAACAATGTAGACTATGATTCTCGAGGTTAATTTACTCAAATCAGTATCTCCTTCCAAGTCTGTATCGGCAAAACATGTCATCGACTTTGAGTCACGTCCAAGTTGACAAGTTCGAGCAGAATCGTAAATTGTCAACTTGAAGTTGGAGATGCCATGGAGTTAGCAGAGGATGTATTTCACAGCTTCAACTTCTGCAACTACGAGCAGAGTAACTAGATAGAGCTACTACCATTGGCAGAATTCGCGTACAACAACTCCATGTATACTTCGACAAGGATGATCCCCTTTTGAGCCAATTACCACTACAATCTGCCACTGCAGTTCAAGGGCCTGTATGGAGAAGGAAAAGGGGTTGACATAAGGTGCGGCTCGATGGAGGGCACGGGCCAGAAGGGGATATGTACGTACCCATGACGTTAGTGGATCTGCGAGGATGGACACCGCTCGCTTAGACTAAGAATAGACTATCGCACTTTCACACTACTATATTGGTAGCAACACATTTCAGATTGGCTTCTCCTGCACCTTATACGTGTCGGAACACAATTTCGATTCGAGGCGGAGTACTGAAAACGATCACAGACGACTATCGACAGCGAAAAAGACGAATTTTACACGACGAAACACCATAACGACAACAACGACAAATACGATACCTGCTGCTACCCATCTAAGCCCTGCTGGAGGTCGAAAGGATGATGGTTCAGAAGTGGCACGTACATTGAAAGCCCCTAGGGCTTGCGGTGTCTTCTCAGGTGTACGGCTCGAGGGGTTCAGTGTTCTCGAACAGCGAACCGATGATGACCGAGTCCGCCGAGCGGAGATCATCAATCACCTGCTGGCAATCGCGCAGATGGACATCCCCAATGAGGTCGTCAATTGGTTCCATGCGATTGAGGACAAGTACCGAGAGAAAGTTGAAGATCTTATCCGAATGTATGAGGATGCCGATGGAGAACGGGACGCAATCGCCGAAGTACATGTTGAGTTGGAGAAGCAACTAGCTGACAAGGAGTAGGCCCTCGTGGCAAAGTAGACGATGTGCGACAAATTGGTGCAACAAGCCTCCAACAACGTTAAAGACGAAGAGGTGCCACTCTTGGTTGAAGATACAATCGCATTGGATATGGCGAAGCTGAAACGGAAGGTCACCATAAAGAATACACTCAACAAGGCGATGCAAGCCAAACTGGGTGCAGCATTAAAAGAAGTAAAGGCAACCAAGAAAGTGTTGACAACCACTGAAGACGAGAGAGATATGATCAGTGAAAAGATTGAGTCGGCCATCGTGGAACTGAACGCTACAAATGAGGCCTTGGTCAGAGTCAAAGCGGGCACCGCGACAGCTGCTGCCGACACTCCCGTGGTGGTAGTCAACAACCGTACATTTAACATCAAATGGACAGGATTGCCTACCTATGATGGAACGAGAAGTCTCAACGTCATTATATCATTCTTATCAACTCTTCATCGCCATTTCGGATGGCACGCACAGATACTGGGGCTTGTCAACGAGTTCGGCATCCCACTGACAGATGGATTGGCCGTTGTGGCGCTCCGGCAGTTCTGCGATAAAGCGGCCGTGTGGGCAAACTACTGCTTCCCGGTGACTTCCAATGCTGCCGTCAATTGGGATGACTTATCTACGGCTATGAAGGAGGCTATCATACCTCTGGATGCCATAATCCGAGTGAAACGTGATTGGGAGTCACTGCGCATCAAGAGTGGTGAGCGTATATCAGCTTTCAATCAATGTTTCCGCATACTTGGCCATCAATTGGAGCCGTACGTACCACTCTCCGATGAACGTCTCCGCGATTCTTACCAGTATAAACTCGAAAGTAACTCAGAAGCGTCCAAGGCTTTGATTGAGAAATTGGAAAATCAGCCTGCAGTATCGCTCAACAACGTTATGGAGTACATCTCTCGAGTGGACGCCATGCTTAACTCCAAGAAGCAACCAACGTCGGCAATACTTAAGAAAATGGAAGGCAAGCAGAAAGAAGGCAGTGCCGGAGAAAGCTATGACCAGATTTGTTACACATGTGGAGAAGTGGGTCACCATATCCGCACATGCCCGAACAAAGAAAAGGTCTTGGCTGCATGGAAAGAAAAGAAAGCTGCAGCCAACAAAGGAACAGAGAACAAGGAGAACAAGGAAAAGAAAGGGAAGGACAAGGAGGAAAGGTATAGAGGTTCCCGTGGTGGTCACAAGAAGAGTGGCAACGGAAACGGAGGTGGAGGAAAGCAACAGAGCCTCCGCCTGGCCCAGACCTCGAGTAGAGAGAATAGTGATGCCAGGAAACCAGAAGTGCAGGAATTGTCCGACAGTGGAAGCGATGATGACAATTCAGATGATTCGAGCTCGGAAAATGGCAGCGGGAGTGATTAGCTGTGAATCGACTCCCTGCAACTAAAACAGCTACTGTGTCTACTTCAATGAAGAAATGTACTCATTACCATCATCTTAAAATCAGTGATAATGACACCTTAGATCTTCTTCGTTTCGATAGGAAGCTTCGATACAAGAAAGAAGATGATACATATAGTAGTCTAGCAGCCAAGACAGTCAAAGATGATGGAGCATCAGAGAATTATGTGCGGAGAACAACAATGGAGAAGTTAAGAAAGAAGGGTGCGGTACTAGAGGAGAAAGATGGCGGCTGGATGGTCATCGAAACAGCCAATGATAAGGCAGACGATGGTATTGAGAGACGTCAACAAGTGCATCTGAAACTCAGGCTCAGAGACGATGGTTATACGTACACAGGGTAGTTCACGGTGTACGATGTAAAGGAATTTGATATCCTCCTCGGAAAACGTTGGGTGCACGATATTAACGCAACATACAGCATCGACCATCGTACGAATGAGATGTAGATAACACAGGCTGGAGTACTATGGAACGACAGGGAAAAGGCGACCCGAATTCACTATCTTCGCGGCCTTTGCCCCGACCATAAACTGGAGGAGGACATTGTAAAAGAAGCTGCTCGCACCATAGAAATTGACATTATTGATGAGAAGCAATTCCATTGCACAAGCCACCGCCTCTTAGCTAAAGTATTTATGGTTCGTATATGACACGATGCAGAAACACCTGAACCCGAAGAGTCGCCGAATGAATTTCGAGAAATACTCCGTGATTTTGAGAAGTGTAGCCTGTTTGCCAAACCGACATACGAAACGACACGGAGTAAACTACGATTCAAGATTAAGATATCACTCGAAGATGACAACAAGGCTCCGTATTGGCCCCCATACCGATTATCTCCCAAGGAAGACACAGAACTGCAACGTCAATTAGAGAAAGCACTGCAGAATAGATGGATACGCCCAAGCAGCAGTCATTATGGCTCCCCAGTATTATTCATACCAAAGAAAGATGGCAGGTTAGGAATGGGCATGGATTACCACGCCGTGAATCGCATCACCAAGAAAGATCGATACCCGTTACCCCACATCGAAGAGCTGGTACAATCATTGGGTGGGTCATCTTACTTTTCAAAGATCGACCTTGCTTCAGGATATCACCAAATTACGATTTGTTCAGGAGATCGACAAAAGACAGCCTTGTCAACGAAATATGATCTCTACGAGTGGACCGTTCTACGTTTTGGACTAGCCAACGCACCTAGCCAATTCATGCGAGTCATAAATCGACTGCTTGCATCTAACCCCGAGTTACAAAAATTCGTGGGTGTTTATCTTGATGATGTTCTAATCCACAGTTCGACGAAAGAAGAACATATGGACCACCTCTGGATGGTGCTACAACTCTTACAGAAAGCTGGCCTGAAATTGAAGCAGTCTAAATGTGAGTGGTTCCGAAATGAAATTGAGTTCTGCGGTTTCCAGATCAACCAAGAAGGGGGTACACACATTGGTCTCAAAGATCGAGGTAGTAGCTAAATGGCCTCGGCCTCGTGATTCGAAGGAAGTCTGGAGTTTCCTTGGCCTGATGGGGTACTACCATAAGTTCATTCGCCACTATGCCCATGTAGCTTTACCCTCATATCGTATGTGCAGATTGGACAAAAAAGTCAAGACAGGAGGCCGACGCAGAGAACTGCGACTGAAAGACGTTGGAACCATACATTTTGCTTGGACCGGAGAGGCAGAAGAGGCATTCTAAACGCTTAAAGACGCAATCTGCAAAGTCCCAGTGTTAGCATTGCCGGAAGAAGAAGGTAAGTACGTACTGCACTCTGACATCAGCAAATATGAAGTAGGAGCAGCACTGTCACAGAAACGAAACAATGGATAAGTTAAGGTCATCGCCTATTGGAGCAGAAAACTGAAGTGGGCCGAGACACAATATCCAACTTACGACAGGGAATTACTGGCCATTCGTGATGCAGTAGTCAATTTGCCCTACTATTTACATTCCGATAAGAACTTTACAGTACATACCGATCACGCTTCGTTACGGCACATACTCACTCAGTCTTGATTAACTGCACGCCAAATGGAATATTTGGTCACCCTGCAAAATTATACATACGATATCCGGTACATCCCAGGAGCAAAGAACCAAGCGGCAGACACCTTGACTAGACAATCGGATTGCAAAAGGGAACGTTAGGTGCACTCTTGCCGACTCTTCCAATGTCAGCTCATACAGCTGGTAGTTCAGGACTCAACAGAGTGGCTACAAGAGGTGGCGGCTGAAATCAAGGACGACATCTGGAGTAAAGACATTGTACAAATACTGGAATCCAAAGATAGCCCAGAACACCTGCCGAAAGTATCTGCTCTGGCTTCAGTATGAAAGGTATGGGCTCACAGCCACCGGTTCTCCCTGGATGATGACGGCCTGCTCTACTTGGACTTCCAGAAATAGGACTCCGAACGTCACAAACACGAACCGCATCAGCTTTACATTCCGACGTCTCTGAGGCACCAAATTCTCCATAAAGTACATGACACTGCTGTTGATAGCCACTTCGGTGCAGCAAAAATATATATGACAGTAAGGCAGCATTTATTCTGGCCAGGGATGTGGAAAGGAGTCCAAGACTATACAAAAGGCTGCAACACGTGCGCGCGAGTTAATCAACGGACTGGAAAAGTGGTGGGCTTGTTGAAATCACTATCAGTTACACGAGGCTGCTGGGAGCACATCAGAGTAGATTTTATTACTGACGTACCTACATCACTGAGAGGACATGATTGCATTGTCACATTTGTGGACCACTTCTCGAAACGGGCCTACTGGATGCAATGTACTAAAACAATTGACGCCGCTGGTTTCGCACAACTATTTTTAGAAGATATCATACGACTTCACGGTGTCCCACGAGAAATCTTTAGTGACAGAGATGCATGTTTCACATCGGATTTCTGGACGAAGGTAAGCAAGAGGTTGCAGACCAAGCTGCTGATGTCAACGGCGTTTCACCCACAATCAGATGGACTGTCAGAGATCTCGAATAAACAAGTTACACGGTACTTATAGGCTTTTGCTACTCATCACAAAGACCAGTGGGATACCATGCTGCCACTAGCATAATATGCATACAACACGTCAAAACATTCATCTACCGATCGAAGTCTGTTCGAACTAGACTTAGGTTACACACCATCCATTCCGTTGGACTTTGTGGCTGGCCAACGAGACGAAATACGGAGTCTGGAAGGCACAGCGTTTGTTGAGCGACTGCAGGCTTTATTACTAGATGCCCAGCACCACCTCCACGAAGCACAAGATAGCCAGATGGCGGAAGCAAACAAGAGCCGATGGCCATGCACCCTACAGGTTGGAAACTTCGTGATATTGAACACGAAAGACCTACCGATTACATATGCCAGCCAAGATCCTTATCATCAGAAGTGACAGTACCCATGGGCCGGACCGTACAGAATCATTAAGTTTTGAGGACCAAATGCAGTCGAACTAGAGTTGCCAACAGATATGGCGATTCATAATACGGTGAACATCAGCAGAGTCAGGAAATAAAATGCCGATCCGGTACGAGACAAGCCACCTCCTCCTCCCGTACGAGTTGTAATGGACAAATATGGCACTATTCAACGTTCGTATGTCGTAGAGGCTATTTTCTCGCATAAGAGGGCACCTGGTATCAAAGGCAACTACAAATATCAAATCAAGTGGGAAGGCTATGATGACGATGAAATGACCTGAGAACCAGCCGCCAATCTCTTTAAAGCAAAGCAAATGCTTGACGACTACAAACAACAACACGGATTGGGAGAAACAAAGGTTAAACGGAAACGGAAGGGTTGAGGCTGCAGAGTCGATGGCCATTGGTTACACTTTGTCATGGAGTAGATGACAATGTGTTAGTTTAGTGTTTTCTATTGGCCGATATGCCGAGAAGTCGAGGCATGGGAGTTTCTTTTTTTCGAGCAGAGAATTTGTTTTCGAGAAGTATCTCGAACTTCTTAGGAGGGATGTAATGTAGAGAAGGAGAAGGGATTGATATAAGGTGCGGCTCGGCAGAGGGTACGGGCCAGAAGGGGATACGTGTGTACCCACGATGTTAGTAGATCTGTGAGCATAGACATCGCTCGCTTAGACTAAGAATAGACCATCGCACTTTCATACTACTACAGCCTGAAGGATCTATCGAACCAAAAATCAGAGATCCAAACCGATGTTTTAGCTACTGGGCTGGAGAAGATGCATCGTATCCTCCGGAAAAACTTACTGAAAGCTCAAGCCCGCCACATGAAGTATATCAGCAGCAAAGAAATGATGTTCGCGGTCAAAGAAAAGGTGTAGCTTTTAACTCAGAATATCAAAACGACGAGAATGTCCAAGAAGTTGGATTACAAGCGTGTTGTATCATATACAATGAGTAAAGTCATCAATAAGAATATTTACAGATTAGACTTGCCAAGGACGATGTGCATACAAAATGTGTTCCATATATTCCTGCTTGATAAGTACTCAACGCACGATATTGGCCAGCTGCCATCAGAACTGCAACCGATGATTGTCAATGTTATGGATGAATTGGAGGTAGATCAGATTCCCGATTCCAAGTGACTCTACTGAATGCTCCACTACCTTGTTCAATGGACCAGTTACAACTACCTACGTATGGATTGGATGGTAGCAGATAATCTCGAGAATTCTCAAGAACTAGTCGACGAATTTCATCAGAAACATCCAACAAAGGTACGGCCATAAATGAGGTGAGGCTCGAGCTACAGAGGATTCAGAGGTTATGGAGGATCAAAAGAATTTTGGATGGTTCCTTGGTTGTTCTTCTTTCTTCTCTTCTTATGGATTCGGCTCAGTATAAATAGCGTCGGCATAGATTTTACTATTGCTACTGAAGGTGGAGTTTTTCCATATGCTGAATACACCGTGAGGCCGTTGTGATGGCACTGATCGGTCGTGGGACTTATGCAGATGTATGAAGGCATACGTACCTAATCCTGTTCTTCTCTATGTATATCTATAATGCAGCCCAGAATGTCTGTAGATAAAGAGGGGGATGATGTAATGTTGGTACCAAGTATACCTGGTTCGGAGGCCCACTTGGCCTCGTAAGTGTACTTGGCTTGCAGGTGCACTTGGCCTCGTAAGTGTACTTGGCAGCTGATGCCGAGTAAGCACCCTTCATATATAGTCACCTTGCGAAGTACTTCTGGCATGCTAGCGATTATCTTACTTACTTTATCTTACAATTGATATCTTTATCTCTAATTTCCATTTGCAATCATATCTACGCATATCCATCTATACAAGGACATACGTCCTTACAGCTTTCAGGTTCAGATTTTTGGAGTTGATCAAGTCTGATTTCCCTTTACCGTAGTCACAACTCTTCCTGGTCACAAATAAGGATATATCAGGTATTAGGCCTCAGTTTTGTCAGAGCTGGATCTCAAAGATAAGGTGGTACGGGATAATATTGGTTGCCTTCTCCGCCTTTCCATTCAGTTCCAGAGATGACAGGTAATTTGACCATTCTTCTGTCTTTGAAAGGTTGGACATAATATTAAAAGCTCTCCACCCATCATCGAGTGGGATATGATAGGTGGCTAGGTCTTGAATAATAGTATCTTGAGCTGCAATCTATTTGGAGACGTTCGAGTATGATTCCAATTTGTAGGTCGCTAGCCTTTCTCGTTCAAACTTGCTGTCGAGCTTAATGATCTCTTGAAAGTTGACCTTGATTGTATCCTAGAAGGCTTTCAGTTCCTTGATTAATTGGTATTCTGGTTATAAGGCCATATCATTGGCCTTATTATCTAATCCTGGACCTTGCTGTTGTTCATCTCCCAAGTTATCTGATCTCAATTGAAGGTTTCGAATTGCCTGAAGTAGTTTGGGTTGTCAGATTCAAGTTCAAAGACATAGTCAGGAT
Source organism: Wilcoxina mikolae CBS 423.85 (assembly GCA_014904905.1). NCBI lineage: Eukaryota > Fungi > Ascomycota > Pezizomycetes > Pezizales > Pyronemataceae > Wilcoxina > Wilcoxina mikolae. The sequence continues at coordinate 94,857 of MU122200.1, read as the reverse complement.
CAGGTGGGTCGCACTGTATGATTTTTCGAGGCTCAGAGGTCAATACTGATATCAATACTGAGATTGAAGCTGGTACAATCTGAGGTCTTTGGATTCGTATTTTGCTTGAGACATACTTCCAGAGGCCATTAGCGACTAGTGATACTTCTGCCTCAATGGTTCACTGCCGGTAGTTCTACTCATTGAGTCTGATGAAAATGGAGGACATATCTTTTGGAGGTTCTGCAGGTTTCGGGGGTGCTTGAGGCTACTACTCAAGACTTCAGAGGTGCTCAAGGTCGGTACTCAAGACTTTCGGAGAAGGGCTCTAGTTCTTGAAATGATTCACATTCTATACAACTAATAGATATTGATTCAACTTGAACGACAAAGTGCCAGGCTTAGTGTTGGCAACGAAGCGGATCGGTTCGTCACGGATCGAACCATGGCGGGGTTCGATCCGGATTCAATCCGAGATTTGGACGGAGTTCCGAGGTTTGTACAAACCGGTTCGCGAACCATCTATCTTCGAACGATAATAGGTAAGCGAGTTCTTGTCCGATCGGCTCAATTTTTAGCGCATCTTGTAGCGGGAGAAGTTAGCTACAAGATGCGCTAAAATTCGAGCCGATCGGACAAGAACTCGCTTACTTATTTTTGTTCGCAGTTGTAGGTCGAAATGGTGGGGTTTGAGGCGAAAGGCTTGGCAAGGATCCGGTTTGCGCGGACCAAATCGGTTCGTCAATGGTACGAACCCCGGGCGGTTCGTTGCCAACACTAGCCAGGCTCATAACCTGATGAAATCAAGAAGAGAATGAATAGTCTATTGTACAAAGAAGAGTGAAAGCAGAGCTCTATATATACGAGAATGGCATCACGCCTGAGACCTTTCATACGTAGAAACAAGCATCCGGAGCTGGAGGTCGTACTCAGGTCTAGGCTGATGACCGGTGCCTTCTGCTCGAAGCCCAGGAAGGTTCCAGCTATACCTCCAGATGATGTCGAGATTCTCCGGGCTCAGCCCCGAGCAGTGACATCAGTCTACTGGCGTCAACAAACTGTGGACATATAAGTCCTGAGACCACCTTCGAACCTTCATCACTGTTTGGAATTTCCGTTACACACTTTCCATTACGTACTTAAATGTCTGGAGATTTTCATCGGGTTGACGTACACCGTCTTGACATCAATCCATGGCCATTCACGGAACTTGTATACGAATCGGTGTATCTAGGTAGTTAGTTGATAGATAACACTATCCAAACCATAAAAACTTCATACTTAAGACTCCCTTACCCTCTCTGCCAAAACTCCACTGCTGTAGTCTACATCTTGCCTCAGCCTCTCCACCAACGTCCCGTACTTTTCGATCCTCGCACTCCACTTCGCCTCGTTACAAACCTCCGACGCAATCTCATCGCCCGATGCTACTATACTAAGCTCAACTTCAGACCGCGACCTCCCTGTCCACTCCGCAACTTGCGCCAACACGCTCTCCGTTGTGTTGTGCGTAAAATTTATGCCTTTCTTTTCCCCTCGAAACCCACCCCGCAACATATTACCAATGCATTTTAGCAAAAAAACACGAAGTCGGGTATGGCGATGTTTAATTGGCATTAACATGCGTGAAGAAAACTGCAATAGATCTTGGGAATGTGTGGCGGAAAGCACAACTTGTAGGGCCTCGGTGGCATGGTCTGGGAGATGTTGGAAATCCCGATCGCGATAGTAACATAGAAACGTATATAAGCGCTTGAAATGCAGCTCCAAGAAGTCAAGATCAACGGCTTTCGGAACAACCGTATCAGGCCAAGACGAGGTCCCGAGGAAGCGGTTGACTTCGCGGAGTAGCTCGTACTTTGTCGATAATCGGATCCCGTTGAATACTTCATTTTCCAAGACCTCAGATAGTAGCTCGAGTCTTGTTCCGAATGAGAGGGAGTTGATACAACCAAAGCGATCCAGATTATTAAGCGCTCCTCCGGTGTTGACAGGTCGTGCCGAAATATGTACGGCTCGGGAAAGGCCGCGAAATACCACTAATGAAGCGGCATTTTGTACCAAGACTGGTTTGATGCAGAAGCGTTCTTGCGGAAGATTTGTAGCGAGGAATCGCAGTGCCTTGTTAGCTTCATTTTCTAGTTTCTTCTGCTGCCACTTGCCAGTACCCTTCAAGGGAACATTGTAAGCGTTGATGGTTTGTTCGTCTGTTGTGGACCTAGACTGAATGGATACGGATTCCACAATATCGGATATGCATCGTACCGCTACAGGAATCACGTTTCCGTACCTCTCATCCGTTGCACCTATAGGGAAAACGACATCATGTATCCAATGTGATACATCTCTTGGATCGTGGGAAGGTCTTAAGCTGAGGATCAGATCTACCCTTGTGTCTTGAAGAACTTCCTCCGTGATTCGCAGAGGCTCGGAGAAATCCATGACAGTACGCTGACCACGAGAAAAGTAATCGAATCCGTTACATAGCATGATAACAGACTTCCCTGCGTATTGTGCAAGGATGGTACTGTACTCGTCGTCTGGGTTATCCATACTGCCGTAAAGGCTTAGGTTCCAAATGTCTAACTTCAGACCTAAATCCGTCCCAATGAATGCTCTCCATGCTCGAACAACATCCGCGCTCGTATCGGAGTTGGTAACCAGCAGGAAACTGGCATCACGATCGCAGCCATAGTGGGAAGATATTTGAACCTCCAACTGAACTGCCTGGATAACTGGCGGTATGCTCAGGGCTATCAGAGACTCCGAAGTTGTTTCAAACGGTGGTGACAAGTGAAGAGATGTAGCCAAACTGCCAATAGAGTATGGTTCTGCCTCGGCATCGATCTCTGCCTCTTCACTTACTATGACTGATTCTCCAGGGTACAACAGCTGAATTTCTTTCACTACGGCGACTGCCGATGTTTCCGTTGCATCGAGACCCGGAAATCTTATACCGGTTGACGTATCTGCCTTCACACTGAGAAATATCTTGCGATTCAGAGGGCTAAGTTCCCCATATGGCTTCGTGCTATTGTTATGGACCTAAGAGCTTTCTTAGCCGATTACGAGTGCATTGAATGGAAGTAATTAATTGACTTCGGGAGATCAGACTATACCTTCCATGAGAATGTCGAACGACTGCCTTGAGAAACAGTCTGCAAATTCTCTTCCAGCTTGAGTATCAATGGGTATGTGATCTCGATGGTTTTCTGCACCGAGCTAAAGCCAGGAAGCTCCATATCAACCCCTGGCATTGTCGCTTTCAAGGACACAGTATCCGAATCACAGAATAGCTGCTCGAACTCCTTTGTGCGCACTCGACTTTTGATTAAGGCTTTGATTCGACCCTGACTCCTGGCTCTATGTCCTGCCGGTATACTTGGTGGAAGGTAAATGGTGCTTTCTTCGAGGTCATCGCAGAGTTGGATCCATTCCGTACTTCGAACCGTGACAGGTATTAGCGTTTCGGAAGGAGTAGGCATACCACCTAGATACAACATCAGTTACCACGCCCCACTGCTTCTCAATGTAAATACGCACCTTTATTGTGAACTACCACGTGTTCAATATATATATGCTCTCCGGGCTCAATTATACCGTCATCATTTTCATCTGTAACTTGAAAACTAACGAGTTCGATTGTATATTTTGACGTATATGATTGACGAGAACCGTCAGCCTGTCTAACAGTGATGCGCCCTGAACCTGGTATACCATCTGGGCCATCTCTAGGAGTCATGGTTGATAGAGATCCATCCGGTCCGCAGGATCCGTCCAGTCCATCTGGCCTTGAGAATGGAACAGTGGTTGGAACTTTTTTGCAAGCCAGACAATTCGAGTCTGCGGATCCTCCCTGACATTTACAAATTCCAGCGGTGCGTATTCGACTGGCTGGGATAAGAGCGGACCCAATTCCATTGTGGGCGGTACTACGGAGTATGTTGCCGAGTAGCTGTTGTTCTGGGCTTGTCTGAGTAGCTGTGCTGTTTGGTAGCGCCTTTCGCAGGTCGGCACAACCTGGTGTGCAAACGTATTTATACCCTGTTTGCTGATTCCTGTGCACCAAGTTAAACGTTAGACTATCTAACAAACCTGGATTGCAAACTTATAGAACTAACCATGAGCAACCTTTCCCGCCCTTCCCACCCGCGCCGCCCTTTCCTGGATTCCCATTCTTGCCTGCTGGTCCTCCTTTACCCCCATCAACACACCAGTCGACAGCGGCTAGTAGATTGGTATGGCGCTCATCGATAGCGATTTCCACAGTCCCGGCGGCTCTTCCTGAACCTCCGTGGCTTCCTGCTCCGGCACTTTGCGACGGGAAGCTGTTAGTCCTCACGCTAGTCTCGGCTATCTAGAAGTACGGCGCTTACTTTCCGCCTCTGCCGCCATCGCCGCCGTTCTGGCATAATTAGAACATACGTTTAAAAACTCGAAATTTTGGACGCTTACTGTTGCGTCGAGAAGTTTCGTCGCGTCGGTTCCGTCTACCCCTGGTCTACCTGAAGGCATATAAATTTTAGCTAGGAGCACAATCGCAAACGAATGGATTTCTAGTGCCCAGCCGGCCTCAACCGCGAGTTTTCGAGTAAATAGGGGCTAGGGGCAAAAGGAGAATTATGCCTCACCATCCTGCCCGTCACCTCCCATATTCCCAGGAGCACCGTTGCCTCCGCGGGCTGTAAGCTGCACTACCCGACCTCGTGGTATGCTGATATTATCGGGGAGAACGGTTGCTGCTTGATACCGTATGATGCGAACTTCCATAACATTGGCCGCAGCATTGGCTGGGGTCAATTCCACAGAAAGCAATCCGCCAGGCTCTCCGGGCCTGGCCGGTAGAGCATTGACGCCGTCTGCCCCATTCTCCCCGGCTCCGGTCTAATAATTCAATGTCTCTGTCCATGCTTCACGCGGAAAATAGACGCAAGGATAATTACCACTACTAAGGCAGTCCTTGAAGTCTCAGTGACAACTTCTGGTGTCTCGCCAGAACGGCCATCGACAGAGATAACAACGACTTTGGAGTTGTGAGTTTCTGAGTCGGACATCGGGAAGGCTATGGATGAATGTGTATTGGAGTGTGTAATTGTGGTAGAAGATATTGAATTTAAGTCTTGTCTGTATGATAGTCGCCGTGCACAATCGTCATATGCGGGGTCTTCCTGCACCTACTCGCTTCCAACAACCATCTCAGCCGTTCGTGGTACACCCAAAAATTGTGCGCACTTCGCTTCAACTCCGCCGAAGGTGGGATATTGTTTCAGTTTCTTATCGCGCACATGCATGATCGAATTGTTGTCTCCAACTGCGTCGAATTCTTCAGCCCCACTGAGCCTTATTCGTTGCCTAACATATTTTTGACTAATGAGATTAGTTCCTGTTGCGTAGAAGAGCCTCAAGGAATGAAGTTGTACTTGGACACCAGAGAAATTGTGGTTGTTGGTCACTCGTGACACGTACCCCGCATTTGGCCTAAATACCCAGACACAGCATGCTGAATCCTCTTCGCCGGTTGTCCAGTTCAATCCATTAATACAACGTACAGAATGCAACTGCCCAATTCGTGCTTTGTGGTCTGTCTTGCCAGCAAAGACAACCCACCCATTTATTTTGCCTAGGATCTTGCCTAGATTTCAATTCGAACCACCGTTTTGGCACTCAGTTATGAGAGCTCCGGGAGGAATTTGGAAACCCTTCGACCACCACTATGGATGTCAAAGCAACACTCTACGAAGCGCTCGCACGACACCGTGAGGAAATCCACTTCCAGCAAGCTTTGCGTGAGAGCAGTCTCCCACGGAAAGGAAAGAACCCGGCAACAGAGAACGACCATGATGATGAGCATCAGCGGCGACTCCGTCTTGAAGCACTTGAGCTTTGTTTATCCGCCGTTCCGGAAATGGTCTCCATGGTTAACAGCCAAAATACACCAAAACCGCCAACACCACCTTCACCTCCTCCACCGCGACCACCTCCACCACCTACACACGTATCATCATTCTATGCGCAGTCTCCCGCTTTTGACCAGGGGTTTGGGTACTTCGCTCCCGATGATGACGAGCCGTACCTGAATCCTTTCACCGGGCAGATGGTATATCCCAAGACCAAATACTCCGCAGGTCCATCAGGAACACAAAACTACTCTCCCTCTAGACGTAATACTTTCATCCAGGTAATGAAATCCCTATTCTTCAAAGCTTCACGCTGCTGAGTCATCTAGCACACGGACTCCAATAATTATCCGCCAGCTGCTTGGGTTTCCAACCCGCCATTCACTCAACCTATAAATCCACCAGACTTGCCTTCAGCAAAATCCCAGACGAACTTTGGCTGTACATTTCAGCGATACCCATCAGAACCAACTGGTAATCTCTCTTCGATACGTCAGGGCCCACTGGCAGCTGCCCATAAGACAAATAAGCCTGAAAGTACCCCACTGCCCGACATTGGTTATACGTATCAGCGATATCCAGGAGAGTCAAATGTTACTCTCCCTTCGATAAACCAGGGCCCACCAGTTGCCTACAATGACCCTCTGGAAAAAGAGTTGCCATGGAATCCGCCAGCGCCTTCTTCAGTCGATAGTTTTGGAATTGATCGATTAGGGAAGAAACTGTCCAAGACAAAACCCTCACAATCATCAAAGTCCTGGGGACTACTCTCGAGTCTTCGCGGGGGTCGATTGCGAAAGTCGGATACGGAAGATGTTTTGGGGTCGAACGATATGTCCCCACTGCTTCAACCCGTTCCAATGCCACTGCCAGTCCCACCCAAGAGAAACAACATAAGTGTACGACGAAACCGGTCCAGTGTTCAGGCCAAGAAAAAGGAGCAGCAAAATCCGAACGGTGGCATTCATAACCCAAGCGTTGTTCGAACAGTACAAGGTATCCCAATCATGCATCATGCTTGGCAAGCATTGTTGACTTCTTTCAAGCAGCATTTCTGGAACCGACGATGTTCCAGCCACCAGCACCCCGTAATGTACCAACGGTACCCCCCAAGTTAATAGCACCAAGACCGCCGCCGCTCGGGCTGCTTGCTGTTCAGAAGCCTCCCACACTACCACTGCAACCGCCTCGAGCCAACAAAAGCGTCCCTTCAATTAATCCAGCACCGGTATATGCGTCAGTGTACGGCCCCCATTGGGCCGGTATAGACCAAAAAGCTCCTCCGGTTCCTTCACACTCATGCCCTCCAACATACAATGAGCCCTCGACGCGGAGACCAAATCTTACACCTCAGGCACTCAGGCCAGAACAAAAGATCTTGCCCAAATACCCAGTCTCTAGCGGGGTGCCATTACCCACCAGGAATGTCAGTCAGAATGAACAAAGCCGAATTCACGCACAGCAGCAGCAGCAGTTAAGCCAGCAGGAAGCCCAACGTTTGCAACTCGAAGCGGATCGCGCTCTCGCTGCCCAACTCGCTGCTGAAGATAGTGCGTCTGGTGGTTGGCTACCGACCTCTAGCGGTGTCGATGGGTTTGATCTAGCTCAAATACTTGGAGATGATGGTGGTGACCAAGATATGACCAGTTTCTTCGAGGAACAGCAAAGCCTTCTAGCAGCATATTCTTTGCAAGCTCAAGAATCCGCACCGCGCAGCGAGGACCTCGAACATGCGAGGTGGCTGCAACAACGCGAGGATGAATATGACCGACAGATCGAAGAACAGGCTGAGTTTGCCAGAAAAGCTCAGGAGCAATGGGCCGAAGAGGATAGACTGTTCTTGGAAAAAATGAGAAAAGAGGCGGAGGAAAAATACAGGCGAGATGTGGAAGCAATGGAGCAGGCAATAAAGGAGGAACAAAGGCAAGCAGAGAGAAAGCGAAAAGAAGAAGAAGCGAGAAGGGCAGAAGCGGAACGTATAAGAAGAGAACGGATGGCCGAGTGCATTGCTTGTGGAGACGAATTTGAAAAAACTGCCATGCTAATCACCACATGCAATCATGCCTACGGTGGTGATTGTCTACAAGGTATGTCCTCGCCAGTTCTACCACGCTGACTGGTTTTCTAAACTTGAGATAAATGAAGCTGCATTCAGGCTGGCCTTGAAATCGAAGGAACCATTCGCTTGCTGTGGCCGACGAGTTGATATCGGTCTCGCGGCTCGACATTTCGATTCCAAATTCGTCGCGTCCTATAGGTTACTACAACTCGAACGTGACACTCCCAACCCCCTTTACTGCTCGGTGGCTATATGTTCGGCTTTTATTGTACCATCCGCAATACGTGGCGATGAAGGCACGTGCGGTACGTGTAAAGTGAAAACCTGTCGGCATTGCCGCAAAGCAGCACACAGTGGTGTTTGCAGTGCGGATAAGGATGGCCAGGAAACGCGAGCTCTTGCAAACAAAATGGGCTGGAAGGAATGTCCTCGATGCAATCAAATTGTGGACCGCCGATCAGGCTGCCTTCATATGACTTGCAAATGTGGTGGAGAATTTTGTTACAGTTGCGGAAAACTGTACAGTGAATGCCCTGGATCCTGTAGACGGACGACATAGAGGGCAAGAAGTATGTATAAGGGTTGTGTGAGGTGGAGCGATGGGTTTACTTTTCAGCTATAGCGCAATTGCAATTGCAAATGTTTACATATGTTTTCTACAGCAGAGGTGCGTTTGCAGTTGAAAAGAGAATGAAATGGAAGTCAATATGTCTTGCACCATACGCCCGGGTCACATAAGCCCTCAGCCCTAAATCGTTGCGCGACGACTGAGATTTGCTCTGGTATGCCAGACTTTTAGCTCGGTGTCAAAGTTTGGGTGCTCTCGTGCCCAGACTTTACTCGTCACTCCGAGGAAAAATGACTGAGCTTGCGAAGGATATGCGAGCGCAAATTCTGGGCATGAGAGTAAGGGAGATCTGTGTTTCTGACTTAAGTCACCTGAATAATAGTACCTAGTGCGTCCAGGTACATAGCATCAAAAAACTTCTGGATCTTGATGTCGAAATCGGATTTCCTAATACAGCCGGCAAGCCGGATCCGCGGAGCAGCAACCTTTAGCTAGCGAGCTGTGGCGAAATGATGCCTCGATGCCTTGAACAGGGGCCTAGTGACCGGATTACTTATATCGGTCCCGCTGTGGTCTCCACACCAGATTTTTGGCGTCCGTAATCAACTGTCAGCCAAGCAGGGATGTATCGCAACCCCGCTTCGAAGCTTTTGAAAGTAGCTTCTACCGCTGCCACAAGAAGACGGAATTCTTTCGTCATCAAGATGGCTACTGAATACAGCACCAGCACCCCAGATACTCCAGAAGCGGACAACAGCAATGTCGATCCGCTCCCAAAACTCAACGCCGCTGAGTTCCGCCATTATAACTACTTCGCATCTCACATGGACCAATTCGTCCGTCCCCGTCCCTACTCCTGGCATCCCAGCTAACCTCGGTAGCACACCTCTTTCTGGCATCAATGGACTACGCTACACGCTTGCACGCTCTCTCCAAGCAGCTTGATCTCCCTTGGTCTGCGATTCGTGCAGCACCTAGAGATGCACCACGGCATCGAAGAGGCACATATTTTCCCCAGACTCGCGGAGCGGATGCCAGCATTCCAGAAGCAGCGGGAGCTGGTGGAGCAGCATAAGGTTATCCATGAGGGGCTGGACAAGGTTAAGAAGTATCTTGCCGAGTGTCGAGATGGGGAGAGGGAGTTTGATAAGCAAGAGCTGCGGGAGAGGATGGATACGTTTGGAGAGACGCTGCGGAGTCATATGGATGACGAGGTTAAAGCACTGGGGGCGGAGGAGATGAGGAAGTATTGGACGGTGGACGAGGTCAGGGGGTTTATGTTTTAGGGCTAGGGTTTGATAGATAGGTGGACATGAGCTGCAGGAAGGAGGCGCATGCTAGTACGTCGTAGCACAATATAATCTTGACTCACTATAAATGTATCATATACACCTCGGGATGTCACGCATCACGCCCAGGCTATTGTGAAATTAATATTAGGTACGTACTCGATATACCGCAGACCACGGCGGCTCCTGCCAGCGAGATAGGAGAACCACGATAAGAGAATACAAAAGAAAACTCTCTGCAGGTTTCTAGCCTGTGGCTCAATTTTTACAGCACCGTGAATGATCAGGACAGGTTTCGGGCCTGTTACCTGGTGTTTGTAGCACCATACCCTATCTGTTAGGCCAAATGATCAGTTCTTGTAATCTGCTCCGTTCTTAGCCATCATGATTGCGCAAACCCCCAGCACAGAAATCAGTCCGTGGGCAGCCCGTAAAACTGCTTCATCCGTGGCTGGATCAGCGGCAATTGTCCACCTCTACCACCTGCTTGCTATGATATGAAGGGGGCCGTTGAGAATCCATTTTAACATGATGCCGCCCCGAAGGTAGTATGAGGAGCTGTAACAGAGGTTTGTTATTGAAATCCACTCCACAATCCACCTACACCACACAAATACTAAAAACAAGACACTTCTGGCTACTGCACTATTTGTTTACTTCCCTTAGTCTCGGCTACAGTAATGCCCCAAAGACTTTGTTTCCTCATCTTTCACTACTAATACTGGTAGAGAATAGAAACGAAACGGGGAAACGAAACAGTCTCAGCTACAGTACTGCTCCAAACACTTTGTTTTCTCCTTCCCAGCTAATAGAGAATAGAAACAAAACGCATGTAAGTTATCTCTCATGATTTGAGTCCACTGACAACCGAGTCCGCGGCAACTGCCCACTTCGGGGTAGCTGATTGTTGTACTGTACACACTCTGGTAATGCGGTATATGGTTGTTGATTCATCGCCCAGTGAGTTGAAGGCTGAAATGCCAGATATGAGGGGGTGGATAACGAACGGTACCTATAAACCTAAATGCTAGCCGTTGAGAATAATTTTAACATGATACCTCCTCTGCCGCCACAATACATGCATGCCATGATCCTCGAAGTATGTAGTATGATGAGCTGTAACAGTTTTCGGACGAGGTTTGTTATTGAAATCACTCGCACTCGTTGTGTCCTTGCTCTAACATTCCCTACAGGCGACCATATCCATACACACACACACACAAAAAGTGGAAGGTTGGTGGGCGGACGAGTGCTTGCTTACTCGCGAGGCTTCAACGGCTTGTTCTCCCCAAATTCAAGAAGGACATCCGCGGCCGATATAAAACTCGGAAAATCAATATCTCACTGTGAGTATGAGCTCTTCGTATTATCCTTTTTCTACTCTACTTTTTACCCCTGAGGGAAAGCTTTAATGACGTATTTTACGCATAGAAACAGGGTACAAGCATGCGCAAGCAAGGGGATGAATTCTCGGCAGATCTAACGCCTCGGTTTTTGTTTTGTTTTAATCATACTGTATTCACTCTGTTTAGAGTATGACAGGCCCCTAATCCCCGACGCCTCCGGGCAAGCCGGTTAGATGGCGAAGCTCCGCTCCTGCTACCCGTCGTCCCCTTCTCTAACGCCTCGGTACCGGTACTGGAGCTGATCTCCGTCGGGTTGTTGAACTCGAGTTATCGAAAAGCATTACCCCCCCACCCCATCCAGTTACATATACAAACATATCCTACACTACCCTCATCCCCTCCGCTCAAAAAACCAAAATCAAAAATCAAACTCCAAAACACCCACTTAATACGCCGCCCCGATTCTATGCCCCTTCTCCCCTTTCCCCTCCCCCCTCCCCCTTCCCCT
>MU122200.1:42906-83072 GCA_014904905.1 Wilcoxina mikolae CBS 423.85 | reverse complement strand
ATTCCACCGCTCAAACACCCCCCCATCCAAACTCCTCCCAAACCTAAACCTCTTCTCCAAAAACGGACTCCCGGGGGTCTCCGCCTCACTCGCACCCAGCTCTACGGGCTCCATCATCGCCGTTGGAAGTTCTGCATACTGCTGCTGCTGCTCTACCTCCCCCCATTGCCCCCCCTCCCACCCCTGAGGTGTGTACGCCAGCGGTGGCGGCGGCGGCGACGGTATCGATTTCCACCCCTCATCCCCCGAAGGAATCGGATCGTACGCAGAAGCCGCCATAGAATAAACCGAGCCCCCACCGGCGCTCGAACTCCGGGTATGCGTAGGTTTCAACGGCACTTCATCACTTTCCTTCTTCCCCTTTCCCCCCATCCCCTTCCCCCTCCCCCTCCTCCCAAGCCAAAATAAATACCACAACCCCACCGCCGCCACCACAATCGCAACACCACCTATGATCCCGCCAACCAACATTCCCGTTTTTGCCGCGGCGGAAGTTGTAGCCGTGGTGGGGGTGGGGGTTGCGGTAGCAGTAGCAGGTGGAAGAATCCATAGTGTGGGGTCGCGGGTGAGGCGGTTGTTATTTGCACTTATAGTTTTCGGAGTCTGTGTTGTGATGGAGGAAGAGGAGTCGGGACATGTACCGGAGTTAAGACATGGATCGGAAGTGCAGCAGCCCGAGAATGCGGGGGAGGAGCAGATGTAGAATTGTTGGTTTGTGGGACAGTCGGTGGAGCGGGGGTGGAGTTGCATTGTGAGGGATAGGGAGTTGGGAAGAAGGAAGGGAAGGGAAGGAGAAGGGGAGAAGGAAAAAAAAAAAGGCTGGCTGGATGGGTGTACGCGTACGAGGGAAGAAATATGTAAAGCGAAAGGCGATTGATTAATTGGAAGGTTGTATCGGCACTGGCTTGTTCTTCCAATGGCAATTCCCCTCCCCTGCATCGCGAATTTTTTACCGGAGTTTGGGCCTGGGGCTGGGATTGCGGGGTTGGGTTGTTGAGGTTATGATCCGCAGCGCTGGGTTTTTTTGGCTTTAAATAGCACTGTGTGACCTGGATATGCAAGACCTCCATGATCCAACAACTACCCCGGTAGACTATTGCTGCATGATGCGTGATACTGATACTGATTCGCAAGCGAGCGAACTGCGCACGTATACCCCATGTGTATGGAGGGAATCCGGACTAGATATCACCCACCAATTCCGGTTCCACGTAGCCTCGCCACAGCTCCGGTAATTCATAAGTTCATGCTCATGCACTGGAAATCTTCATCTTTATATCCGCAGCCAAAATAGCTGCCTTCGGTTGCGGGGTAGATCTCCATTGCGTTCCGTTCCGCTGAGCTGGTGCCCTCTCTTAATCTACTTACTTTTATACCCACCCTCACAGCCAAAATCTAGAACCCCGCAGTTGATCATGAAACCCACACACACCGTGCGGGCAGATGTAGGCGCTTACAGAAATCCCCCAACCAACACCACCAACAGCGGGCATCAACATGCATATTGAAGGGGGGCGCGCTTTTTGCATATAAGTTGTTTTTGTCAGCTGCAGCCCTATGTCGGTCTGTGGCGGTAAGGCAGCGGGCAGGGCAGGGGTTAGGGGTAACTACGAATACTAGTGTGGAATTTAGTAGGGGTAGTGGATGCTGGGAGTGAAATGGGTAAAAGAAGAAGATAACTGGGAAATGGGGTTGGGTAATTGTGGTTGAGATGTGGTTGAAATGGGGAGGTGAGGTGAGGTGAGGAGTGGGTCATGAGGGTGTCACTCGGTAGTTTCTCGCGTTTCAACAGGTACGACGATAACGTACCACCGCGACTGCATGCCTCCGTGACATATAAATTTTACGAAAAGGCTATAGCTGAGCTAAGTATCTCTGTATGCGTCCCTCCCTTCCCCCCCAAAACTACCTCCTCCTCCTAACCCAAACATCATCCACCTCAAACCACTTCCCCTGACACTTCCTCCCCGTACAGTCCGGCAACAAAATCATCAACCTATCCACCGGGAGTGGTTTCCCCCCTTCCTTCTCCGTCCAATTAAAGCACACATGCATCCACCCCTCACCCGTCGTTTCCGCCAGCACCACCACCGGCTTCCTAGGCATGCCTTGGTACCACCCTACAAACGTGATTACCGCCGTGCTAGGAAATTTCAGGGGTGGGAATTCGCGGTACGAAAACCACAACTACCTCATCAGTATCTATCTCTCCGTGGTTTTTTTTTTTTGGGGGGGGGGGAGGGGTGGGTAGGTAGCATACGCTGAAAATATCCTCCAAAACCTCCTGTCCGGGGGAAATTTCAAGGGCGTATTTTTCCGGTCCTGTTTTTGCAAGGAGCGTGGTGTAGTTACTAGGGATTGGGGACCACCCGGTGGGGTAGCCGGGATAGAGGTTGTAGCCTGACCATCCAGACCAGGTTAGGCCGTGGTAGACGGTGTGGTCGGGGTGGTGATCCGAGTATTCGAAGTTGAGGACTGTTGCGGGCCAGCCGGGGTTGCGGCAGCAGGTGTATTGGGGTTTTGGAGCGGCGGCAGCGAGGGAGAGGGGGAGGAGGAGGATGGGGAGGAGGAACATTGTGAGGATGGTGTAGATGGGTAGCGGGTGAGAAGAGGAGGGAGGGGAGGGGTTATATACAGAGTAGGAGGAGGAGGAGGAGGAGGGGTTGGAAACAGTCCTTGAGTGATTGTGTATGGCCAATGGAACCACAAACACTGCAACTAGGAATCATTAGCGAGCTCGGATTATCTCCCGCATGACAGATAACGGTTTCCTCGCGATCCGTCAAGTTGAAACCAGGAATCTTTAGCGAACCCAAGCTAGCAATCTAAGGTTTCCCATATTCTGTACATAGATGTACAAGTTACCGAGATTTCGTGGAACGATGTCCATGGACTGAGCGTGGAAACGGATGCAGATGTTTGCCTTGTTTAACGTTTGGGTTTCGTCGTACGGTCTGTGGGCGATTCTTCCTTCCATCCTTCTCCACCGCTTCATAGGCAAGCCCCATGCGGAAGATAGAATTGAGTGATAGTTGTAGCTACGTCTCGGGTTCATTCGCTTGCTTGGGTGCAGAACACGCGGGATACATATACAGAGTTCATCGAAGCCGGAACGTGTGACGGGTGTGACAAGTCGCCGATGAGGCTGAACTTTCTGGATATCGGCTTGGTAGTTTTTCATGGTGCAACGCCCGTGATTGGAATCGGTTGAAGAAGGAGAGGCAGGTGTGGTGTATTGAGCATCACGAATCATCACTCGCTATTGGAATCCGGACATTCAATCCCTAGCGTCAAATCCCTTACATGCGTGAAGATGCGTGAGGTATTTCCGTTACAACGAGTTAAAAAGTATCCGGCGTGTGCTGCGTTTCCTAAAGACTGTTCACATCTTCAAGATCCAAAGAGCTACCTAGCCATGGCGCCAGGAACCGATAAATCAAGCGAGAAAGTCAAAAGGATATGTATAGGTAACGGTGGGTTCATGATCATGACTATTGAAAACCTAATCTCGGATGATGAAGGTCCGGGGTCATCCAATAAACAACAATTGACCATTAGCTTAGCTGGTAGTATAAATGCTAGGTGCTCTAAACACTAAGGTTCGAAGCCTTAGGACGCTATAAACGGGGTCGGGTGCTGTAAACACTAATGGTTGAAACCTCAAGACTCGTTATTTTGTTCTCTTTTGTCCAGGGTGTCCGGAATCGTTGGCATTCCACAATTTCCACTCTCGAGTGCCAGCGGGCGGTGGTGGTTATGGGACAGGATTGCCATACATAGATCCCCCCTTGCAATTGATTCACTCACTTCCGGCCAAACACGATTACTCGAATCCTTGCTCTTAAGCTTCATATTCAGCCAAATCTCTCAATAACCAAGAACCGATACCTAGCTTAGATATCTGGCAGTACATAGTCTGATACACCCAAGCCAAGTCCGCTCAATACTAAGTAGCAACAAGTAGAGTACCTCGTACAAACACCAACCATCTATCCTTGTCACCCGCACTACCTCCTAACCTCAACCTCCTTCTTCTCCCCGCCCTTCCCCTGTCCCCAGACCAACGGCCGTGTTCCATCCATAAACTCACTCACGACCTCATCCGTAACCAACTTCCTCCTCTCCTGGAACCCCACCACAAACTCCTGCAACACCTTAATACACTTCGCCTTCAACTCCCCCGTCATCAATTCCCCCGCAACATAGCTCCTCCTAATCTCTTCCAACTCCTCGTCACTCTCAAGGAAAAAGGTAAGGTACTGGAATGGCACATCAACGTCGGGGTTACCACCATACTTCCGCTGCTCCTCCGCTGTAACTTGTCCCCCCGAGAATGCGTACTTGTTGATCTTCTTCTTAATCTGGTTCGCTGTGTCGTTCATGAATATCGCAGAGCTGTCAATGGAGGCAGACATTTTTGACCCGGGACCGCCGAGGGCGGGGAAGAATTGTGAGTGGATTAACGCGGGTTTTTGGTATTTGAGGCGTTGGGCGACGTCGCGGCAGAGGCGGAAGTACGGGTCTTGATCGATTGCGCAGGGGATTAAGGCGGGGATATCACGGACTGATGCGGAGGTGCCGAAGATGTGTGGGAAGGTGGTGGCGAAGGATGTGGAGGCTTGGATGCTTGCGAAGTGGAGTTTTCCGATGTTGTCGCTATTTTCTAGGGTTAGTTGGGTTAGGAAAGGAGGGAAGGGGGAGGGAATACGCGTCGGTAAAGCCGAATGCACTTTTTGCTTGGTTTGTGGTGATGCAGCGGGAGACTTTTACGACGTTTTCGTAGAAGGCGCCGCCCATGAAGTCGAAGTCGGAGAAGATGAAGGTCTTGGTCACGTCGAACCCGACTGCGATGATGTCTGCGGCGTTTTGAAGAGTGTATTTTTTGACATCGGGAATGGTCAGAGCGGGTCGGAAGAGGAATTTTTCGTCGTCGGTAAGCATTATCACCAATGGCACGTCGAATACATCTTGTAGCCACCTATCCTCGTCAGTCCCTCAAGTCCGCACCACCACCAGGGAGAAGACAGCGCACTTTGTAAATGTAAACGGAATCATATGGCCCAGATGCATAGAATCACTACTAGGTCCACGTCCGGTATACAAAAAGAACGGTTTCCCAGCTTCATATCTATCCAGAATCCTCTCCAGATCTCGATGCGAAAAAAACATCCCCCGACGCAACAAGATGTGTGGGCGGTGACCAGTGAGCTTTTCGAAACGCAGCAAAAGCTCGGAGGAGATCCGTCGTGTGCCGAATTGGTTGATTAGTTTGTCGTAGTCGATTGCTGCGACTTTTCCATCGGCACCGACTTCGCCGGACACATCCCACGGTGTGATGGCTTGTTCCTGCGAAGGAGCTGAGACGGTGGTTTTGGGGAGGGAGGAGGGGTCGAGCGCGGGGGGTTGCGGGGTGGATGTCATGGTGGGTGTCGGTGTGCGGGCGATGTGGTGGTGGGGACGAGGTGATGTGGGGCTCATGTACCCCTCGTTCCGACTCACAAGCAATCACTCCGATATCACGTGCTGTCACTGACTCAACGGCACTAGCGCGTTTGGAAGCTCCACCAGACGCGTTGTCCCATCACCTCTTACAGTCGTGCTTCACCTACACCAACGCAGCAAACCGCAACCATGCCTCCAGCTGGTATATCCCTTCCCTCCAAACGCACGTATCTCAAACTAACACTCCCACAGCAGCCGACACAATCCGCATCCTCATCGCGACCGACTCCCACGTAGGTTACAATGAGCGCGACCCTATCCGCGGCAACGACTCAGCGCAGTCCTTCGACGAAGTCATGAGGATTGCGAAAGACAGAGATGTCGATATGGTCTTGTTATCGGGGGATTTGTTCCATGATAATAAACCCTCAAGAAAAGCCCTGTACGATGTCATGAAATCACTACGACAGAACTGTTATGGTGATAAGCCGTGTGAACTGGAGGTTTTGAGCGATACTTCGGCGGAGTTCCAGATGGCGGGAGGACATGTGAATTATGAAGATCCGGATATTAATGTTGCGATTCCGGTTTTTTCAATTCATGGGAATCATGATGACCCTAGTGGGGTATAACATACCTACCCCTTGAGCGGTGGGGTAGCTTGAGTTAACTAGGTATAGGAAGGTCGGCTTTGTGCTCTCGATATCCTCTCCATCGCAGGCCTAATAAACTACTACGGCCGCGCCCCCGAAAACGACAACATCACCATCTCCCCCGTCCTCCTCCAAAAAGGCGGAACAAAACTCGCGCTCTACGGCCTCTCAAACGTCCGCGACGAGCGTCTCTTCCGTACCTTCCGCGACGGAAAAGTCACCTTTCTTCGCCCGGATCTGCAACAGAAGGAATGGTTCAACCTTATCTGTGTTCACCAAAACCAGTATTCCCCCCCCACCCCTTTTGTTGTGGAGGTATACTGAAACAAAAAATAGCACAGGCCACACAGAAACTGGATACCTCCCTGAAAACTTCCTCCAAGACTTCCTGGACCTCGTTATTTGGGGCCACGAACACGAATGTCTCATCGACCCCCGAATTAACAGCGAAATGGGCTTTTCGGTAATCCAGCCTGGATCATCAGTAGCAACTTCTCTCTGTCCCGGTGAAGCTGTCCCAAAACACTGCGGCATCCTTTCCATAACAGGCCGGGACTTCACGCTGGAAAAGATCCGACTGAAAACTGTCCGTCCATTCGTGTTTAAAGAAATCGTACTGGCGGAGGAAAAGGAAATGAAAAACGTATGGAAGAAAATTAATAATAGAACACAGATTACGCAGTTCCTGTGTAGAGTTGTTGATGAGCTTATTGAAGAGGCGAGGAGGGATTGGTTAGAAACACAGGATGAGGAGGAAGAGGAAGAGATAGAAGTTCCCCTGCCGCTGATAAGGTTGAGGGTGGAATATTCCTCCCCAGAAGGAGGAAAATTCGAAACTGAAAACCCACAACGGTTTTCGAACCGCTTTGTGGGGAAGGTCGCGAATGTTAACGACGTGATTCAGTTCCATCGGAAGAAATCTAAGACTTCAAGAAGAAGTAGGGTAGGGGAGGATATCGATATTTCTGAAAGCGCGTTGCTGGCGGAATACGATGGGGATATCGAGAATATCAAGGTCGAAAACCTGGTCAAAGAATTCATGGATAAAGCCACACTTGAGATTCTCCCAAGTAATGGCTTGGGAGACGCGGTGGGTCAGTTCGTGGATAAAGATGATCGGCATGCTGTCGAAACCTTCGTCGAGGAATCATTAAGGGCTTATATCAACAAAATGAAGGAGTTTGAAGAGCTTAATGATGAGAAAATTGCGGAGGTGGTAGCGGAACATAAGAGTTACCTGGAAGATATGTTCGAGAAGGGTTTGGTTAAGACGAAAACTGTAAGTGCCCCGAGTGAGCGCAGCGAGCGAGCGAGGGGTGGCTGACGGGCATAAACAGAGAAATAAAAAAATTAAGGACAAACCGGATAATTGGGACTCAGATATTGACGGTACATGGGCTGACCAACCCGCTGCACAAATCCACGACGCAGATGAAGACCCCGCCTCCAACGACGACGACGAGGCGTCAGATACTAACAACACACCCCGTCCCACCACCACACGAGGCCGTGGTCGTGGCCGCGCCCGTGGTGCCCGTGCAACAACAACAACCCGGAAACCTGCAGCACCGAAGAAAACCCCCGCCGCCCCGGCTAGAGGGAGAAAGAAAGTCGTGGAAGAAAGCGATGAGGATGAAATGGATGTTGATGTTGACGATGAACCCCGGCCACCACCACCGAGCAGGAGTACCAGGAAGGCGCCGGTTAGGAAACCAGCACCGGCACTAAGGGGGGGAAGACAAACGCAACTAGCGTTTGCACCGAGTCAGAGAGAGAGTCAGGAGAGTAATGCGTTGTTTCATAGGAATGTTGTGACGATCCCGAGTGATGACGAGGATATTGAGGAGGATGAGAGTGACGGGAGTGATGAGTTTGTGCCGTTGGGGAGTCAGAACGTTAACTCCCGGGGGGGGAGGAGGTAAAGAAAAGGGGGAAGGGGTGTGGGGGGAGAGGGGAGGGGCGGAGGGGAGAGAGCATTTTGATTGAAGACGGAACATACATGTCATGAATGCATTATCATATTAGGATGAATTATGAGTTCCGTACTTATCGTCGTTCACCTAGGTCACAGCGGTCTGAGATACTCATGATAAGTTACAAGATTGTGGTTGGAGTGTGAGCTCTGGAGATACATACGGGTCGAAATTCCAATGATAATCCGAGTGATCACCAATGACACCATTCCCACATAAACCCAATTTCTACACGGGGAAGGGGGTGGGGGGGGGTGGCATACAAAGTTTATGAAATTTGAACCATGGGGTACTTAAAAACCAGAATGGGGAAAATAAACCCATCACCCAAAGTTTGGCTTTTTGTGCCCCCCGTGTCGCTGCCGATCGCTGGATTATTTTCTCCAGTAAGGCGAACGGTAGTGGTATATGTAAACAGTGTGATAAACGCTAGCTAATGTATAGGCCGACACCAAAATCCATGGGGAGACTTTCCCCAAGAAAGAAAAAAAGCGGACTCAACATTCTGTACATTCGAAGCTTTCTTCCAGCACGTGGTTGTTTTGTTATGAATGTAGAAACTTCTTCCCTTTTGCTTAGTTAGGCACACTTCTCCCCCACAATTTTCGGTGACAAGATCCTACAACTTCACGGACTTTGGATACTGTTTTGGTGACGCCCGGTGAAACACGAATAAGGACACCTCCATATGTCAAACCACGAGGATCAAACATAAAAGGCCCGCTTCGGCATAACTTCAAAATGATACCCAAAGCCATCTCATCATGCTTCTAACTCTTCTTCTTCTCCTCCTCCCCGTATTTGCGGCCGCCGCACCCACTCTAGATCTGACACCCTCACCATCATCTATAGAAGCAGTGACCCCCGCCATCGCACTCGAAAACCAATTCCGCACCATCCACGATACCCACCATGCCGCCAAAAAAGAGCAGATCATGGTGGTGACAACCCGGAACGAACTCGTCAGTGGAAAGTGTGCACCGATTATTGTAATTTTCGCGAGAGGAACCGGAGAACCCGGTATATCCTCCCCCTTCTATCCATCCTGACCATGACTAACGGGATTATGCATACATAGGAAATGTCGGCGACGATGTCGGTCCCGAGTTCTTTAAGGAGCTTGAGAAGCTCAAGTCCGGAAAAACTATCGTCCAGGGCGTCAATAAATACCCCGCGAACATCTGTATGTACATCTCCCTTCCTCCTACCACCGCTGACAGTACGCACAGTCGGCTACCTCAACGGCGGCAGCGATTCCGGCGCAAAAGACATGGCAGCCAGCGTAAACCTCGTGTCTACACAATGTCCCAAGTCGAAAATCGTGCTCTCGGGGTTCTCGCAGGGTGCACAGGTTACTCATAAGGCTGCAAAGATGCTCGCTACTGAAATGTATAGATTTGTTGGGGCTATCGTGGTTTTTGGATATCCATATAATGGTAAGGGGGAATATACACCCCGCCGCCGCCGGAGATCAAAATGCTGATATAGAAAGGGAAAGGTACTAAGTTCCCGGGTACCCTGAATGATAATGTTAAGAGTTTCTGTCATGACGGTGATTTGATATGTCATGGTCTTCCGTTTCCGGGAAAAGATCATAGTAATGTGAGTAAACAGTGGCCATGGCGGCGAATGCAACCATATATATTTTGGCAGCGCGGGCTAATATGGGGAACAGTATGAAAATGATGCACCGGAGGCTGCGGCATATGTCGCTGCACGGTTATAGGGGGTTTTCGAAGGTTTATCTCGATTCTTTACTGGTCAACCCCACGCGGAGGAAAGGTAGAATGGTTGAGTCCGCTTTGTACGTATGGTTTACTCTGCTCTAAATCCCCCCCCCCTAGTGATTTAGAGTACTCTACGGAGTCTTAGTGGAAAAAAATCCAGTGATCGGCAACAACATGCTGGTGACATCGGATGGCTCAAAAAAGCCAAAACACTGGTTTATATTCCCCATTCGGGGTTTAAATACGTATACCCCATGGTTCATGATCATAAACTATGTATGGATATTTTTACCCTCCAGTCTCCCACTGTGTTGTTGTTGTAATCATATTGCATTCGGCCGCTTGCGGCCATCGCATTAAATACACTTTTATCCCCAGCACTTCCACATGTGCACAGTAGGCGAGCAGTCCACTGCTTCCAAGTCCTGCTTCCAAGTCCTGCTTCCAAGTCCTGCTTCCAAGTCGTGCCTCCCCATCCACTATCCTTCGTCCCCTTAGTCTCCCACCGTGTGAGGAGAGATTTTTTGGGCATGTGGGAACGATGTCGTTGGTGATCACTCGGACTAGAATCGTTTGTAGCTTTCTCTTCGTTAACGGCATTCTCTACAGAGGGTGTACTCTACAAGAGTATCTCGATGATACACAATCATGGACATCAGTTCGCTCACAATCCAGGCATCTTTATGCTTTAGTTGAACATTTCAATACATTCGATTTCTCGTCTTCGGAGAAGTCTTTTATTTGTACTTATCTTTGTTGCCATCCGTAGTAATTCATACTCATGGAACTACCCAAACCCCGGACTGTCTCTTACAGGATGCGTGGAGAACCTGATGAGCTTCGAGAAGATATACTAGGCTTTTCAGGAGATCAAGATGTCATGACTTTGAAGCCGAACTTTGGCGTTTTCTTCAACGTCAAGATGTCCTTCAATAGGGTTCCTTACGACACCCGTTTAAATTTTGCCGGGTATGTACGGATATCTACGCCGAAAATGGACGGAATTTAAACTACCTACTCTGATGAAACGGACAAACTACATAAATGTACGACCGTTACACTAAATCTATGTAAAGAATTAGGATATCTACTCTATTTAGTGCTTAAATTTTCATCTCAAGCCAAAACTCTGGAGACATGGATAATTTTTTCATATTCTCGTCCAATCCACGTGATCAGGCATTCGACGCTAGTAGTGCGGTACGCGTTCCTACTAAACTCAAACTCAATTTCCACTCCACAGCTCACTTTTCCCACCACCTTCTTCGCCCAATTTCTTCTTTTTTTTGTCTTCATAGAACTTGTTGTTTCATCAATTGCTCTCTGGATTGCTTTCTGCAATAGATTTCCTTCTTTTTACCCCTGGAAACACGTTGTGTATACCAAAGCAAAGAAAAGAAAAAGTTGGTATGTGTAATTTCTCAGCCCGTCCTCCTTCTTTAGCTCCAAAATTCCTTCTCAAAAAGGACACCTCGCTAACTTCACCACCTTCAACCTCCCCCTAACAAAGAATTCACCATCTCCATCCATCACATCACATCACATCATAATGTCCACCTACGACAACTACACCTACCCTACCGCCAACCCCGACGCTGGCAGAGGTCACCCGGGACACACCACCCCCGAAGAAGACGAGAAAGTGATCCAGCTACGTTCCGGGCTCGAAAAGGAGGGGATCACGGAACGGTTAGATACGAACACGTTGCTGCGATTCTTGCGAGCTAGAAAGTTTGATGTCGAGCTTGCGAAGCAAATGTATGTCCTACCCTCCCTTATTTCAGTGGTACAGGGTGGAATTGACGAATTTGCTGTGAAGGTTGATCGCCTGCGAGGCGTGGCGGAAAGAGTTCAACGTCAAAGAGCTCTGTAAGAGCTTCGAGTATACCGAGAAGTCGAAGGTGTTTGAGTACTACCCTCAATACTACCACAAGACCGATAAGGTTCGTTTGTACCACCACCTCCTCCTCCTCCGCTGTGCCTCCTGTTACTAACGTCCGATTTAGGATGGCCGTCCCGTCTACTTTGAGCAATGTGGAAAAATCGATCTCGCACAGATGTACAAGATCACTACCGAAGAACGGATGATCCAAAACCTAGTCGTTGAATACGAGCGTCTCACCGATCCGCGACTACCCGCATGCTCGCGAAAGGCCGGAAAGCTAGTCGAGACCTGCTGCACCGTCATGGATCTCAAAGGTGTCGGAATCACCAGCGTCTCCCAGGTCTACAGCTTTATCAAGAAAGTGACGAGCATCTCGCAAAACTACTACCCCGAGCGACTTGGGAAACTCTACATCATCAATGCGCCGTGGGGCTTCGCAAGTGCGTTCAAGCTTATCAAGGGATGTCTTGATCCCGTTACTGTAACACCCCCTCTCTACCTTTCCCCCCACCCAAGCTAATGATAAAAAAAATCAAGGTCGAAAAAATCAACATCCTAGGCTCATCATACAAGTCCGAGCTCCTGGCACAGATTCCTGCAGAAAACCTCCCCAAGATGTTCGGCGGTACCTGTGAATGTGAGGGTGGATGCCAACTCTCGGATCAAGGTCCTTGGAACGACGAGAAGTACACCTTGCCCGCCGCACCAGCTGCTCCCGTGACTACCGCCGATCCAGAGAAAACTCCCGAGACTGCTGTTACTGAGGTTCAGGCTGCTACTGTAACGGCTTAGGCAGCTGCAGGCGCGTCGAGGTGGTAGTTAGCGAAACAGCGTTTTTGTAATATCTTGTGGCGTGTGCGTGTGCGTGTTTTTGTGTGTGTGTGCGAAGCGATTGAACAAGTATGCTTTGAGTTTATTATAGATGCAGAGTAGAATATCGAATTAGGAGAGAAGGAGATAGTATAGAATGGAGTAAAGTAAAGATATTAGAGAACCCGCGATAAATGTACTATACGTATATCTATGGTGTCATTCTTCGAAAACCCGTTGCATCAAGAAGTTCGAACGTTTCTCGGGAGTATACAGAATGAGAATGATGTGATCGCGGTCCCACTCGACTCGGCGGGAGCTTGCACATGAAATTGGGACGGTTGTATATTGTAATATATATAGTATGTACAACCCTCCGAGGGGGTTCTTACTTGACATCGGATTTCGGGTTTGTCCGTCCATCCCGTCCGCGAAGGAATGATAATGATGAAAGCGCGGATATCTACAGGTATACTTACTCTAGAATTGCGACGGAAGGGAAGGGAATGAAGAAAAGTAAGGTTCAACATAACGAATTGGATTGGGATTGGGATTGGGATTCCTAGAATGGTGGTTTTGGTTCCGAGTATGGGGGATACATACAGGGTACGACAATGGATGGGATTTTCGAAATGTCGAATGCCGCTTTAACTTGCCGATATTATGGGTCGGGCGCACAATCTGGAGAAGTTGTCAAAAGTGGCGCGCCTTCCCGTCAAAGAAGTAGGGACATACAACAACTCCGCAACCGCCACCCAGTGAAATCATGGAAGCGAACGAATGGTAGGACGAAAAAAACCGTGGAGAATCATATGCATTCCCCACGTCATCTGGGTCTCTCGCTTGTATTGTGGTTACTACTCTAAGCTACTCTACGCGAAACGTTATTATCAATTGGACATACATATTCCCAAGCCATTTTCATCGGAGCGAGAAAAAAAAAAAAAAAAAAAAAGTCTAGCCAGCCGAGTTGAGAGAAGAGAAGGAAGGCCCCATACGATCGGACCGTCCCGTCGTTGCCGTTGCCGTAGCGTACCATAACCATGACCATGACGGACGGTTGTGGGGGAAGGGGGAAATTAGTGGTATGGGAGGGGACTAAAGAATCGCAAGTAAATTCAACTTTGAGTTTTGGCTGGGCATGATATGTACATCAACGTCGTAGCGCAGTTTTCGCAAAGCAAAGCTTAAGCCGAAGAACTTCACAGATTATACCTCAACGAAGTGAATACAGACCCCGCCAAAAACTCGGGTTATAGACGTCTAGACGAATATGTGTGTTTCATACCCCGCGGTATTAAAGTTCCAAGTTATCCTCCCGAGAGTTATTAATTTACCCTAATATCCAAAAAATTTCCCACCTTGTTTCGGTACCTCATACCTTTCTGCAGTACCCTCTTTATTCAAAATCCGTTTTCGTATTTTGTTATAAAGTGCCTCATAAAAGCCCGCATATATATATATATATATATTTAACCTGAGGTTGAGGGTTGAAAGGGGATCCGGAATTGTTGTCTTTGGTGACGCATGCAGGTGTATGTATGACTGAAGCTAGCCAGCTGAAGAGAAAAACCCGACCTGTTTGTCTCACAAGATGGAAAGTTAACATGTATCGTGGTATCCACGATAACATGACATGTACATAATCGTTAGGTCCTTGCGAGAATTGCACTTTCTGTTATCCAGGGTTTGGATGTATCGCATAATACCAAGAACCGCGAGCGGTGAACCTTCGTTCCACGTGACAACCGAAGGAACCGACCGCCACTCACGTATGTGCTATGTGTTGTTCCTATCATCTCATCCCTCGCTCTGTTTTTGAAATGAAAGCTTCTCCGGTTCCCATAACATGTTAGCTTTTAGCTTGTCATCAAACTCCCCCCCCTCCCATCCCCTCCCCTCCCCTCTCCTCACACACACACATCACATCACATCAACCAAAAGCGCGCATATACACAACCTCTTAGTTCGTGCTAGGTCTCTGCACCCACCCCACCCCCCGGAGAAAGTCGAGAAAAAAAAAAAGAGCTTGAAATAAACGCAGAACGAACGATCCCCTCTTCTCCGACTACGCACGAAACGAAACGCAACGAAACGAAACGCAACAGAGGCCATGGGGTGTGATACAGCTAGGTCGTCGAAAGGAGGAGGGTGTTGCGGCGGCGGCGGCGGTGGGAGAAGCGAGGTTGTGGATGTGGGTTCCGAAGGAGGGGGTGGCGTTTGCGATGGTACCGGTCCCGTTGCCCCGGATAGACAGGACAGCTGCTGCGACGGACGGAGTGTAGGCCATAAGCATGGGGACAGGAGTGAAGAGAGAGAAGAAGAAGGGGGAGGTTGCTGCGATCGTGGTGTTTGCTCTGGCGCCTCAGCCGTTGCCGCGGATCCGCATGATAGTTGCTGCTCGGGAGATGCAGATCACTCGGGCCAGGGCTGCTGCAAACCAGGTGTGGACCGACACTCTAGCCATGGTCATGACAAAGGGGAAACGGACGATGAATGCTGTTCGATGGGCCATACGTGTGTTTGTGACGGTAAGACTACCTTCTTCTTTTCCCATCCACCCCCCACATCTGGAACAGTAATCTGACATAGTGGGGTTAATCCGTAGAAACATGCGAGCTGAACTATGCGTCCCTGTTACATCAGCAGAGCGGCTGCAAGCGATCAAAGATGTCTACATATGTGTCCGAGACACCCGTCAGCTCGGAAGATACCACCAAGAAACGTTGGCTCTCGTGTGCACATTGCTTGAGTAGCGCGAGGATGATGTCGTTTGCGGAGGGTGCGAAGGCTTGTTATTGTAAACTGACACGGAGCTTGAGTCGGTCCGTCAAATCGCTTGCGGCTGTGGAGTTTGCGTCGGGGTGCTGTAGTGTTGAAGCTATTCGCACACGGAGAAAGACTTGTGGAGGTTGTCCGGAAGAGGATCACGATCACGATCACGATCACGATCACGATCACGATCACGATCACAACCACAATCACGACCATGACCATGACGACTGCCAAGATCATGCAACAGACGAGACCAAACCGGAGGGCCTCTTTGCCCCAAAGGAAGGGAGCGTTGAAACGTTAAGACCATCCGACCTGGAATCTGGGCCCCGCTATAGTCGCCATCTTGCTCTTGGGGTTTCCGGAATGCATTGTTCAACTTGCGCCGACGATGTCTCCAAGATCCTACAGAACATCACAGGCGTTGACAAGAATGAGGTCAAAGTTAGTTTTGTCATGAGCCGTGCCGAACTGACCTTTGACCCGGCCATTATCCAAAATGTGGATAACGATATACGAGGCAAGGTGTTGAAGAGATTCCCAAGGCTTGATATAGTTGTGCTAGTGAACAGCAAGGTGGAGGATAACGAGCTAGATGGAATCATGAGGGTTCGAATACGATCCCAGAACAGTGACGCGGAACACCTTTGCCGAATAGCTACAGGCATCAGCGGAGTGATATCAGTTTCTGCGGTTAATGCGAACGAAATTGAACTTGCATACGACCCAGACAGGATCGGTATCCGCAATATCCTGTCGATGCTTAACGACCAGGAGGGAAGGTCGGATAACATTGAACTTGCAGATGTACCCGACGGAGCGGTCATCGCCCAGGAAGCAGAAAAGAAACACCTTCGAAGAATTGCCAGACAGACAATCCTTGCAGCTCTTTTTACAATTCCGGTCCTGGTGCTCGCATGGTCAGGGGATAAGATAAAAATAGATGCGGTTGTTCGCTATGCAATCGAGTGTGCATGTGCCACAGCAATCATCATTGTGGCACGTCGAATATATCTCGATGCATTCCAATCGTTATGGCATAGTTTCTCGATAGATATGGATGTCTTGGTCTCGGTAGCAACTGGGGCGTCATATGTATTTTCAGTTGCAGTTTTTGCTGCTCATGCCAGTGATTCATCCTGGGGCCACGACAAACAACGAGAGCCTTTCTTCGAAACGAGCTGCTTGTTGACAACATTAATCCTCGCTGGCCGTTGGATGACGGCAGGTGTCCGCTCTTGGGCCTCGCGGAAGATTCGCACAATCGGCGACAGTGATCTGCAAACTGCCGAAGTTCGTTTATATGACCCTGAGAAGAACCAAGAATCTCAGATGGACGCTCGGAAACTGCATTACGGTGATGTGATTGTCGTGTCCCAGGGTGAAAAGGTAGCTACAGACGGGCTCGTTATTGGAGGAACTGCTCAGACGGACGAATCCCATCTCACAGGTGAACCGAAACCACAAACCAAAGGCGAGGGAAGTTATGTCCTCGCTGGAAGCAAATTGGTGTCCGGTGATCTCAAATACCGAGTCTCCAAGCTGGTTCAGGAAAATACCATCTCTACCATCAAGAACATGGTGAAACTCGCCTCACAACAGAAGCCCAGAGTTCAGGAAGTTGCGGATAGGATTGCAGCCGTATTAACGCCGTCGATCCTGTTCATCGCCTGCATTGTGTTCGTGATATGGTTGCTGGTTGGGTATTATGGACAGCGTAGGGAGTGGGGCCACAGTGCACTCAACGCGGTGACATACGCTGTTGCTACACTTGCCATATCATGTCCCTGCGCTATTGGCCTCGCAGTTCCCACTGTCCTTGTCGTCGCAAGCAGGGCTGCCGTCAGCAAAGGTGGATTTGTGTTCAGAAATCCAGCGGCAGTCGAGAAAGGAAGGAACGTCGGTAAAGTCATCTTCGACAAGACAGGCACCCTCACAACCGGGCAACTCCAGGTGGAGTTTTCGTGGATTCTTGTGAATGGGGTTTGGCAGAAGGATGTCCCAGCGCCCGAAATATTCACGGTGCTGCGAATGTTATGCAAAACCAGCAATCATCCTGTTGCAAAGGCCATGTTTCGCTTTTCAGAGACCCGATCGCCGTTTCCTTCCTGCATTATCGAGCCCGAAATAGCTACAATTGTCAGTAAGGGTATCGAGACGACTATAGACGGTGTAGTTTACCGAGGAGGAAAATTATCCTTCACCTCCCCTGCGGCCGTGAACGACGCGGAAGTCATCAAGATTCTAGCATCTGCGCAATCCGTATTCACTCTTTCGCGAGATTCTCAGCTGATCGCGTTCTTCAGTCTGAAAGATGACACGATTCGTCCGGAGGTTCCAGACGTTCTTCAAAAGCTTCGCGATCGCAACATCGAACTTTATATTTTCTCTGGCGATCGTCCGGAAGCCGTTTTTCCGGTTGCAAAAGAACTGGGGATTCCTGCCGAGAACGTTTTTGGAGATTGTTATCCGGAGGATAAGCGTGCTAGACTCGAAATCCTCAAGTATCGTAGAGACGACGACCAGGAGAAGAATAAGGTTGAAGTTGCATCATCATCGTCATCATCCCCCAGATTTAGAACACCCTGGCTAAGAAGCCTATTCTCTCTCTCTCCAAACCTTCTCCGTACCCATCATCATCGTCAAAGCAAGAAGAGCATAATCTTCGTCGGCGACGGCACAAACGACGCAATCGCCCTGATGGCCGCCGACATCGGCATCTCCCTCTCCCAATCCACAGACATGGCCTCCAGCTCCGCCGACGTATCAATAATCTCCGACTCCATATCCGGCGTCATTTCATTTCTCGATCTCTCCACACGAGTCGGTTGGTGTATCCGTATCAACTTTACATGGGCGATTTTGTGGAATTTGCTGGCAATACTTGGAGCGAGCGGGGCTTGGGTGGATGTTAGGATTTCGCCAGAGTGGGCTGGGTTGGGGGAGATGGGGAGTGTTTTGCCGGTGTTTTTTGTAAGCTGGGCGGTGGGGTGGGGATATAATGGTGTAAATGGGTGATTGGGCGGTGGGGTGGTGGTGGACACCTTGGGGGGTAGTCTTGCGTCACCCCCCCACCACACCTGGTTTTTTATTATTTGTGGATGGGGATTTTTTTATTTTTTTTGCTTACATGCATGTGAGTGTTCTGTTTTGGGGTTTTTATACAGCGTGATGTGATGTCGTTTAGCTACTCTATATGAACTTGCTTATCTTTGAAAATAGGAGGCGGATACGGATGGTTGATGTTAGGGTTTTTTGACGACAACCGCCGCTGCCACCCCGCAAAATGTAGCTCGCGTTCCTAGATCCAATAAACTCGGTACCATCTTTCGGTTGTCAGACACTCAGGAATGTGAGCTGTGAACGCGGGCTAAGTAGTGTAGAGTAAGGGAAGAATTCAACCTAAAATCGGCGTGGGTAGGTTGTAAGTAGAGAGTATACGTATCTCCCACAGCGGTGATACCTCATAGCGCGTGTAGAGAGAGGCAAATACTCTAAACTATGACGTGCGTAGTGGAGTAGGTTAACGTTACTTGAGGTGCCAGTATTTAGAACCAACGACTGAAACATACTCAAATCAAGCATAATTTTCCATATCTCAAGCAAAACTTCCAACCAGTTAGAAGTTTTTGGTTTTTGATTGCCTAGAGATGGAACCCAATCTACCCCACTCCCCGGAAGATCAGAAATACTTAAGGATTTAGGGACTGTCAACTGGGATTCGATTCTCAAACATTGAAACTTGATTAGAGTGAGTGAGTAACTACAGTAGTCTTGACCGCATGGAGAGAGAGCGGTTGCTTAAGCTAAGTAAGCTAAACCATGATATGTAATGTGGGTAGACATGGGTAGGTAATGGAAGCAGCTGCAGAAAGCTGGGAGGAATTGGGGGTGTACCGTATACTATCCATTCCGTGATAATGTGAAGAGTGGCTCAATCACTTCACCGCGGGCTTAGAGTGGTACAATTTCCGTATGATCGAGCAGATAGGGGTATTTTTGCACAGCAGCCGGAGGTAACGGGATGAGAATAGGGATGTGGTTCTTGAAAGTGTTGATTTGGAGTGAGTATTCCTCGCTATGACTAGGTATGTACATCGACTGAGGCTGAAGGAAGTACCCACTCGAGCTCTAATTATCGTCTCCTTACATACCAGAAACCGCAAATTATGGAAGTGCCTGATAGGGTTTCCCCTAGTGGCGAAGGTGCTGTTTATTTTGACTAAGGATTATAGTTGTTTATAGTTATTCAGATACGGTTTATCATTGGTTAACCAAAATCTCCAAAACTAAAACAACCTAGGTATGACAGAGCCATCAACCTAAACTATGGCTGATGGGTAGGTTATGGATGCAGAAGCTGAGGGTGTTCGTCTACAAAGGTGTGATATCTCACATTGCGGGGAAGTTGCAACTTGCTGATGGGCACGAGAGAAGATGATGATGGGAATCTGGAAAGTGGATTGGTGGAGGTATTTCCAATGAAAAACGTGCTGCATCTGGAGTATCATCAAAACTTGCCTAAAATCCACAACATCCAAACGTTGCCTTAAGGATTTCAGTTGGTTGCGTCTTTAATTGGTTAACTAAAATCTTAAAAGCTGAAATACCTATCTTCTTGTTACCAGCAACCACAAATCTCTGTCATTCTCAGTGGTACATAATTCTCACAACCTCGGAGGAGAGTGGACCTCAGATATCAAGATCGGCGTCTTACGAAGCGTGATAGTATATCTATAAACAAATCTCCATAGACATGACCGGTCTGGAACCAACATGAAGTCCGTGCATCGTGAAAAAGGCACCTTTTGGCCGAACGCGAAGAAAACCTGCGCAAACAAAAGTCAATACCTGACCCAAGGATAGCATCTATCATCTCTTTACAACTTGAAAAGCCTAGTATATAACCAACCATCATTCCTTCTCCGTTCCCCATCTCATCATCATCAACATACGCTCATTCCTCCCTTTGTATCCCTTTCCTTTCCTTTCTTTGCTCTCTCTATATCATTGCACTCATTATGATGAAATCCGCCACCCTGTTCCTAGCCGCACTTGGTGTTGCCCATGCCGCCCCGTCACCGCAGGGTGTAACCGCGCTTATTGCCCCCCAAGGCGCCACGCCAGATACGTGTGCTATCTCGTACCCGGGAACGTTTGGGTTATCGATTAGTCTTGCTGCTGCTGGTGGTGGGTTTTTTGCTCGAACTATATGTGTATGGGGGAGGGGTTTGCTGATAATGAATGAGATAGCCCCGAATCGGAAGAGACAGGTTATGCAGATTGAGGATGGGCAGATCCAGGCGGGAGCGGAGATTCCGGCGGCGGTAGGAGGGGTGGCAGCTGGTGGTGGGGCTGGTGCTGGTGCGGCCACGGGTGGTGCTGGCGCGGCCACTGGTGGAGAGGCTGAATCTGGTGCTGCCGCGGGTGGAGCTGGTGCTGCTGTTGGTGGAGCTGGTGCTGCCGCTGGTGGTGAGGCAGGAGCTGGTAGTGCTGCTGCTGGAGCTGCTGCAGGTGGTGCCGCGGCTGGTGGAGAGGCTGGATCTGGCGCCGCCGCCGGTGGACTGATTCAGCAGATTGAAGATGGACAGATCCAGGCCGGCGCTGAGGTCCCCGCCGCTGGTAGAGCTGGAAGTGGAGCCCCCGCTGGCGAAGCTGGTGCTGGTGCTGGTGGAGCCCCCGCTGGCGAAGCTGGTACCGGAGCTGGCGCCGGTGGAGCTCCCGCTGGTGAAGCTGGTACCAGAGCTGGCGCCGGTGGAGCCCCCGCCGGTGAAGCTGGAGCTGGAGCTGGAGCTGGCGCCGGAGCCGGAGCCGGTAGCGGTACCGTCGGCGGCGGCATCAACCAGATCGAAGACGGACAAATCCAAGCACCCGTTATTTCCCGGCGCCAGGTATCCGGGGACGTAACGCAGATCGCCGACGGGCAGATCCAAGCACCAACCGCCATCTTGCCCGCTGTTCCCGCTCCCAAAATCGTCGAAGCCGCACCGCCTTGCCCCGAACCAATCCTTAAGTCTTCATACTACAAATTCCACAGTACCTACATCAAGCCCGCCGCGAAGCTCCTTTCTTTCCCCGTTTCCCCTGCGCTGCCTGTATCTCCTGTGCTACCTGTTTCCCCTGCCGCCGCCCCGGTACCATGTAAGCCCCCCCCTCTCCTCCCTCGCTACTCAATATCAGAAACAGCAACTCACTGAAATACCCAGGCCCCGCCGACGTCGTAACCCAAATCGCCGACGGCCAGATCCAAATCCCGGTCACCCCCGATAACAGCAACC
The DNA here is from genome assembly GCA_014904905.1 of Wilcoxina mikolae CBS 423.85. Lineage (NCBI taxonomy): Eukaryota > Fungi > Ascomycota > Pezizomycetes > Pezizales > Pyronemataceae > Wilcoxina > Wilcoxina mikolae. Next base: position 61,529 of record MU122200.1, on the reverse strand, counting down.
TCAACAACGGTAACAACGGTAACAACGGTAACAACGGTAACAACGGTAACAACGGTAACAATGGTAACAACGGCAACGGTAACAACGGCAACCTCAACAGCGGCGCCCCCATATCCAACGCCGGCGCCGCATACCAAATCCCCGACGGCCAAGTCCAGCTCCCGCTATCCAAGCGGCAAAACGGCGTTCCATTGCAATGCACCTTAAGCAACGGTGTCCTCAAAGATAGCCTGGGACGATCAGGTTATATCGCCGATAACCGACAGTTCCAGTTCGATGGACCCCCACAGAGCGGCGCGATCTATACTTCTGGATTTTCGGCGTGCAAGGATGGGACTTTGGCGCTTGGGGGGTCGAATACGTTTTATGCGTGTGGGTCGAGTGATTGTAAGTGTGACACGAGCTTTTGGGAAAGGGGGTGAAGGGGGCTAATGGGAGGATGTTTAGTCAATAATCTTTATGATTGTCCGATCTATCCGGATAATTGCAAGGCGGTGAATATTCATCTTGTCTAAGAGAGGGGAAGCATAGAGGGGGGTGGGGAGAGTTTTGTTGCATCCAAGATACAGGTTGGAGTAAAAAGTTGATGGGGATTTATGGAATTTTTATTCATCATTGCATAGTAATGGCGTAATAAAAGTATGGGCTCTTGCTCGATGTATATCATCTCAACCAAAAATCATAGACGTCATAGATGGTCACTCGAGTGTTGAAGTGATTGATTGTGATTTGACCAGGTTTAAAGATGTTACTTACGGTGCTCTCTTGACTGGGTGGTGGGTGTGATGAGACTTGTCATAGCTACCCGGCTATAGATAGTAGATTCTATTATTTAGATGTATATCACCGATATCTGAGCATAAGTATCTAGTAGAGTACCCCGATTGGTTCGAATTTCTCAAAGGTAGAAGTCCTATGAATTCGAAGCATCACTAGCCGATTCCTCCATTACCGTTCTCACAACGAGCAGTAGCCGCGACAACGGGGCTAGATTTGATTGGGCTGTCTTTCTCATCCCAGAGCGCGATTTCATTCCTTCCTCTCAAATAAATGGACTATCTCTCCCCGCCAACCCATCAATAACTACCCTCAGAAAACTTACCGCTTGTAGATCATTGGCAGTGGGGGGATCCGTCCGAGACTACCTGCCCAACTATGGGACCGTTTATATCATATGTCCAATACATTCGGTGACACAATCAGGTCGCTCACAATCCCAGGCACCCACCGCTGAACATTTGATCTCTCGTCTTCGCGATCGGAGAAAAGGCTTTTTAGTCACACTTGTCTTAGTTACCATCATACTCATGGAAACGTACTGGTATGATTACAGCGTTAAAGTAGTAACTCTGGGTTGCATAGGTACATACGAACCGTAAATGATGAATTGTTGAAAGTTTCATTATGGACCCCCCCGCCCGGCTCGCCGTCTCTGGTGGGCTCTGATAAAATATACTGGGCTTTCAGATCGTAACATGTGTTCTGAGCAAGCGTTGGTACCCCCCATTACCAGAACCCCAGCTTCTTTTTTTTTTTATGTAGGATGAACTCCGCGGTGATGGTGTACCGGGGTGGGTAATATACTGGCCATGGGGAAAGTAAGCCCGCTGTCATCACCACTGACGACTTCGTTTTTATCCCAGCAGTAAGTAGTGGGCTGGTGCTTCTAGTGTTTAGTCTGTGGCATCGAACTTTTCGGTGTCTGCGTGGTATCGTGTGAGTTTATTCGCATATCCGGTCCAACCAGCTACTGTGAAAAAGGAAATAAAGTACTTACCGAAATCACGGGTTCTCGTGAACGAACGCCGGAGAATTTAATTCTTCCTGGGGGTAGAGTGATTCCTCAAGCCCGCGAGTGAGTAGAGAGGAAAGAAGAATAGTGAGGGACGTCTAGGACCTGCTATCGAGACTTTTGACGCAGGGTTCAGGAACTCGGACTGGAGGCTAATGGGTTTTTTGTGAGGGAGGATAATATTTCGGGTGACGTTGACAGACTCGGAGGATTGCTTCGCCGTAGACTCGGAACATAAATGTGAGGGTCAACCTCCATTATAATATATCCTACTGTTGCTCGAAGAATCTGCGCCTGTCGCCTACCCGTGATATAATCCCCATCTACCTCCCTCCGTACCTCCCCATCACGCACTCACAGTCTGAACCTCCAACCAAGATCGCACCCCGTCCTTCCTCCTCATCTCCCTAACCCTATCCCCAATCAATCCCGTCCCCGGTCCCTTCCTCATCACAACGGTACCAACCCTTCTCCACTCCCCAATCCACGCCGCACTCCCGAATAGCTCCTTAATCGTATCCGTCGAACACCCCCTAACATCTATCCACCTCAAACACAACGTCCTCTTCGCAACTGCCCTCCAATTCGCTATCTCCCACCCTGCTAAACTCAAATGCGTAACCCCCGGCGTTAACTCCAGTACCTTTAATAACACCTTCAAATCCTGCCTCCTAGGCCACGCAAGGCTGAGATGCGTCAGTGCGCTGAAACGTACAACGGAAGCCGTCGCGACATCCCACGATTCTGGTTCTGCTTCCACCGCGGTGGGGGAACGGAACGTTGGGAGAAGCACAGCGAGGTTGGTGTGTGAGAGGTCAAGATGTGTAGTCTCCTCAGCGCCGGAGGAGAAAAGGAGTGAGAACCCTGATGCTGTGATGGCGATGTTATAGCGGGTGAAATAGATGAGGAGGAGGGATTTTAGGCGTGGAGGGAGATGAGGGAGGTAGTGTTGGTCGTAGGTTTGGTGGAAGGACCAGTTTTTGGAAAGGAGTAGGAGGGTGGAATGGAGGAGGCTGGGGGTGGCGGGGAGGGGAAGGTCCGGGAGGGTGGTAAGAGAGGTATTGGGGGAGGTGGTGAAGGAGGAGGAGGAGGGGGGTTCAGCGGGTAAAGCGATGGATTGGTGAAGCCATGATGCTGGAGGTGGTGGGCCGGGGGCTAAGCGGTTTCGCGTTGTGGGACCGCCGACTCGCGGTCGTGGGGGAGGAGGCGGGGGGAGAGGCGTGCCGAGGAGGTTTTGTAGGCCCGGTGGAACGGAGGGTATTACTACCGAGATAGCTGCTCTGGGGGATGGGGTGTCCGATTCATTGTGGGTTGATTGCGAAGAGCGAAGTTGGGAGAGGAGGGCGTTGACGGAGGGTTGGTGAAGGGTCTCGGAGGGAGGGTGTTGGTTTGGGGAAGATGTGGGTTTGAAGTGGTCTGGTTGTGGTGAGGGCTTGATGTGGTTCCAGGATTGATGGCGTCTTCGGGTCATGTAAAGGTCAGTTGGGGAGGTATGTGATTGCAGTGCTGTGTAATGTTGTGTAATGCAGTTGTTGGTGATGGTGATGAGAGGAGATGAGGATTATGGTGCTTGGCCTCCGTCAAGGTGAGTCATGCTGTGTTGCCAAGATTGTATTTACGCTTCCTACGATACGAGTTTCTGCTAGAAATGTCAAAGAATTTGGCCAAAGATACTAAGTATTTACTCTACTGAAGATTTTGGATTCAGATCTTATCCTATCATTTGAATTAATAATTTTGCTACTAATTGAAATCGCTTCATAGGCCGTCACTGATCATGATGAGGTAGTCTCGAACTGCTTACTGGCGTAGCATTTCATGCTGTGCACTCATCTGGGTAGGAAATAAACATATACTCTGTCTGGTGTAAGACTTTCAATGTTGTCATTTCAACAAAGGTGTTATAGTTATTGATGTTTCCTTGTTGGAGGAGAATTGTCATTGACAAAACCCATCCAGGAACCTGAAAACACATACCCCCCTTCGCTCCTCCACGCCTCACATCCCACCCACCCATATCCATATCATTTGCACCAATCTACCATACAATTCATCCCCCTCACCTCTCTTTGTATCCGATCCTAGCTGCCATAAAATCATCACTCGGCACGCCAGTCACATCAGTGTAAAACAAAACAAAACCATATCAGATACCAACGACCAACCAGCCATCCTACGTACGCCATAACCAACTAAAACCAAACAAAATACGTATACTAGCATAAAATCAGAGTTCGAATCGAAAGCGACAGAAACAAACGCACAACAAACTGCAGGAAAAGCACGCACGCATAAAAGGGCAAGAGTAAAAGAGGAAAGAAAGAAAAAAAACCATCATAATACATTTCATCGAAGTAAAAAAGTAACGACTACCTAGTAAAGGCAAAATCATAAAGCTTCAAACAGAGAGAAAGAAAAAGAAAAAGAAAAAAACGTTCATCATTTATCAAGTACGTATTTCACTTGCAAGTATGATAAGTAGTAGACACTTTCCACCCCACATCTCATCCCCTTCTGAGCATGAGAGAGCAACTGACAAAGACACAAGCACGCACAAACCCCATCCCGTCCGCCTCCATCATTTGCATAGCATAGCACAGCATAAAAAAAACAACAGAGACCAATACCGAGCAACGCATCGAAACGATAAAAGATATCCCTTAACAAAAAGACTACAAACCCCCATACGAAGCAGAAGAAGCCAAGTGACAATTCCCAACCGGAGCAAAACAGGACAAACAAGAGACCAAATGTAGAAGAAGCCTCTAGAAAACGATGAACATGCCCTCAACACACACACGCACGCACACACTCACATACAGCAAACCGCTGATGAAAAGAGTATCAAGAGCTCAAACAACTGAGCCTTCAGGCATCTTTCCCTCAACTGGACACGCTAACGCATGATTCCCTTGTTAGGTGGGCCGTGACTAAATGGCGGGCTCTTCAGTCCGTCATGGTGCGGAAATCCGAATGGCGGACCACCATGGATTGCTCCCAGCATAGGATCTGGGTGATGGTGTGGCGGGAATTGCATCGGAAAACCGCCCTGCGGGGAAGGACCGTTCATGTTGGATCCGGGCAGAGGAGGAGGCCCTCCATTCATCCCATTCATACCATTGATTCCGCCCATACCGTTCATTCCACCCATGAACAAATGTGGAGGGGGTGGCATGTTTGGAGGGAGTGGTCCGTTAAGCCCGTTGAGCAGCTGAAAAGGCACCGGGGGGCCATTAACGCCAGGAGGCGGCAGGAACGGAGGAGGCGGAGGGGGACCCTGCTGATGCTGGGCTCTGGTGAAGCCAGGCGGAGGGGCCACCTGTCGAAGCGACTGGGGGGGCGGTGCTTGCGATGGCTGCGGGTTCCAACCGGGAGGAGGACCATGGTGATCCATTATGTGAGGGCCTCGTGAATGGGAATGAACTGGGGCGGACTCCTGGTTGGGGCGGTGTCTGAACATTGCTACGGTAGGGTCCTCGAGGCTCGGAGAGATGGTGTGATTCCCGCGGTTGAAGTGCAAAATGCTTGTGTCGATCGGTGGTGGTGGTGGCATCTGAGAAGGTCCACCATACTTGTTGTGCATAGGAGCAGGCGCATGCTGTTGCTGCTGTTGCTGTTGCTGCTGCTGTTGGGCTTGTTGTTGGGCTTGCTGCTGCTGCTGTTCTCCTCGCATCAAACGCATAAAGAAATCGGTATTCGAATCCCTGGCAGGGGGTGACGATAGGTGATGGAGATTGTGCTGTGACTGTGGCGGTGGCTGGTGAGCTGTCATGGTTGCAGGAGCTGTGTTAGATTGAGGTGGCCGAGACAGTAGGCCGGTGGTGGGAAGCGGATTAGAATCCGATCCGTTCAGGTTGGTGCCACCTAACATCTTCAAGATACGCTGAAACCCTTCACGGTCCTCATTGGCAGTTTCATGGGTCGGAGACTGAGTATATGGTGGTGTGCGGTTGACTGGCATATGGTGTTGCTCCTTGAGCTGAAGAGGAAGAGGCGGCGATTGGGACTCCTGCGGTCCGAAGAAAGAAGTAAATCGAGATTTCCCAACTCGAGGCTCCGTACGAGGACCTGACAAGATGTCGCCTTGTTCCGGACTCTTGAGGATGGTGTTGCCACTCCAGAATCCAAAAAATCGATCAACTCCATTCTCTGTCGACTGCTGGGGTTCGGAATCATGTTCAACCTGGTGGGACTGGGGAATATGACGAGTATGGTGGTCACGATCACGATCAACATCTAGATCACGTTATTAGCAACACTCTCGTAAGTTGAAGAAGCAATCAAAGCTACCTCTACCCAACGAAACACCTGCATCCATATCCTCTCCAGGGCTGTTGGTTTGTCTGACGGGTGCATCTTGTGCGTGTGGCTTTTCCTCCACAAAACGTTCGACAGGAGATCGGGACTCCGGCTGAAAGTCTGGCTCCGGTTCTAGTTCCGGTTCCTTTTCAGCTGGTTCCTCCGGAGTCTTCTTCGGATTTTCTGCGGCAGCAGCCGAGGCCTTCATTCTCTCTTTCCATTTCTGGAAGTCTGCCATGGAATGAGCTGCCTTGCCGTCACCAGATTTACCATCGCTATCCATCCATTCGGGGTCCTTTTCAACTCTGCCTCCGAAGCGATTGTGCTCACGGTGATTGTCCCTAGTTCTCTCTCCACGGTTGTCATCCAAGAGCCAACTAGACTCGTCTCGTTTTCCCCGGCCACGATGATCGCGATCACGCTCACCACGCTCACGCTCCTTCCCAAAGTTCTCGTACTTCGCGGGACGATCTCGATCCCAAGGCGTGCCTTTCTTTTCTCCCTCCCCACGCAATTCCTTGCGGAAACGTTCGCGGTCACCTCCGTCGTCAGCACCAAAGCTCTTGCGGGGTTGTCGGGATACGTTAGTCCACCCACTTCCTTCGGTGTCATCCCTTCGTTTGGAGAAACCCCCTCTCAGATCACTGAAGTCTCGGCTTCCAGGTTCCCTGTCCTTGTCCTCACCACGGCCGAAACCCCCTCCATAACCTTTGAATCTCTGAAACTGTGGGCTGTCTCCCCGATCGTCCTCAAACGCAGGCGAGGTAAGGCTAACAGGTCGTGGCGAGTCGTGATCGAATTTCCCTGACGACGTTCTGGCCGAGGAGGACGCAAATGACATCTTGGGGGGACCGAGGACGATGTCTTCATTAACTACACACCGTTAGAACTAAGTTATCAGAGAGAATCAACCGAATACATACTCGACGATCTTGACATGCGGGACTCGCTAAAGATAGACGGCCGGCGGTTCATTGGCCTAAATCCAAAGTTAGCATGGTCACCACTGTCAGAGAAAGTACATATACCCGCGAGGTGTGTCGTCAGCTCCGTTACCATTACCGAGAATATCACCCTCTGTCCTGGCTCTTGACGTTGCTGGACGTGTAGGGGCTGGTCTAAAGTTGCCATCAGCACAGAATATTTTCATGGTAACGCGGGGTAGTCACCCCATCCATTCTTCAATTGGCGGGAGTCCAGTCGGCTTCTTGACGAGAGGTGACTTTGCGAGGAAGAGCAGCTCCGCAGGCTCGTACCGCCGTGGGGGAGGAGTTGCCATGGCACCTTAGAGGTGACCAAGCGCAGAGTGGAAGGAGAAGCGATGTATGTGTATGGATATGACGACAGCGGAGCAAGGCAGAGGCAGATATGCAATGGAGGACGAAGGGGAGGGGGTTCGGTCGGTGGGAACGAAATGGAGGGTATTTGGTAGGTTAAACGGAAGGATAACTGTGCGTTTCGGCTGGATGACTTAGGATATGGTGTGGTATGTATGGTGGATGAATGTGTTTGTGTCTCCGCCTCCTCTCCCACCAGCTGAAACTCAATAAACAGGCAGGGTAACGGCCAGCCCTCAGTTATCTAGGGTTAGGGAGTTGTGTTTTTATCAGATCGATCTTATCTTTATCAACAACCACATCTTATCACCAACACCAACACGACCCCTCCTCCAGCCCCACATTTGACTCAATCACACACTCCAACTTCAGCGCTTACACTCAGCTGCCAGACACCAACTCTTCCTTCATATCCTCAATTCTCTCGCAACTTATCAGCGCATGGCCTCAGAAGCTGCAGACAAACTCGCCGCCATGACCCTCGAAAGCGCGCAACCCGTCTCGCATGGACCCTGCAACAACCTGGCCGAATGGAAGTCTCAGCTGCAGGCGCTATCCGGGCTTCCAGAATCCTATGCTCTGACCAAGACCTTGGTCTTCAAACCTAGTAAGCAATCATCAATTCCATCGACACTAACTCGTGGAAACCAAAATATTTTATTTGATGACTGACTTACATTCTAGAAACTCCTAAGTCGCAAACTGCAATTCTCATTGTTCTCATCGCTCTCGAGGATTCAGATACAAACTCCAGTTTGATTGCGAAAGCTCTAGAAGTGAAGGAACCTCGTTTTGCGCAAGCGGATGCTGTACAAGCAGCACTAGGTGCTAAACCTGCCAATGGTGCGTTTACTCGTCATCCGTGATATCAATCTTTTGGCAATGGTGGGATTCTGTGTTGTCTGGTTCTACGCCGTTTGCAGGGCCAGATCTAGACATAATTATGCTCAAGAATCTCCATATTATTGGATTAAAACACGGTTGAACCCTAGAACAAGCTAACACGAGAACAGTATCTGCCCTCACAATCACCAAGGATAATGCGGCCGCGGTTCAGGTTGCTTTTGACCAGCGCATCCTCGATTCGTCGGCCAAAGTTGGCATCCACACTTCTAGCTCGGAGAAGACTGCGTTTGTTTCAGGATCAGAAATCAAATCGTACCTTGAGAGTACTGGTGTAAAGATCACCGTCGTTGATTTCTCCTTAGTTAGTGTGTATGTTACATATCAAACTCATACCTCAGATATCCACAGTTCTGATTGCTTGCGGTGATATAGCCAAGCTGCTTCTAAGGAAGTGACCAATAAGCCTGCGGTCAAGGCAAAGGTCGCTACGGTTGAAGGAGCAGAGCTCATTGGCATCACTGTCCCAAAGGAGGCCGATTTCTCTGGCTGGTACCAGCAAGTGCTCACCAAGGGAGATATGCTGGATTACTATGATATCTCTGGATGTTATATCCTCAAGGCATGGCGAAGCATATCCCTTCTAATACAGCAGAAACTAATGAAACGTATCAGCCTTGGTCATACTCTATTTGGGAAAAGGTGCAGAAGTATTTCGACGAGAGAATCAAGGGATTGGGAGTAGAGAATTGCTATTTCCCAATGTTTGTATCAGCCAAGGTTCTTGAGCGGGAGAAGGACCACATTGAAGGTTTTGCGCCTGAAGTTGCCTGGGTCACCAAAGCGTAAATCGTCTCCTAGCACTACAGCAGATTCCGTTCACTCTAACGTTTCCCAGTGGTCAAAACGAGCTTGAGGAGCACATCGCCATTCGTCCCACCTCCGAGACAGTCATGTACCCCTACTATTCCAAGTGGATCCGTTCGCATCGTGACCTTCCCCTCCGTCTTAACCAGTGGAACTCTGTCGTCCGGTGGGAATTCAAACATCCTCAGCCCTTCCTGCGCACGCGTGAGTTCCTGTGGCAAGAGGGTCACACTGCTCATATGAGCGAGAAGTTGGCATCGGAAGAGGTTCGTCAGATCCTTGCATGGTACCAGGGTATATACAAAGACATCCTTGCCGTCCCTACTATCCCAGGAAAGAAGACCGAGAAGGAGAAGTTTGCAGGTGGTCTCTATACCACTACTTGTGAGGGCTATATCCCCGCCACCGGTCGTGGTATTCAGGGTGCTACCTCTCACTGCCTTGGTCAGAACTTCTCTAAGATGTTCAACATCACCGTTGAGGATCCTAGCTGGAAAGAGGGCCAAAGCGAGGAGTTGAAGAAGCTTCATGTTTGGCAAAACTCCTGGGGTCTTTCCACCCGTGTCATTGGTGTCATGGTTATGGTCCACGGTGACAACAAGGGCTTGGTTCTTCCCCCTGGCGCGGCCCAGTACCAGGTTGTCATTGTTCCCTGCGGAATCACTGCAAAGACCACCGAGGAGCAGAGGAAAAAGCTCTTGCACGCCGTGTTGGATCTGGAGAAAGAGTTGAAGGATGGCGGGATCCGTGCCATGGCCGATACCAGGGATACGTACTCCCCTGGCTACAAATTCAACGACTGGGAGTTGAAGGGAGTCCCAATCCGATTGGAGTACGGGCCAAAGGATATTGAGAAGAACTCGGTCGTCACTGTCCGTCGTGATACCGGTGAGAAGGAGAGCATCTCCCTCAAGGATGTTGCGGGACAGATTCAAACAAGACTGGCAACGATGCACCAGGACATGTACAACAAGGCTAAGAAAGCTTTCGACGACCACACCAAGATCATTACCAAGTGGGAGGATGTCGTTCCGGCTTTGGACGCAAAGAACGTTGTTCTTATGGCTCACTGTAAGCACAGCGGGTTCCCTGGGGTGGGCGGGTGTAGTCGTAACTAACGCCCGATATAGGTGACAACGAAGAGTGTGAAGACGAGGTTAAGGAGAACAGCAAAGGACGGGTGGACGCAGATGCCCCCGAGGATTCGAGGGCTCCTTCCATGGGCGCCAAGAGTTTGTGCATTCCCTTCGAACAGCCCCAAGGCGAACACAAGCTTGTCCCTGGTGTAACGAAGTGCGTTCAGTGTGGTGAGAATGCTAAGGTATCTTTTATTTACCTGTGTGAATTCGAGATAATTGCTAACCTGAGGAATAGCACTACACTCTCTTTGGTCGTTCTTACTAGGCTAATTCCGACAATAACGATATATTCTCTCTTATTTTTATTATTCGAAAATTCCCTGGTTTTGTGTTGATCGTTTCCATGTTTGCTTGATCGGTCTGGTGTTTGGTTGAAGTAGTTAACAGCATGTGGTTATGAACTGGAGTGATGTTTCGTGAAGCGAATAGAGAGGAAATTTTTCGCTATTACCCGTTAACGTTTCGTGAAATTCATCACCCCCCCTCACCTCGAAATCCACTTTGTTGACGGATCATCAGGCTATTGTACCATTCCAAGGTGCACACGAACTTGTACATGGGTGCTGGTCGAGTTGCTGTTTTTGTAGAGGACCCAGGATAATGTGTTCGCCGAGAAGGAGAACCTCAAATCCCGTTCAAGGGCATTCTCAACATCCACAAACTCAATCCTCGATTCAATACGTGAAATTTTAACTTCTAGGCCTTCTTCATACCGCAGAAATTTGGTTTATTGAGCGGTTTTGTACGTGGAACACGTTAATGCGATTCTTTTGGTTGGCATGTTGTCGGGATTCGGCTCGACTGTAGCGCGCGAATGTCCTCAGTGTTGACAGAAGTTCGGCCGAAGGAGTTCCTGTATTTGCCGGAGGCACTAAGCATAGGAGGTCTGGCGTCAGTGGTGGAGTTTAGTCTCGACCGAGTGGCTAGTTCCAGATGTGAGCTCAACGAAGCCTAGCTCTACAGCTCTACATGAGATAGCACTCGGGTCTCTGGGTTAGGTGTGCTTTCTTTCGTATATAAGCCAGCTACTTTCTCTTCTCTTTGTACGGTAGACAATTAGAATCACAGTCTTCTTTTGTACTCATCACTCAGACTCGTATGACATCTAACCATGCAACCTTCAAATGGTGTTATATCCTCGACAACGTCGCTACAGAATGCATCACAAACCGTCTTCCAGTCCATTGAGCAGGCCTGGCATGAACCTTGATCATGCGTTCCCGCTATCATCATCCACATCACATGTTGCCCTGGGATATCTAGTAATGGTATTCATACGCGTGATAGCAGCGGCTGCGTGAACGCTAGATCCCATACTCTCTCCGATGGAAAGGAGGAATCGTTCATCGTGTCATGCCACAGGTCCTTCCTCTCTCATCCTCGCTTTTGCTCCTTCCCCTAATATGCACCAGATCCTCGTTTCCGGCGTCTTCTCCGCAACAATATGCTACATTCTCTCCTTTACAGGCATGCACCTAGCTCTCCACCAACCAATCCTTTTTACTGCCTTCGGCTTCGTAGTTAGCATTGCTATCTCATTCCGAATGTAGGCCAGCTACAACCGCTGGTGGGAGGGGCGGCAGGAGTGGGATAAGCTCTCCGCCCTTTACACGCACCGTGTGGATTCATGCTCTCAAGCCTGACGGGGACTTGGTGGTGAGGGTTGTTCATGTCCTTGCTGTGGCGCTGAAGCATCACCTCCGTGGGGAACGCGATTGGGACGATCCCGAGCTTGCTGTATTCCAAGAGCTGCTAGACGGGATCGATTCGGGGGTTACTTCTCCTCCGTCCGTTCCCCCAAATACTGAACGAAAAAACAAGTATTGCTCCACCTGGGCGCGTACGTTGAACGAGTGCGTCCTCGGATCAATACGCAAGTGCTCACGCACCTTCTTACGCACGTGGACACGTTCACAAGCATTATTTCAGCGTGCGAACGGCTCCTGCGGACGCCGATACTATTGGCTTTCAACATTGCGATCTGCAGATTGGTTTGGCTGTTCGTGCTCTATATTTCGTCGCAGTTATGGCCGGAACTAAGGTGGTGGACGGTACTTGCGACGGTACTGGTTTCGTATATACTCTTCGCGTTGGCAGAGATAGGGCTCGAGATCTAAAATCCGTGGGGGGAGGGGCCGAATGATCTCAATCTCGATCGTAATTGCAATTTGTTGGCGCAGGATTTGGAGGAGATTGTTGAGTGGAAGGTGGGGAATGGGAAGGGGGCTGGAATGGAGACATTGGTAGATATCGGTGAGGATGTGGGCGATATCAATGTTATGTACAGGGTTTTAGATCACGGAGTAGAGTAGACTAGAAACTAACTTAGAAGTTCATTACAATTGCAGCGTTAGGGGCAATTGTGTATCAAATCCGAGGACTCGTTAAGGTCCTGTTTAGCTGGTAAAAAGACATGCCTTCGGTTCGTCATGTTGGTTTGGTGTAGAAACGGTGCTAATCACCAATTCCTTGATTTAAAATCAGCAACAACGTACAACTCCATCGTATTTAAAAAGGTAATTGAAAATCTTTGTCCCAATTTTATGCAATTTTTGAGGCCCAATTCCAGCCTCTATTGTTTCATGCCCAAATTGCCGAAATTTTTCGGTATACACAATCTGCAGGTGGTGGCAGTTTTTTATGTAAGCATACCGTTTCATGTAATAATTGCTGGGTATAGGATTGACCAGTGATTGAATGAAACTGGTCGAGAGATGAAGAGATGATGATAATTTCTTCAACGCAATCGAGATGACTTCCTCAGTATGGCTGAGACCGCCTCTCGGTCTGCATTCCTGTCTCTCTCCCTATCTCTCTTCCTCTTCCTCTTCTTCTTTCTCTTCTTCACTTTCCACTTATCTATCTGCTCACCCATTGATACTCTTCATTTTAACTAGTGCTTATTATATAATATATATATGGTTGTCTGCTTGAAGTATTCTCATTGGTTGTCTTGTGGTATATATCTAATACCGGAAGCATCACTCCAGGTTTACCAGTACAAGTAGTATCCTTACTGCTTTCAGGACTTACTTGTGATGGAAGCTATGGAGATTCACTCAGAATGTGAAAGTCACTAAAGATAAAGATTCAAGACAAAGATGTTTGGCTTTCCAATGCATATATTGTTAAGGCTTATCTTCCTCATCAGGAAGCTTGCCCTTCTACCCTCAGAGATTTCAGAGGTCTTTATACCTCTATCCTCTCACTCAATAATTACTTCTATCTACACTTTTCTTATGAGCTTCTCTTCCTAGCTACCCTTCATACCAATATCCTTCCTACCCTTCACTGTTCTACTGAACCTTCTGTATCTTTCCACTCAGATCTCTTACTCAGACGATTAGAGTCCCTACTGGTATCAATCCTTCAGACCTCTGTAGTTCAGATATATCGTATCTGTTAGGGGTTGCCCCTTAGCAGGTGCACGAGGTACGGAGGATATCCATGGCAATCTGCGGTTGGCCACCTGTCACTATGGATGGTCAACATCACACCCGCAGCTATCCTATCCTCTGAGCGACGAAGCTACGCATATCCAATACCGAACCCGGACAAAGCGGAATGATTAACCCGCGCGAGGGCAGTGCACCTTCTCGATCGAACAGCGATAGTCACGACACTTAGCTGGCGGATTCATCAGACCCGAACACTTAGGGTGGCATGCTACTATACGCCTAGGCCCCTGATAGTTAGGGACGTCATGAGTTGATGAAGCACGATCACGCCATTGCGGGGACTTACGGGTCAGCCGTGCATGATTGTTTCGACCAGAACTACTTTACCTTATCAGCAATATGGGACAGCCGGCTAGAGCGGGGTACGCCTCTACACTCTCCGGCAGGCACACGTCAGAGCTCGAGAAGCGGGACTTTACTATGGGGATAACTATACAGTCTAGGGACTCCATATGTTAACTGCGCCCCGGTAGTTCAATCTACCTGTTGAGAGCTTGTGTGTGGGTCGTCATTCCCGAGTAACGGCAGTTCTTGGTTGAGCTGGTCCGACATAAGCTGCAGCCCTGCAATGGGAGTAAAAGCCAGCGAGATGGGAGTACGATACGTGGCATAGCAGTGGCTGGTCGCCGACGCAAGTCTATGAGGGTAAACATACCCCTGCAACCCACTATCCGATTTAACATTGAGTCGAGATATCAAACGAAAAGTGATGGTTCGATGAACGTGTCAGCGGTCGTTGCCGAAACCTGTTTTCTGCGTTTGCATACAGACCAGAAGAAAAGCAAACGGGCTTAAGCTACGTGGCAAAACCTGGCGGCATGAGGATAACCTATGGGATGCCTCGCACTTTAGAAAGTGCCGAACGTCAAACGGAAAAGAAGCGCAACCTACCGAGATCGAGTAATCAGCCTAACGATCGGAGGCCATAGCTATCTTAGTATAAACACTGAAGTCATAGAGAGTAGACGAGTAATTCGCTCTATAAAAGAACCACCTTTGCACCCGCAAAGTAAAACATCAAGCTCTAGCAGCAATCCACAGTCAGAACACACCAGCGGACAAGAATCTAAAATATTATTAAGTTTTCTACTTTAAAGAATAGATGTCTTTACACTTTCGAGACCTTGACTCTATTGTTCTTTACGCACACGCCCTTTGTGAAAGAGCAGTCACCTCTCACGACTTTTGGTACGCACGTGGGTTCATTACTCACTACGACATCGCATTCGAATATTGTCACTGGTTTTATACCGGTGAACTTCCTTCCGCCTATTACCTTACCTTGTCTGAGGACGAAGACGAAGAAGAGTCTTTCTCTGAGCTCTTACACGACGAAGACGATTTTCAGGACACCTACGATTTCTGAAGAGTAGGCGGCCATACTTACGACGGTGCTTTAGTCATAAGTATCCCCGTAACAGTATAATATTTTGGACACGTCCAAAAAGTGTTTATGACTACAAATTGCATAGTTTGCGATACTCCAGCCTGCTGCGCAATCCGATATTTTAATCATCCAGAAGGAGCAAATACTCGACAAGGATTTTGCGCAGAACATTGTCAGGGAGGTTGCAGCGGAACCTGCGTTACGTGCAACTTTTACACACGGCTAAGGAATAGATCGCAACAAGAACAAGTGCCACAACAGGCACCACCTCCACGAGGACAACTAGTCACCGGTCCTTTCACATTTCCCTCTCGACAACTACACAATGGCCAGCAACAGGCCCCGACTTCTCTCCGGAGCGAACCAGTTGGCACCAGCGTCATCTGGGGTCGTGAAATCCAAACAGCCCTCCAGGCCCTTACCAGAATGGGTCAGGAAACTACAAGAGCAATACGAGGCCTCGAGGAGGCAGTATCTCGACTCCAAGAAGGACGAAGACACGGAGATGGTCGACAGCGTGCAGGCCCAGGTCAATCATCTGGATCAGGAATTCCAACGACTAGTCGAGGCTTGCAACAGCGAGAAAGAGGCCATCGAGGCGGAGTTCGACGACGTTCGACTAGGTTGTCAGCTCTTCAGTCGGCAAGTGGCAACCGACAAGGCCCTCGAACAACAGGCCATAGTGGGATACGAGGAACAGATTCAGGTTCTCAACGCAGTGTTGAGCGAGACGAGGACGGGACTGGCAGCGCTTCAATGTCAGAATGATTATGTGGTAAAAGAAGCGACGGAGGAATTCGAAAACCTACGGAATAGGATTACGGAGTGTGAGAAACAAATAAGAACACTCCAGGTTAAAATGTTGGCATGGAATGCATCGATGAAGGTACAACAAGAAAAAATGGCAGTATTGGAAAAAAGGTTTGCGGAGGAAGTACCATCATGGATGGATCACCAGATTTTGGAAGCAAGGGTGGTTAAGCTTCAGAAAGAACATACGGGACTCACTTCGGCCTTTGAGAGGGCCAAAGTTTCGGAATCAACACCAGTACATCCAGACAGGCGGGTCCAAATTCAGCAGTGGCAACAGCAAGCAGAAGAGAGAGGCAGAAGTGTTTCGCCTATTACAGACTCGGATGTAGCTCAGGTTGTTGGCTTAAGAGGAGGATCCGGAACGGATGTTGGATTAGGAGAGGCTTTACCGGCAGGAGAGGAGCAACCAGGACCATCTAACCCACCACCACCTGCGGGTGGAGCTGGAGGAGATCCACCTCCACCGGGGTCACACCACGCGGGGTCTCACCGCTCAAGGAATGGCAGCGATAGGCGGCGGCACAGAACAGATACTCAACAGCCAAAAGAGCGCTGGGAAACGCGACTCAAGCTGTCGGACCCATCGAAGTTCAAAGGAAAAGCTTCGGAAGACTTTGATGTGTGGTGGATGAGTATGGAGGCATTCGTGGCAGACCAACCACATCTGTTTACCGGGCCAGGTCTCAAAATTCAATATGTACGTGGACGACTGGAGGACCACGCATTGGCTTGGCACATGCAGTGGGAATCGGAGGCACATGCAGGAAAACACCCTCGCAGTTGGTCAACATACCGAGCTGCAATCAATGCCCGCTTCCACAACAAACACCAACAGGAAACGGCGTACAAAGCACTTACCGAACTCAGGTACAGTGGAAATGTTCAGGATATGATTACAGAATTCGACACCCTGAACGCAAAAGCAAAGGTTTTTGGAGTGGCATATCGAACTATGCTAATGAGCAAGCTACCCTCCGAAATCTTTAAACATCTCACTCTTATCAACCCGGCTGATAAGACAGACGAAGAACTTCGAGAGATTATCATCAACGCCGGCAAGAATGTTGAAGTCTGGAAGGCAAACGAAAAGAATTTCGGGTTTATGGGAAAGTCAAGAATATCCGAAACATCTTCCGGACGAATCAACAAGGACAGGGGCAAGATCCAAAAGCCTAGGGGTCTTGGTTCCGGATTCCAACGTCAACGCCAACGTTTTGAGCAGCGGGGCACTCAGCAACGGTCAAAGGATAACCGGGGTTCGTCTAAACCCAATCCCTTTGTGAATGCTGAAGGAAAGACCTTCAAACAACTGACGGATGGAATCGAAAATTCGGAACTGGCTCGACGACGAGCAGCAAAAGAATGTCAGCGGTGTGCATGGCCCGCTGACCGAAAAGGCAACCACAACACCATGAAATGCATTCGGGACATCAAATGGTCAAAAGGAACCGCCGACTACGGCCACCCGAAAGCATACCAGAAGATGAAGGTCGGGGCATACGATCAGTTGGATGATGAGGATGACGATTATATGGTTGGGGAACCAGAGGAAATGGAGGAAACTTCAGACGGAGAAAAACCATCCGGTTCGGAATCCGCGGATAGTGAGGAAGATTCGGATATGGCAGATAATTGGTGGGAACATCAGGACAGCTCGGACTAATGATAAGAATGATGGATACAGAGATAGGCGGGAGAAAGCCTTTTAGTTTTGGTTGTTACTAATATTAAGTACCGGTCGTCACCCTGAGGATTCCGGTAGGGATGAAACTGCTGGTCAGTAGTGACGCAACAAGACAATCAAAACTATAACAATGACATCATACGATACAAACCATCACGGACGCATCAACTTCTTCGATCTAGCAGGCATACCCTGTACACTCTTCGAGCCAGAACCTCTCAACGCATTTGCAAGCATCAACGAGATAATCAACGAGCCAGAAGAACCACTCGAGGCCTACTTCTGGGAACAACCTGATTCTCCAAAACCTTGGAATCTATATTGGACGGAAGCAGCCAGAGACGGAGGTGGCTTGGCCATTAACGATCCCGTTTTTGGAAACTTCTGGACTAAGTACAAGGGAATGCACGTTGTATGTGAGGATTGGTCCTTTTGTTGTTGTGAACACGATCAAATAGACACACGCACTACAATCGGAAGAGCACCAGGTGCTTTAACAACGATCTACGAAGAAGAAGAACCCAATTACGAGTGGTAGAACGACACTACCCTCAACGACCCGTTGTGGCCGAGCCATTGTCGGAAGGATGGCTACCAAACGAAAACACTTGCCCTCTGAGGAGGAACCACCAACCAAACGACAAAACACCTCAGACGATTTTGTCTACTACGAAACAAAGCATGTACACAAAATTCCTAAAACCAGAATCGGAGAACGACCCGTATACCGGTTCTTTGTGGACCACACGGACAGCGATGGAAAGATACAGCAGTTTCCGGTTCGGGCCATGCTGGATTTGGGATCGACATCTTTTACCATGTCACCTCAGTGTGCCAAGGTATTTAAGATTCCGGTAGTCAGACGTTCCAAGGGAATGAAAGCAAAGGATTTTAGCGGTAAGTCAACACCACTTCCTGGGTTATATACAGTACCGTTAGGTTTGGCTTTTGGTAACCATCGCACACTCGAAACGTTCGAGATCGTACCGATGCATACTGACTAC
>MU122200.1:0-21551 GCA_014904905.1 Wilcoxina mikolae CBS 423.85 | reverse complement strand
AAAGTAGTTCTGGTCGAAACGATCATGCACGGCTGACCCGTAAGTCCCCGCAATGGCGTGATCGTGCTTCATCAACTCATGTCGTCCCTTACTATTGGAGGCATAGGCATATAGTAGCATACCATCCTAAGTGTTCAGGTCTGATGAATCCGCCAGCTAAGTGTCGTGACAATCACTGTTCGATCGAGAAGGTGCACTGCCCTCGCGCGGGTTAATCATTCCGCTTTGTCCGGGCTCGGTATTGGATATGCGTAGCTTCGTCGCTCAGAGGATGGGATTGCTGCGGGTGTGGTGTTGACCATCCCTAGTGACAGGTGGCCAATCGCAGATTGCCATGGATATCCTCCGTACCTCGTGCACCTGCTAAGGGACAATCCTTAACAGCCTGTTTCGTATTCATAGCCTTGAACATCATAACCCAATTCGTTTCCTTCGCTGGTGGCGAGTTCTGGTGTAGGTCTGATTGGAACAGTGGCTGTTCGATAAGGTTTGATGAGGGAGACATGGAAAGCATTATGAATTCGCCAGCGCTTGGGCAATTCAAGTTTTAATGCAGTGGGTGAGAGTACCTTTAGCACCTTGAAGGGACCATGTAGCTTCGCATCTAGTTTTCTAGATGGGCATCTGGTCTTAAGGTTCTTTCCATTAGGCATTGCTAGATTACCGACCGAATGCTTCGGAGGTTCTTTAGTACGCTTATCATGGTACCTCCCCATTGTCTCTTGTGCCTTTTCTAAACCATTTCGACACAGGTCATGCACACTTGACATCCAATGAACATAGTTCCTTGATGCCGGATTCTTTGCCTCTGCTTCAACAGGCCAATTCATTCGAGGATCGAACCCATAGTTCGCAAAGAAAGGTGACATGCCAGTCGCGGTGGTAAGTGAGTTGTTGTAGGCATACTCTGCCATTGGCAACATCTCAGACCAGTTATCCTGTTCGTAATTGCAGTAGTTCCTCAGGTAGCATTCTAACATCTGGTTTACTCTTTCCGTTTGACCATCAGTTTGTGGGTGAAATGGTGAAGACATCTTCAACTGAATATCGAGAGCTTCGACCAAGGAAGACCAGAACACAGATGTAAACCTGGAATTTCTGTCTGATACAATGTTTGATGGCAGACCATGGAATCTCCATACTTCTTTCAGGAAGATCTTGACCAGGTCTGTGGCTTTCTTTTCGCCATCCTTCAGTGGTATGAAGTGAGCCATCTTTGTGAACCTGTCAACGATAACCCAGACAGATGAACAACCATCAGACATAGGTAAATCGATGATGAAATCCATAGAGATTGAATCCCATGGATGGTATGCTAATTCGAGAGGTTGTAGAAGTCCGTAGCGAGCGTAACGAGATGCTTTGTTCTTCTGGCATTCGGGGCATGAGCGGACGTAGTCTTCGATGAATTTCTCCATCTCTGACCAAAAGAAGTTCCTTCGAACCAGCTCAATTGTCTTGTCCTGTCCCATATGTCCTGCTACCTTCGAATCATGCTCTGCTTCGAGTATTTGCTTTCGTAACTGTAGATCGTCTGGGATCCACAGCCTACCTTTATAATAGAGGGCTTCGTTCTCGAAAGAGATGTCAGAGCTTGGGCTTCCTTCCATTGCTCTAACGTAGTCTTCCTGCCATGCAGCGTCGTGATTTGCAGCGCCTACCACTGCCTCTAATAACCAAGAATTGAACTTGACTACTGGGATTGACCTCAACTTAGCAGAAGAAATCATGATCTGTTCGCCTCGTAGCTTCGCTGCTGTTTCCTGCACTGTTTCCCCTTCGGATGTTACCAACTGATCAGGTCTTAAAACGCGGTGTATTGGTTGATTTTCGTTTTCTTCGATACTAACTCCCCCTTTTTTAGGGCGGTACTCCGAACGCCTAGATAATGCATCAGGTTTCCCATTTGCACTGCCTGGTCCGTAGAATATCTTGAAATCATAACCAGCTAATTCTTGTGCCCAGCGGCCTTGCCTCTGATTCAGTATCTTAGTAGTGGTGAAGTACTCAAGATTCTTGTGATCGGTAAACACACTGATTTGATGGGCTGCACCTTCGAGATAATGTCTCCATTCCTTAAAGGCAGATACTATTGCTAGCATCTCCTTATCGTGGATCTCATAGTTAATCTCTGCCTTATCTATCTTTCGAGAGTGGTAGGCCACAGGGTGTAATCGTCCATCAATCACTTGGGAAAGGACAGCACCGATAGCGAAGTCGCTAGCGTCAGTCTCAATAACTACAGGATGTTCAGGTTCAAAGTGACGAAGGATTGGTACTTCAGTGAAATACTTCTTTAACAAATCTAAAGCCTTTTGACACCATGGGTTTGCCTTCCAATCGAACCGTTCTCCAGTTTGTTTGGTTAGGTCTGTCAATGGTCTGCAGATTCTCGAAAAGTCCTTTATGAAGCGCCGATAGAAATTGGCAAATCTTAAACATGACTGAACGTCCTTGACTGAGTCTGGCGTTTCCCATTTCAGGATTGTATCAACCTTGTCCTCTGCCATGCTGACACCTTCTCCCGATATGATACAACCAAGGAATTCAACTTGTTTCTGATGCCATTCGCACTTATCTGGTGCTATTGCCAAGTTGTTTTCCTGTAATCTACGAAGGACTTCTCTTGTCAATCGTACATGCTCTTCTTCGTCTTTGGTATAGATGAGAATGTCATCTATGTAAATCACAACTCCATGATCGATTAGATCTCTCAGGATCTCGTTCATCATATCTTGGAATGAGGCTGGCACATTTGCCAATCCAAAGGGCATAACCTAATATTCATAGTGTCCATATCTCGTACGAAATACTGTTTTCCATTCGTCACCAGGTTTTATTCGAATGAGATTGTACCCAGCCTTTAGGTCAATCTTCGTAAAAAGCTTCGAGCCAGTAACTCTGTCTCTAAGTTCGTTCATAAGTGGCAAAGGATACCGATTCATAATCGTGACGCGGTTGAGTCCTCTGTAATCCACACACAATCTTAAACCCCTTCCATGAGGCTTTGGGACGAAGAGTATTGGTGCTCCAGCTGGCGACTTGCTTGGACGAATCTTGCCAGAATCTAGCATTTCTTTTAGATATTCCTTACGTACTGAAAGTTCTTTTTCAGAAAGAGCATAGATGGGACCCCATGGAGGCTGCTCCCCATCTTTTAAGTCTATTGCATGGTCAAATGATCGATGTGGTGGTAGAGCGTTGGCAGTTTCCCCATTATAAACTGACTGAAAGTCTCGATACTGCCATGGAATTCGTTCGACCCAATCGATCTCCATTTCACCTGCTGCATTGATATGCATAGACCCAATTACTCCGATCCATCGTGGATCAGTACCAAACTTGAGAATGCTATCGTCATATTCAATCGAGAAGGAGCTGACTGCTGCCTTGGTACAGTGCTGATGGCAATGCTTCGATGTGAATTGGAACTAATTACCTTCTTCAGTGATCCCTCTGAGTGCTCCATGCTTGATGATCCACCAGTAAGGTAACATGATGTCAGTTGCTGATTCCATAGGTCCGATTTCGAAGGTTTCTTAGGTATAATGGTTTTCGTACCGAAGAGTAACTGGAAAGGTGTACTGCCATCCAGCTCCTTCTACAATCTCGCCATTGAAGTTCTCAACTGACTTTGGTTCTGTTCGAGAAACCAATGGAACTCCATTAGTTTCAGCCCACTGCTTTGACATCATAGGTGTATCACACCCTGTATCCAAAAGGACTCTAATCAGGACATTCTTCTTGTTCTTGAATGATGCAAACATGCGTACTGTGGGTCTTGAACCAGTCTTTGGTTCTGGAGGTAACTGCTTTGCTTTCTTGAGTTGAGGTTGAGGAACTTCGGCCGAGGCCTTGCACTTTCTATCTCTTCGTGTAGAAACCATGATGAACTGCCTTTCGACACAGTTCCAGCCGCAACGGGTTGTGGTTCTAGTGGTAGTTATATGCGTAGAGGTGTTTTAATGATTGTTTCGATAATGTGGTAGTCATATGTTTGCACTTGGGTACTATATGACCAGCATATTTCGAGTACTGAACTCATCCTCAGGCACCCTTTTTTATATAGAAAGAAATCGTTTCTTATTAAAACTAAACTCAAGACATGACAGTTTGTGGGTACCTATACCCGAATGGAAAGATCGCAATCCTAAACCTAAGAAAAGACATAAGAAACCCAGCGTCTCTCAATCGTCAATTTCCATACCATCAGAATCTACCTCATACAACCTCCTCAGAGGTGCGTGAGTTGCAGATGCTGTAATTCTGTCAGCCAAGCTCCTTGGTCTGACCTTCGAACTGGAGGCTGTAGTTTCCTGCTTTGGAGCTTCCTCCTTATCCTTGGGCTTCTTGTTCTTTTTGCTGGACGAAGCCTTGATGGGATTCTTTCAGAAGAACCATCGATCATGTTCAGAGGATCCACAACGCTTGCATTCGTTGCGTTTGGCTCTTGCTTCTAGCAAACTTTCAGGAATACCCTTATGGGCTTCGGCCTTTTCAGAGTGAATAGGCTTTGGTCCCTTCTTCTCTGTTTGAGGTTTCTTGGGGTCAGAACCTTTGTCCTTCTCTGGCTTCTTTTCTTGGTTCTTGTCTTGCCCCTGGTGTTCATCTCTCTTGCGTTTGTTTCCTTTCTTCCCTTGGGAGTTGTCACGATTCTGATGAGACCTATTCTTCTCTGCCAAACGATCTTCGTATGATACACCCACTCGCCTCATTAATTCGATGAAGGCTGTGTCATCTTTGGGTGGTACTTCTGCAGTTGGCATTCGATCTAGTATTTCCTCGTTCATTCCTTGTTTAAGGGAATGGATGTAGGAGGTTCCGCTGAGACATACTCGAAAGTTGAGGGTTTCCATCTTCGTCAGGTAGTCCTCAATATCTCCAGTGTACTTCAGATCATTCATCTTTCGCAGGGATTTCTCTTCCTCTTGCTTATCGACGAATCTTTCTTCCATCGTACTGGTGAATGACTTCCAGTTATCAACCTGGAAAAATTTCTTCATGTCCTCTTCGCGGTTATCGTAGCAGGCTAGAGCCTTGTCTTCCAATAGGCCTCCAACCCATATGATCTTGTCAATATCATCGTGGAATTCGTCGCGGAAATACTGTAGATAACGTTCCACTGATCGAATCCACCTTCGATAGATTTCCTTGGGATCTTTCTTATCCCCTTTGATGACTGGAGGCATTTTCATTTTGCCTTTCTTGGAGGACCTGGCTGGTAGGCGAGGGTTGGGAGGTGGCGTACTATAGTGTGTGCTGCCAGAAGGAGGTAGGGGTATTTGACTTGGATGTAAACTTCCTGCACCACTTCCTCCACTTCCTCCTCCACCTCCTCCACCTCCACCTCCACCTCCACCTCCGCTTCCACCACTTCCTCCGCTTCCACCACCACCACCACCACCACCATCTCCGCCTCCTTCCTCATCTTCAGATCCAGAGAGGCCAGATTCCGAACCAGAACCTCCTTGTGGTGGTGAGGATCCCTCAGGGTCCGGAGTAATGGCTTCTTTAACCCAATATCCTTCTCCTTTGGTATCTACACTGTAACGAAGGCGGAAGCCCTCATCACTTGGTTTGATATCTCCTTCTTGATGTCCAAGGACAGACCTTGCTAAGGACTTGATAGTTTTCTTGGTGGATTCGTTCAATAGCTTGGTCATAAGGGTTCTTGTAAATTCCCGAAACTTTTTCTCCATGTCCCTTCGAGTCTTCCTTATATCACTCTCTCTCTACTTCTTCTCAGCGTCAGCCTTCTTCTTGAGTTCTGTGACCCTCGTGGCTTCTTCGTTGGCCTTCCGCTTGACACTGGTAAGTTCTTCTGACTGTGTATGTACTTGGAGAGCAAGCCTCTCCTGAGCTCTTTCTCTCTTTTCCAATATGCCAGAGAGAGACGTCCATGCTGCTGATGAGGACTGTATTTGCATTCCAAGAGCCAGGCGTAGCTCCTCATATGCTTCGGAAGACTGTGCTTTCGCTATGACAATTGCAGCGCTAACATTGGCCGCGAATACCTGGGACTGGGCAACGATGTCTGAGTAATGTTCCAGTTGTACCCTCTGTAGGTTATCGACTCCTAAGGCCACAGCATCATAGATCTCGTTTTGCCTAGACACTAGGGCTTCGTATGCTCTGACCAACTCAGGCAATGCTTCTCTAATCTTGATGTTGCTTCCTTGAGTCTGGGTGATCAGTGCATCCATTCGGTTCAGTTCCGCTTCGATGCTATTTATCAAGGAGACCACCCAATCAGGAATATCGTTTCGCACAATGGGTTCATAACGCACTACTACTTTCCCCTTATCGCCTGCCACCACCAACGCACTTTCCCTTTGTGTCAACGTGACTGCCTCTCCCATCATCGTATCAGACCCAGTGTCTGTCATTGCTCAGAGTATGACCCAAACTTGTCTTTGAAAGATCCTGCTATAGAAGCTCCAAGTTCCGAAGAAGGGAGTTAAATCCAGATCCCAATCCACAAGGAACCTAGTACCAGCTTCCTGCTGTAACTGTAACGAAGGTTCGTAGTCTGGTGAATGGGGCATTCACAGATCTGGGAGGACAATGGTTCCGATCAGGGCTAGCAAGATGACAATCTTAAGGTATGCGAGGGATTGCTGCTTTCGGAGGTGTGTGCGGTACAATGCTTCGGTTTTCGATCGATGGATAGTGACAGCTAAAGCTAACTGGATGTAGTCTTCCTCTCGAACTACTTCACAGTGATAGCTTCCCTTAGGGAGAGATGTCTTTTCCCAGCTGCAAATGAGATCGAAATCAGGCTCGTGATACCAGCACTCCCCCTGCGAGATGTGGCAGCCAATATCTGGGATATAAAAGCGCATAAGCGTCAAGAACCTTTGACCGCTTGGAGGGTAGAAAGATAGCTTCAACAGAAGTGTGTATTTGCTAACAATATAATGTAATACTGGGAGCGTCACTCCAGGTTTACTAGTACAAGTAGTATTCTTACTGCTTTCGGGACTTGCTTGCAATGGAAGTTATGAAGATTCGCTCAGGATGTGAAAGTCACTAAAGATAAAGATTCAAGACAAAGATGTTTGGCTTTCCAATGCGTATATTGTTAAGGCTTGTTCTCCTTGTCAAGAAGCTTGCCCTTCTACCCTCGAAGATTCTAGAGGTCTTTATACCTCTATCCTCACGCTCTAACAATTATTTCTATCTACGCTTTTCTCATGAGCTCCTCTACCTAACCTTTCCTTTACTCCAATGCCCTTCCTGTCCTCAAACGCTCTTTCGGACCTTCCGCTTCTTTCCGCTTAGATTTCTATCTCAGACGAATAGAACCCCTACTGATATCAGTCCTTCGGACTTATGTGGTCCGGTCCTATCGAATCCTTTCGATCTCTTTCCTTCCAGGCGAATGGTATCCTTTCGATCGTGAGGGATATAGAGGCTTCGTTTGCTGCGCTGTAAACGCAGGTGCTTTCGTATCTACAGCCTCTCAACTGTCTGCGCACGGTCGATGGCATGAGCTGGTCAGGGTATCGTTCCAATAACCAGTTCTAGCTCCTTATCAGTGGTGTGGTTGACTGCATGACAGCTCATCTGATTTCGTTGGGTGCGAGTGATATTCTGTGTAGTTTCGATGACGTCCAGGGATGACGCTTGTACTATCCCGATGCGGCTATCATCGAGTGATCGTATGTGACCCCGCTCCGATGGCCTGTGGTGATGTACAGCCTGTGAGGTGTAATACCAATGGAGCCAACCGCATCCAGTGCTAGTGGCAGAGAGCCAGCCAAATAAGCAATCGAAATGACATGCTGCGCGGAAGGCGAATGGGCTACAATCCTCAATGGACGTATGAGAAGGCTACCGCGTTGGTGCTTCAGAGCCGAGAGTGCGGACATACCTAATTACATGGTAACTATGACCTTGTAAGAGGATTGCTTACGATTAGATATATCAATGAACGATACCTTCTGCAATTGGTATTTATCTCCGAGAGCACCAAACAAAGCTATGACGATAATCGATTGGCGTCGCCACTGATAGTGGTGACTAACCGTATCAGGCTAGATTTTAGGGTGTGACCCCTACAGCTAGGCTTGGAAGGGCATGGCATGTGAAATCCCACTACTTTCGTGGATTCGGAAGTCGAAGGTATGGAAATCAGAGAATGGCTGCCTTGATGCATCAGAGCGGAAGCATACTTGGTTACTTTGTGAGTATGACCTTTTGGCACACTTACGAGTTAGATACTGCAACTGGCATGAGTATGTACAAATGCATGTCGATACATGATGACTGAAATTGAGGGCCAAACGAGGCCGACACAAGTCATCCAACCACCACTGGATCTGAAGCAGAATAGCAAATGCCGAGAAGCGGAGGCTATCACCGATAAGATCTACCGTGTGCTTGGATATACGAAAGCAGGGAAACATGGAATTGGAGATATCATACAAGTTCGAGAAACTCTCAAGAGCAGCAGCTATGACCAAGATAAGTACATCTTGCAATTATGGTAGTTGACTGCTGCAGAGATGCATTACTGGCCACGATGGCCACCCCCGAGTTTTCAAAATTTGTTCGACGAGAGAAATCGTATACGATCGATCGATTAGTCGGAAGTCGAGATGTCAACTACGCTAGATCGATACCGAATGACGCCCGCAAGTCGGCCAATAGTATTTACCGATTCGAGCACCACCGAGCTAGTACTACGGTGATCAATTGCTTGGATTCGAAGAAACTGGAAGTCCACTTGGATATTCGGAACTATGGACTTGCACGCCTGCTGAAGGAGTGGGCTTGGAACGAGGTCTGCTACTGGAGCGGCTAGGTGGACTTGGAGGATTCAGGGTCAATTGGATGTTTCCTTCTCTTCTCGTCTGTTCGTTTCTTATGGATCTCGGTCTGGTATAAATGGTGTCGGCACGGGTTTTACCACCTACCACTGGTGGTGGATTTCCCCGTACACCGGATCCGCAGTGAGGCCGCCGTGATGGGACAGATTGGTCGCGGGACTTATGCAGTCATATGAAGGCGTACGCACCTTATCTTGTCTTTCTTCATGTATATATGTGTTGCAGCCCAGGAGGTCTGCTGATAAAGAGGGGGATGATGTAATGGCAGTGTCAGGTGCACTTGGCTCCCAAGCACACTTGGCCCTCATAAGTGCACTTGGCTGCCGAGGCCGGGTAAGTGCCCTTCATATATAATCACATCACGAAGTGCTTTTGGCACGCAAGTGATTATCTTACCTACATACCGTACAATTGATATCTTTATCACTTATTCCGTTTGCAACCGTATCGTTAAATATCTATCCATACAAGGACATACATCCTTACAGGCGTGCTGTTCTACATGCCTCCATGTGCAAATTATGACGCAATCTTTCCAACTATAGAACTGTGGTATAAAAGTTATCCACATAGACTAACCAGTATATAGTACTGTGCAGCTTCCGTAAGAGATAGTATACAACTTCTCCTGTTGCAGTCAAGCCATCGGTTGATGGAACAGGATCAGACCTAGCCTGGTTTGAGGTTGGATGGAAATCCCAGATGTAACCGTGGTCAGCAAGGCAGTGAAACTTAAATCCTTGTTCCATAGGCTTGCCTGGCATCTTGTACGTGTCAGGGGACTGCCCAGTAGCTCTCATCATACATTCATCCAAGGCAATATGTGTTGAAGGCATACGGTATCACTGGGAACTATTCCTAAGTTGGTGCAAAATGATGTCGACCTTATTGTGCCATAGTCGTCTTCCTGTTGGTGCTATCTTAGGGAGATCGGGGGAGGATACATGGAAGTATCTTTTGATCTCCTCAAATCGTGTTTGGCCCATATACTCGCAAATTGGGTGTATAGGATTCAGTCTATCATACCTCCAGTAGTCCCTCACTTCAGCGAAATTATGCACCCCCATATACAACACAATCCCCAACCAAACTCCTAGTTCTGATGTGGAGACCTCCTTCCACTTCCTACCACCCTCCAGCTGTCGTTCACTGGCTTTAGCAGCAGTATACGTATTGCTGTGGGCTGCCATATCCTCCAATAGTGGTTCTGTCAAAAATAGACTTACAATCTCGAAGGGTTCTACTGTATGCTAATAACGGATCATGGGTGGCAGGGTATTGTAAGCATCATGTGGGTGATACCTTGGGATGATACGGTAGAAGGTAGGAGGGTCCTGAAAGATCTGAGGTGTGGGGAACTGGATTTGTGGGTCCGCGGGGTGGGCAAGTGATTTTCTGTGATTCGCGGTTTTTTCGATTTTCCATGGTCCTTAGATATTGTTGATAATGGAAGTGCACCAGCACTGGCTTCTGCATCCTCTTCGAGAGAAACAAGTCGGTAGGAGGTGTTGGAGTCCCGTGGTTGCACTATTCTGGTTGACATTTCTGGTTTTTTGAAGTACAAATCTGAGGATTATACTCTTACAAGAGCAGCTCTATTTATTACTCCCTCAGTACAGCAGACTCCTTAGAACTTGCCAGAATATACCTATAATACAATTAAATAGCTTTACAAAGTTTCAGGTCATTAATCCGGATTTTAGTTGCATCACTGTGGTTTCAGTGTATGGCAAGCCCATTGCCATGGCCCAAACAGTCCGGTAATTGAAAGTTACAATCCAGGGGATAAGTATACTTGGCCTCGTAAGTATATTTAGCTCGTGAGTGTACTTGTCCTCGTAAGTGCACTTGGCTCGCACTTGGCTTCGTAAGTGCACTTGACCTCATAAGTATACTTGACCTCGTAAGTACACTTGGCAGCTGAGGCCGGGTAAGCGCTCTTCATATATAGTCTGACCCTTTTCCACCCCTTTACTTTCAACCGTATTTGCACTCTAAGTTCTAAGTTCTAAGTTCTAAGTTTTAAGTTCATCTCCATGATACTTCTCTCTCTCTGTCACAGTCACCCTCTTTATTTGCAATGCTAACAGATGTACAGACAATTTTAACCGAGGTAACCAGCTGGTTCTTATCTATCATCTCCAGCCAGCCGAAAGCCGGCGTGGCTCGACCTCCAAGCGTACCTGATCGCAATGGTAATATTTCCGTCCAAATCTGCTTGTCGTATACAGTCAGCCGAGAGCCAGCAAGGCTCCATTGTGTGTAGCCAGTACGGCTCAATCGCGTCCAGCCAGCCCAGAGCCAGCATGGCTCGATTACGTCAAGCCAGTCCAGAGCCAGTATGGCTCGATCGCGTCTAGTCAGTTGACAGCCAGCCCAGCTCGACCTCCAAGCCCATCTGATCGAAATGCTAATATTTCCGTTCAGATGTGCTCGTCGCATACAGCCAGCTGAGAGCCAGCAGTAAGTCAGCCAATCTCAATCGTCTCCCACCAGCTGAGCCAGGCTAGCCTAACCGTTTGCACCCAGCCTGTATCGATCCTCTCCGTCAGTACACTAGCTCCAAGTGCTGCCACAAGTGCATCCAAAATCTACCATGATTTTTTGTATATAGTTAGCAATAAATTTGTGAATCAAGTGTGATTTTAAGTAATCAATTGACTGCCCTGGTAAATCAAGGCAGTGACCAGAAATCAAGGCTGTGATTGTACAGTACGCTGCGTCTGGAAATAAATGCTAAGAGGTTTTGTCTTCAATGGGGTAATATACAATGCGATGTATCACAAGAATAAGAGATGTAGGATAATAGCAGCTGCAGGGTAAGTATGTAATGTGATCTGTCACCTGGACGACGGGTAGTATGTAGTTCACCGTCAAAGGGTACAAGTTTCTGTCAGAGACGTCGGAGCAATCAGGAACACCTGGATGTTCCTGATGGAAACTAGGGTTGTTCCTGATGTGTGGTCTGGACCAATCGTATCATTTCAATCCCTTAGCTTCCAGGTACATATCGGAAAGAAATCACTGCACCAGGATGTATTAGTCATGCCCGGACGTCAGTGGTGCGCCAGGAGCACTGGGAATATCGGTACGCAAGGTAACATGTAAGTTCACGACGATACGATGTGAGGTACTACAAAAACAACTCCTGGCGCTAAGTATTCACACAGTCGCATATCACTCTGCACAGCGCCTTGGGACACTTAATATACCGTGTTCTTCATCTGACCGTTCCAATTGCATGGTGATCAGCCAGCCATGAGCCAGTCAGCCTGTAAGCCAACTAGCTCAGCTCGATCATCTCACACCAGTGGAGAACCAGTCCGGCTCAATCGTGTCCAGCCAACCAAGCTCAATCATCTCCCGCAAGTGGAGAGCCAGCCCTGCTCGATTATCTCTCACCAGCAAAGAGCCAGTCAGGCACAATCGCGTCCAGCCAGCCCGGCTCAATCATCTCCCGCCAGCGGTAAGGCAGCCCAGCTCAATCGCATCTGCACAGCACCTTGGGACGCTTAATATACTGTATTCTTCGTCTGACCGTGCCAATTGCATGGTGACCAGCCAGCTGTGAGCTAGATAGCCGTGAGCCAGCCAGACTCAATCGTGTCCAGCCAGCCGAGTTCCAGCCCTGCTCGATCATCTCCAGCCAGCCGTGAGCCAACCAAGCTCTATTATCTCCTGCCAGTGGAGAGCCAGCCCTGCTCGATTGCGTCCAGCCAGTATGGCTCCATCACGTGTAGCCAGTACGGCTCGATTACGTCCAGCTAGCTGACAGCCAGCCCAGCTCGACCTTAAAGTATACCTGATCGAAATGCTAATATTTCCGTCCAGATCTGCTCGTTGCATACAGCCAGCTGAGAGCCAGCACGGCTCGATCGCGTGTAGACAGCACGGCTCAATCGTGTGTAGACAACACGGCTCAATCGCGTCCAGCCAGCTGTGAGCCAGCACGGCACAATCGCGTATCGCCAGCACGGCTCGATTGCGTCCAGCCAGATGAGAGCCAGCACGGCTCAACCGCGTGTAACCAGTATGGTGCGATCGCGTCCAGCTAGCTGTGAGCCAGCCAATCTCAATTGTCTCCCGCCAGCTGAGCCAGACCAGCCAAACTGTTTGTACCCAGCCTGTATCGATCTTCTCCGCCCGTTTACTAGCTCCAAGTACTGCCCCATGTGCATCCAAGATCAACCATGTTTTTTTGTATATAGTTGACAATACATTTGTGAATCAAGTAATCAATTGACTGCCCTGGTAAATCAAGGCTGTGATCGGAAATCAAGGCTGCGACCGTATAGTGTACTGTGTATGGAAATAGATGTTCCGCCTGTAAGTGTGTATGGACGCAAATGCTGTATCTGTAAGTACGTCCAGACGCAACTGCTGCATCTGTAGTACCAGGGTAGTGCCAGGGTACGATGAGGCTCAAGAGGTTTCGTCTGAAGTGTCTGATACACGCTAGCCGTTCAGGCGTCCAAGACGCGACTTGGATTTTTTTCCCGATGCATTGTATCCTTTCGATTGTGTGAGGGATTATTGTAAGTAGTATGCATATGTGTGGTCATCAAAAGCCTCATCAGCTATGATGTGAACTCTGAGTCAAGATTCTAAGTATTATACAAATTGAGATGAGAATATTTGGAATCGCTGAAGTGAACAAGGAAAGAGACTTGACAAGAATCATCAAGATGAAGAGAGATAGTGCGGAAACGAATATTATTATTTTGTAGCAAAGAGAATGTGTGAAGATCAAACCAAATCTTTACTAAACCAATTACTATATATATATTATTCCTGACTGTAGTCATAACATATCACTCATCGCTCCAATACCTTCTAACTCAACCGAATAATTGTACTGTATTTCTAGTATCTTCTACTACCATTATACCATTACTCTCTTACACTATCTGTAGATATCCAATCCTTACTCCTGAATTCCAATCCATAACACTATCTCTGTACATTATCCTTTCATCTGAATCTATCCATTCATGATCACTCATTCACTCATCCTCACTCTGATACAAATGTTACTGTAGCCCTCTATTTCAATTGAGTTCCCACAATATTAAGATTCTGATTTATTCTGATATTTGTAATGAAACTCATTGATGGCTTGTAACCAATCTTCTACTGTCACTGGTTTCCAACTTTTCTCTTTGTAGTCTGTCAACTTAACTTAATATCGAAGTTGTCACCTGAATGTTTGTTAATTTTCAATTCACTCTACTTCCTATTCCTCTGCTCTATTAATAATAATAGCCGGTGGTGGTGGTGGTGGTGGTGGAAGTTCAATTTGCTGTTATTGTTAGGGGTTTTCCCTTAGCAGGTGTACGAGGTACGGAGGATGTCCATGGCAATCCGTGTTCGGCCACCTGTCGTTATGGTTGGTCGATGTCACACCCGCGGTTTATCCCATCCTCTGAGCGACAAAGTCTGACGCAACATACATGCCTATCCAATACCGAGCCCTGGCAAAGCGAAATGATTAACTCGCGCGAGGGCAGTACACCTTCTCGATCGAACAGCGATAGTCACGACACTTAGCTGGCGGATTCATCAGACCCGAACACTTAGGGTGGTATGCTACTGAATGCCTAGGCCCCCGATAGTTAGGGACGTCATGAGTTGATGAAGCACAATCACACCATTGCGGGGACTCTGGGGTCAGCCGTGCATGATTGTTTCGACCAGAATTACTTTACCTTATCAGCAATATGGGACAGCCGGCTAGAGCGGGGTACACCTCTACACTCTCCGGCAGGTACACGTCAGAGCTTGAGAAGCGGGACTTCACCATGGGGATAACTATACACTCTAGGGACTCCATGTGTTAACTGCGACCCGGTAGTTCAATCTACCTGTTGAGAGCTTATGTGTGGGTCGACTTCCCGAGTAACGGCAGATCGCAGGTGGTCTGGTCCGACATAAGCTGCAGCCCTGAAATGGGACTAAAAGCCAGCGAGATGGGAGGTACGATACGTGACATAGCAGCGGCTGGTCACCGACGCAAGTCTATGAAGGTAAACATATCCTTGCAATCCACTATCCGATTTAACATTGAGTCGAAAGATCTAAGAGGAAGTGATGGTTCAATGAACGCGTCAGCTTTTGTTGTCGAAACCTGTTTTCTGCGTAAGCATACAGACCAGAAGAAAAGTCGCGCATTGACGTGGCAAAACCTGGCGGCATGAGGATAACCTACAGGGATGCCTCGCACTTTAGAAAGTACCGAAAGTCAAACGGAAAAGAAGCGCAACCTACCGAGATCGAGTAATCAGCCTAACGATCGGAGGCCATAGCTATCTTAGTACAAACGCCGAAGTCATAGAGAGTATGCGAGTAAGTCGCTCTATAAAAGAACCGCCTTTGCACCCGCAAAGTAAAACAGCAAGCTCTAACAGCAATCCACAGTCAGAACACACCAGCGGACAGAACTCTAAAATATTATTAAGTTTTCTACTCTAAAGAGAATATTTTTATGTCTATCAGTTTTCGAGACCTTGACTCTATCGTTCTTTACGCGCACGCACTTTACGAACGACCCATAACTCCATACGACTTTCATATTGCGAGTATTTTCATTCACACGTACGATATTGAGTACGAATATTTTCACTTCTTTCACACCCACGAACTTCCTTCGGACTATCACACCTTACCAGTAGACGATTACGAATACCAGTCCGACTACGACGACTCGGAAGACTATCTTCAAGACTCCTACGATTTCTGCGGAGTAGGCGGCCATACTTTGGTCATAAGTATCCCCGTAACAGTATAATATTTTGGACACGTCCAAAAAGTGTGTATGACTACAAACTGCGTAGTTTGCGACGAACGAGCCTGCTGCACAATGAATTTTACGAACCATCCGGAAGGACCTACGGTGCGGAGTTTTCGCGCAGAACATTGCACTCAGGGTTGTAATAGAAACTGTATTTCGTGCAGCTTTTACACACGGCTCCTACGTCGACAAACAAACCAAGGTCAACCTATAACCGGACCTTACACATTCCCCTCTAGACAGCTTCATAATGGCCAGTTACAGGCGCCGACTGACCTTCGGAGCGGGCCAATTGGTACCAACATCGTCTGGAGTCGCCAAATCGAAACAGCCCTCTAGGCCATTGCAGAATGGGTCAAGAAACTACAAGAGCAATACGAGGCATCGAGGAAGCAATATCTTGACTCGAGGAAGGACGAAGACATGGAGATGGTCGACACCGTGCAGGCTCAGGTCAACCATCTGGATCAGGAATTCCAAAGGCTGGTCGAGGCCTGCAATGACGAGAAGGAAGCCATCGAGGCGGAATTCGAAGACGTTCGGCTAGGTTATCAGCTTTTCAGTTGGCAGGTAGAAACCGACAAAGCCCTGGAACAACAAGCAATAACAGGACACGAAGAGCAAATGCAGATTCTCAACACAGTGTTGAGCGAGACGAGGACAGGACTAACAGCCCTTCAATACCAGAATGATTGGGTTGTCAAGGAAGCCTTGGAGGAATTTGAAAGCCTACGGAACCGAGTTTCGGAGTGCAAACGACAGGTCAAGTCACTTTCGGCAAAATTTATAGCTTGGGGAACAACAATAGGAGCACAAAGGGAGAAGATTAATATGCTAGAAAAGAGATTGGCAGAAGAAGTCCCCTCTTGGATAGATTTTCAGATGTTGGAGGCCACAGTGAACAAATTACAAAAGGAACATACCGGGCTCACCTCGGAATTTGAAAAGGCAAAGTTTTCTAAATCAATGCCAGTTCATCCGGATAGGAGAATCTGAATCCAACAGTGGCAACAACAGGCAGAAGCAAGGGCCAGAAGCGTGTCACCAATCTCTGATTCAGACGTGGCCCAGATTGTTGGCTTAAGAGGAGGATCTGGAACGGATGTCGGATTAGAGGATGCACCACCTCCAGAAGAAGGAAATGAGGCAGGCCCATCCAATCCACCACCACCTGCGGGAGGCGCTGGAGGAGATCCACCACCACCAGGTTCTCACCATTCAGGATCCCATCGATCAAGAGGCAGACCCAGCAGGGGATCGCCAAGGCGAAACACTCGACAACCCGAGAAACGGAAAGAGTCCCAACTCAAGTTGTCAGACCCGGCCAAGTTCAAAGGAAAAGCCTCGGAGGATTTTGATGTATGGTGGATGAGCATGGAAGCGTTCATTGCCAACCAGCCCCACCTGTTCACGGGCCCCGGTCTCAAAATCCAGTATGTACGAGGACGATTGGAGGATCACGCTTTGGCATGGCTCATGCAGTGGGAAGCAGAAGCACATGCAGGCAAATATCTTCGCAGCTGGTCAGTTTATCGAGCTGCTATTAACGCCCGTTTCCACAACAAGTATCAGCAGGAAACGGCTTACAAAGCACTTACCTCGCTCAAATACGGTGGAAACGTTCAGGATATGGTTACGGAGTTCGACACCCTGAACGCAAAAGCAAAGATTTTCGGGGTAGCATATCGCACCACGCTGATGAGCAAGTTACTATCCGAAATCTTTAAACATCTCAGTCTCATCAATTCGGCCGATAAAACTGACAACGAGCTCAGAGAGATTATTATTAATGCCGGAAAGAATGTCGAAGTTTGAAAAACTACAGAAAAGAATTTCGGGTTTGTTGGGAAATCACGGAATTCTGAATATTCATCTGGACGAGTCGACAAGAATAGGGGCAAGATCCAAAAACCCAGAGGTCTTGGCTCCGGATTCCAACGTCAATGCCAACGGTTTGAACAACGAGGCACTCTGCATCAGTCACTCAACAACAAAGGGTCATCTAAACCAAACCCTTTTGTAAACGCTGAAGGAAAGACCTTCAAACAGCTAACCGATGGAATCGAAAACTCTGAGCTGGCACGAAGACAAGCTGCAAAAGAATATCAGCGCTGTGCATGGCCCACTGATCGAAAAGGCAACCACAATACCATGCAATGCATTCGGGACATCAAATTGTCAAAAGGAACTGCCGATTACAGCCACCCAAAAATATACCAAAAGATGAAGGTCGGGGCATACGACCAATTGGATGATGAAATGGATGATTTTGTGGTTAAAGAAGCGGAGGAAATTGAGGAAACTTCAGACGGAGAAATACCATCCAGTTCGGAATCCGTCGATAGTGAAATAGGAGATTCGGATGTGGCGGATAATTGGCGGGAGCATCAGGATAGCTCCGATTAATGGTAAGTACTGAGATGGAGTGAAGGATTATTGGAGAATAGGCGGGAGAAAGCGTTTATTATTAGTACTAATAAGCGGCTCCGGTCGTCACCTTGAGGATTCCGGTAGGGATGAAACTGCTGGCCAGTAGTGACGCAACAACTACATTATACAACAACCATGACACTGTACGATATCAATTGTCACAGCAGAATCAATTTCTTCAACTTCGCAGGCAAAACCTGTAACCTCTTCGAACCAGAACCACTCAACGCCTTCGCAAGCATTACTGAGATACCCAGCGAGCCGGAAGAACCACTTGAATCCTTCTTCTGGGACCAACCTGATTCACCATACCCTTGGAACCTCTACTGGACAGAAGCAGCTCAACACGGAGGAGGCCTAGCCATCGACGATCCTGTGTTTGGAGATTCCTGGACAAAGTATAAGGGTATGCACGTTGGTTGCGAAGATGACGAGATTTGCTACTGTGAACATCACGGCAGAGAAGTAGCAACCACCATTGGTCACGCCTGGGATACTCAGTCAACTATAGTTGCAGTCGAGGACCATTATTGCGAAGAGTGTATTGAAGAAGGTCATTACACTGAAGCCTTGCAAGAAGAACCTATATACGAGTGGTAGAACGATACTACCCCAAACGACCCGTTGAGGCCGAGCCATTGTCGAAAGGATGGCTACCACACAAAAACACTCCTCTTCTGAGGAAGAACCTTCAACCAAATGACCGAACACCTCAGACGACTTCGTATATTACGAAACAAAGAAAATACACAAAATACCTAAAATCAGAATTGGCGAACGACCCGTATACCGGTTCTTTGTGGACCACACGGACAGCGATGGAAAAATACAGCAGTTTCCGGTCCGAGTCATGCTGGATTTGGGATCGACATCTTTTACCATGTCACCTCAGTGTGCCAAGGTATTTAAGATTCCAGTAGTCAGGCGTTCAAAAGGAATGAAAGCAAGAGATTTTAGCGGTAAGTCAACACAACTTCCTGGTTTGTATACTATACCATTGGGTTTAGCTTTTGGGAATCATCGTACTCTCGAAACTTTTGAGATAGTACCGATGCACACTGACTATGATGTTCTTATACTTGCGTGGTATTTGAAACAACACAAGGCGCAGGGAGCTACATACGGATGCTTACACTTCACGGAGTGTGATCAAGCATGCTACAATCATGGACATCTCTACACTAGTTGGGAGATTACATACGACGATCGCATCGCTACCCAAACTGACGCCATAAATATCGGTGCCTTATGCTTCGCGTCAACAAGCATATTGACAGAAAAACTTCCTCCACAGTACCATAAGTGGATGTTACTGTTCAACCCTCACGAAGCTGAAAAGCTACCCTCTCACAGCCCTCACGATCATCAAATCAACCTGAAAGTACCTGAAGATCAGGTTAAGGTGGGACCTATATACCAACTATCCCGAGAAGAGGAAAGGTTGCTTAAGGAGTATATTGACAAGATGATAAGAGAAGGAAAAATAAAACCGTCCATGGGACAGGCTGGATCTCCAATCCTTTTTGTACCCAAGCCAAATGGACGAGGCCTGCGTCTTTGCGTTGACTATCGAAGACTTAACGATTTAACGATCAAAGACAAGACGACTCTACCATTAATGGATGAATTACAAAGTCGGATGAAGGGAGCAACATGAATTACGAAGTTGGATATGAAATCGGGATATCATTTGATTCGAATGGCCAAAGGACATGAATGGAAGACGGCCTTTAGAACAAAGTTCGGATCATACGAATACACGGTTATGCCGTTCGGTCTCACCAATGCACCAGCAACTTTCCAACGTTGGATGAATGGTATTCTTCAATCATTCCTAGGAGGACTTAACGACATCACGGTGGTGTATATCGACGACGTCCTCATAGCCACCAAGGGAACATGAGAAGAACACCACAAATATGTAGGCAAGATTGTCCAAGTCCTACAAGACAACAACCTCGTGGTAGAGATCGATAAATGCGAATTCGATAAACAGGAGGTCGAATTTCTCGGATTCCTTGTCAGTGGCGAAGGACTCAAAATGGCACCTAGTCGAAGCGAGGCCATAACAAAATGGCCCATGGCCAATAACCAGAAAGAAGTTCAGGTTATTATGGGTTTATGGAATTTTTATCGACAATTCATCAAAGGATTTGTCAGTATCGTCGCGCCAATTACGGATACCCTCAAAGGCGACGGAAAAAACTTCAAGTTTGGAGATACAGCCAAAGCAGCGTACTACAAAATCTGCATCTTATTTGCGGCAGAAAACACGCCAATACTTCGACATTACGATGACAACAGACCCGCTATGGTCGAAACAGATGAGTCAGATTTCGCAATGGGAGCAGTGCTTTCGCAGAAGTTTGATGATGGCAAGATATATCCAGTCGCCTTCATATCGAAGAAGTTTTCACCCGCTGAACTTAACTATCAGATATACGATAAGGAAATGCTCGCCATCGTATATACATTCAAGACATGGAAATATTACCTCCAAGGAGCAATACATACAACAACAGTCTTTTCCGATCATATGAACCTCCAATACTTCAAAGAAACGCAACAGCTTAATCGAAGACAAGCACGATGGGCAGAAGTATTACAGAAATATAATTTTAAGATTGTTTATCGAAAAGGAACGGCTAATGGAAAAGCCGATACGTTATCAAGGCGCCCAGAGTTCGCCCTAAAGGAGGGGGATACAACTTCGGCAACCTTGTTAGGACCAAATCATTGGTTAGAAGTCGGAGCTATGGAATTGGACAATGAAGATTTGGAAGAAATTAGTTTGGCAGGATTTGCGGTTAGTCAGTTGACGGATACAGTGAAAGAAAAATTTAAAAAAGAGATTGGTCAGGACGAGAAGTATCGGAAGATACTACAGATGGTTCAGGAGAAGGATCAGAATGTTGACAGAAGGTTTGGAATAGATGAAGAAGGAATGTTGTGTTGGAAAGGAAGGTTTTATGTACCAGAGGGTTTTCAGAAGGAGGTACTACACCAAGAACACGACTCACGTATCGCCGGACAGTTCGGTCACGAACGAACTTTGGAACTTATCACGAGGAACTTTTACTGGCCTAATCTCGAGGACGACATACGAGACTACTGCAACAAGTGCGACTCATGCCAACGAACAAAGATACTCAGACACGCAAAGCACGGGTTACTATACCCGCTCGAACTACCATCATCACCGTGGACATATATATCAGTTGACTTCATCACTGACTTGCCAGAGTCCAACGGAAACAAAAACATCATGGTGGTAGTCGACAGGTTCACCAAAATCGCACACTTCATTCCTACGGACAAATGAGAATCGTCCACAGTCGCAAAGTTGTTCCTCCATAATATTTCGAAATACCACGGTATGCCAATTGATATAGTATCTGTAATGGCGGTGCCAGGTGCACTTGGCTCTCAAGCGCACTTGGCCCTCGCCAGGTGCACTTGGCTCTCAAGCGCACTTGGCCCTCGCCAGGTGCACTTGGCTCTCA
>MU122199.1:263879-303514 GCA_014904905.1 Wilcoxina mikolae CBS 423.85 | reverse complement strand
CATTGGAAAGCCAAACATCTTTGTCTTGAATCTTTATCTTTAAGTGACTTTCACATCCTGAGCGAATCTTCATAACTTCCATCGCAAGCAAGTCCTGAAAGCAGTAAGGAAACTGCTTGTACTGGTAAACCTGAGGTGACGCTCCCGGTGTTACAAAGAATGTCTGCCACATCGGAGTCACTGATTGATGACACATCCCTCTGGCATTCCTCCGCTTGTTGTTGCCACTGGGCGATCTGTTGTCTTCGATCTGGGTGAACTGGTGTGGATCCGGAAACCTTTGCTTTTTCGAACGCCGATGTGAGTCCGGTGTGATCCTTCTGAAGTTTACTGAACTTCGCCCCCAGTGCTAAACAATCGTTCCACAATGGAACCTGTTCCGCTACTACCTTCTCCAGTCTATCACACTTTTCCTGTTGTGACTTAACTGTTTGTGCCCAAGCCGCAAACTTCACCATTAGCGACTGCAGCTGATTTTCACACCACTCAACTCGCTTGCGTAAAATCCCAAATTCCTCGGTTGCTTCCTTAACCACCCAATGATTCTGTTGTTGGAGACCGCTGATTCCGGTCCTCGTTTCTTGCAATACTGCGTTCAGAATTTGTATTTGTTCTTCGTTTCCTTCCAGAATGAGATGTCCTCGGGATTTCTCTGTTTCCACTTGTTGACTGAAGAGCTGCCAACCTAACCAAACGTCTTCGAACTCCTTCTCGATTGGTTGTTTCTTGTCGTTGCACGCTTTGATGAGACGTTACATTTCCTGGTCGAGACGACTGACCTGAGCCTGCACTGTGTCGGTCATCTCCGTGTCCTCTTGTCCTCTGGAGTCCAAGTACTGCTTCTTAGATTGCTCGTACTGTCCGTGCAGTTTCTTCGCCCATCCTGGTAAGGGCCTCGATGGCTGTTTCGATTTGCTGACTCCAGACGATGTTGACGCCAACTGGCCCCCTCCAAATGTCAACTGGCGCCTGTGACTGGCCATTATGAAGCTGTCGAGAGGGGAATGTATATGGTCCTGTTATTTGAGACTGTTCTCGATGTCTTCTTCTGATTTCTCGAATGTGGTTGCAAGGCTGACAACCTCCGTTACAGCCTTGTGAACAGTGCTGCGCGCAAAAATTTTGTATTATAGGACCTTCTGGGTGATTTAAATATTGTGTAGCGCAGCAGCTCCTGTTATTGCAAACCACACAATTTGTCGTCATAAACACTCTTTTGGACGTGTCCAAAATATTATACTGTTAGGGGATACTTAGCGATAAAGTATAGCCGCCTACTCACCAGAAGTCGTATGTATCTTGAAGGTAATCTTTGGAGTTGTCATTATCGGACCAGTCCTTGTAGTCTTGGACTGGTAGGTTGTGATATTCGGAGGGGAGTTCACGGGTATAGAACCAGTGAAAATACTCGTATTCAATATCGTAAGTATGAATAAAGATACTCGCAAGGTGGTAGTCGTATGGAGTAACAGCATGTTCGTAAAGTGTGTGTGCATAACGAATAATTGAATCAAGGTCTCGAAAAAAGCTCATGAGAATATTCTTGAAAAAGAAAACTTAATAATATTTTAAGTTCTTGTCCGCTGGTGTGTTCTGACTGTAGATTGCTGCTAGAGCATGCTGTATTTACTTTGCGGGCGCAAAGGTGGTTCTTTTATAGAGTGACTTACTCGTATACTCTCTATGACTTCGGTGTTTGTACTAAGATAGCTATGGCCTCCGATCGTTAGGCTGATTACTCGATCTCGGTAGGTTACGCTTCTTTTCCGTTTGACGTTCGGCACTTTTTAAAGTGCGAGGCATCCCTGTAGGTTATCCTCATGCTACCAGGTTTTGCCACGTAACCACTAAGTTCGTTTGCTTTTCTTCTGGCCTGTATGCTTACGCAGAAAACAGGTTTTTCGGCAACGACCGCTGACACATTCATCGAACCCTCACTTCCTCTTAGATCTCTCGACTCAATGTTAAATCGTATAGTGGGTTGCAGGGATATGTTTACCCTCATAGACTTGCGTCGGTGACCAGCTGCTGTTATGCCACGTATCGCACCTCCCATCTCGCTGGCTTTTACTCCCATTTCAGGGCTGCAGCTTATGTCGGACCAGACCCCCTTCGATCTGCCGTTACTTGGGAAGTCGACCCACACTCAAGCTGTCAACAGGTAGATTTAACTACCGGGGCGCAGTTAACATATGGAGTCCCTAGACTGTATAGTTATCCCCATTGTAAAGTCCCGCTTCTCGAACTCTGACGTGTGCCTGCCGGAGAGTCTAGAGGCGTACCCCGCCCTAGCCGGCTGTCCCATATTGCTGATAAGGTAAAGTAATTCTGGTCGAAAAAATCATGCATGGCTGACTCGAAAGTTCCCGCAATGGCGTGATTGTGCTTTAGCAACTCATGACGTTTCTAACTATCGGAGGCCTAGGCATATAGTAGCATACCACCCTAAGTGTTCGGAACTGATGCGTTGGCCAGCTAAGTGTCGTGACTATTGCTGTTCGATCGACAAGGTGCACTGCCCTCACACGGGTTAATCATTCCGCTTTGCCAGGGCTCAGCATTGGATAGGCTTGTATGTCGTGTAGGACTGCATCGCTCAAAGGATGGGATAACTGCGGGTGTAACATCAACCAACCATAATGACAGGTGGCTGAACGTAGATTGCCATGGACATCCTTCGTACCTTGTGCACCTGCTAAGGGAAAATCTCCTAACAATAGTATTCGCCACTGTACTATATCCACTGCTAGGTATCATACCACAATTGTATATCTGCCACTTTGTATCAATTACTGGAGTGAAGCCGCTGCGTATATGTATCTTAATATATAAATCCACTAATCTATCCGCCACAGTGTATCCACCACTATGAATTGTTTTTTGCTGTGTATCTTCTACTGTATCCACTACTTTATATCTTTTACTGTGTCTGCTGTATTATTTGAGTTGAACTGAAAGAGAGAGAAAGATCCATACTCTTGTGAGCGTAGTTCACCCACTAACTCAGTAAGTCGGTACATACCGCTTCCTAACCCCTGCAATATCTTGAGCTGCACCTCTCAATGCAAGTATGCAATGCAAGACTTGCAAACTGAGTTCAAAATTCGGACAATATTTGAGTTTAGCTCTGATCATAATATAATATTTACATGAATTGTGCATAATTGGATGCTCTTTCACCTCCCTATTTCTAATTAACTATATCTTAGAAATTGTTAGAGTGGCTTTAGAGAAATACTCGAAAATCATTCACAAATACCAACAATCTATGTTTTTCAACATCTGCTCTATCAGTTTTGAAGATAGAGTAAATTGGAGACTGGAAGGTGAAACATCAACGAATTCTGAACATTTCATGTAAACATTTCATTCTGATCAGAGTTAAACTCAAATACTTAATTGGCAGTGGATATTTGAGATTATTTGATTGGGTGTGCCATGCCACTTAAAAAGATTCAAGCTGTAGGTTGTCAACCAATAAAAATCCATTTTAGAGGTAGGAATAATGAGTCAACTAGCAAGAATGCATTGAGCAGACAACCATGTGTATATATCATCATAACGATATTGATCTTGAGGAGAAATGTAGCAAGAGCTGCACAAACAAATGTAGCAGGAGGAGTTAAGCTGTAGAAAGCTCAAGGGCAACCATAGTACACCTTTATAGATATGTGTCAATCGCAACGCTTAGAAATCAAGTCAGTAAAACAAAGCATAGAAGTAATTTGATGAAGATTGAAGTAATTGGACGGAGATGGAGAGGCTTGAAAATCAAACCTCGCAATTAATAAGCAAAATAGAAGTCGTAGAAGGAATTGGATAAAGGTGATTATATAGAAATATCACTGATTTTCAACCATGTCCAGCCAGCAGAGAGTCAGCCCATCCATATCACATCCAACCAGCCGTGAGCCAGCCAGTCGAAATCATGTCCAGTAAGCAGAAAGTCAGCCTATCTCGATTGTTTTCAGTCCGCAGATAGCCAGCCCATCCAGATTATATCCAGCAAGCAGAGAGCCAGCCTATTTCGATCGTCTCCAGCGAGCTAAGAGCTTGCCCTTCCAGATCGTATCCAGCCAGACCATCCAGATCGTGTCCAATCACCAGAGAGTCAACCTGATCAGATCA
This sequence comes from Wilcoxina mikolae CBS 423.85, assembly GCA_014904905.1. Taxonomy (NCBI): domain Eukaryota; kingdom Fungi; phylum Ascomycota; class Pezizomycetes; order Pezizales; family Pyronemataceae; genus Wilcoxina; species Wilcoxina mikolae. The sequence goes on along the minus strand of MU122199.1, from coordinate 299,386 downwards.
CATCTGGCCAGCCCTCCAGATCCGAATCGTGTCCAGTCAACCCATCAAGATCGCTTCCAGCCAACCTGTCTAGGTCTCTCCAGTATCTAGCCAGCTCAGATTGCTGACCAATAGCAGTTGTGAGAGCCACACTCAAGAAATGCGCCACAGTTTACAAATCATTTATGACCAATCAGAAGAGAAAAAGACTATCTGCCAACCAATGAGAATTCTGTAATTTGGCACAGTAAGATGGTACGTACCACCATCAACCAATGAGAATTCTGTAATTTGCCACAGTAAGATGGTACATACCACCATCAACCAATGAGAATGCTTCGAGCGGACAACCATGTGCATATGTTATAACAAGCTCTGGGGGCGGCGTTGCCGCCCCCAGAGTTCGAACCAAACCCATCTTGCAGTGGGATTTGGATGGGTACCTGACCTATAGAAATCCATGGTCCAGCCCTGGCCCGATCTAGATAGGCTGGCTGGACTTGCTCTTGGCTGGCTGCTGATGATCTGGATTGGATAGCTGGAGACAATCTGGAAGGACTGACTTGGCTGGCTGGACACAATCTCGATGGGTTAGCTCTTGGCTGGCTGAAAATAGTTTGGATGGGATGGCTGGATACAATGTGGTGAGTATGGTGAGATTAACTGTATAATACACATTAGCACTGGTGGAAACTCTGTCGCCCCCGGGATTTGATACAATGACCTATGTGTGCAGCTATATTTGTGGGTAATTTGCAAGTTTTAGATCTACTAATATCATGGGTTCACATGGACTACTCTCTGGCCATTCTCCGTCTTGAGCCATACATGATAACATCAATCCGCTCTTCCCACTGTACAACATGAATGGTAGAGTTACTGCAGGTCTGTATCTCTTTTTATCCTTTCTATTTGTCAGTATAAGGTAAACAACGGTAGATAGTAAACGCAAATCGGAGTCTGGTATTCTCTAGATAGAGTGATTACAGTCTTTGCTGCCTCCCGTAAGGGCGTACGTCCTCGCACGTATAGATATGAGTGTAGATACAGTTGGACTCGTGGATTCGAGAATAAGATAGGTGGGTTCAATAGGTAAGGTCACATCGATGGCATGCAAGAGTACTCGCACGAGCTGACTATATACTGGGCGGATCGGTGGTTACCCTGCCATAGGCTGGCCGCCATTACACCTCAAGAAAACATTGCTTTCAGTCAACTCTATTTGTGCTCAAGGACATCAGACAGACCAAATAGGATTCCTTTGTGTATCTGTCACTATGTACATACCACTGGGGTTGTCCTGCAGTACATATATATCCAGATCTGCGACTGTAAATCCACTGCTGTATCCACTACTGTGTATCAGCCATTGTATCACTGTGTTGTATATGTGCTACTATATCCACCACTGTATATACACTGCTATATATCTGCCATTGTGTATCTGCTGCTGTGTATCTACCAATAGGGTTATGCTGCTGTACATGTGTATCGTGATCTGTAAATCTACTACTGTACCCACTGTAGTATATCTGCCGCAGTGTATCTGCTGCAGTATATCCACCACTCTGTATCCACTGTAGTGTATCCTCTGGATACCCCTACTGTATTGTATATCAACCACAGTATCTGCCACTGTATATCTGCCACTGTGTCTGCTGTATTGTATATCTACTATAGTATTTGCCACTGTACTATATTCACTGCTGGGTATCCACAATTGTATATCTGCCATATAGTATTACTTACTGGGGTTAAGCCGCTGTGTATGTGTATCTTACTATATAAATCCACTAATCTATCTGCCACTGTGTATCCACCACTATGGATTTTTTGCTGTGTATCTTCCACTGTATCCACTACTTTATATCTTTTACTGTGTCTGCTGTATTGTTTGAGTTGAACTGAAAGAGAGAGAAAGATCCATACTCTTGTTAGCGTAGTTCACCCACTAACTCAGTGGGTCGGTACATACTGCTTCCTAACCCCTGCAACATTTTGAGCTGCACCTCTCAGTGCAAGTATTCAAGGCAAGACTTGCAAACCGAGTTCAAAATTCATACAATATTTGAGTTTAGCTCCAATCATAATATAATGTATATATGAATTGTATATAATTGGATGCTCTTTCACCTCCCTATTTCTAATTTACCATATCTTGAAAATTGTATGAGTGGCTTTGGAGAAAGATTCGAAAATTGTCCACAAATGCCAAAAATCAATGTTGTTCCAAATACGCTCAATCAGTTTTGAAGATAGAGTCAATTGGTGACTGGAAGGTGAAACAGCAACGAATTCTGAACATTTCATGTAAATATTTCATTCTGATCGGAGTTAGACTCAAATACCTAATTGTGAGTGGATATTTGACATTATTTTATGGAGTGTGCTATGCCCCTAACAAAGATTCAAGCTGTAGGTTGTCAACCAATGAAAATCAATTTTACAGGTACGTATAATGAGTCAACCAATGAGAATGCATTGAGTGGACTACCATCATGATGTGTATATATTATAATAACGATATCAATCTTGAGGGGAAATATAGCAAGAGCTGCACTTACAAATGTAGCCGGAGGAGTTAAGCTGTAGAAACCTCAGAAGCAATCATTGTACGCCTTTATAGATATGTGTGAATCGCAACGCTTAGAAATCAAGTCAGTAAAACAAAACATAGAAGTAATTGGACGAAGACTGAAGTAATTGAACGGAGATGGAGATGCTTGGAAATCAAACCTCGCAATTAATAAGCAAGATAGACGGCGTATGTAATGGCGGCCGGCCTATGGCAGGGTAACCGTCCATCCGCCCAGTATATAGTCAGCTCGTGCGAGTGCTCTTGCACGCCATCGATAACCTTACCTATTGAACTCACCTACTATCTTATTCTCGAATCCACGCGTGCAACCGTATCTACACTTATACGAGGCCGTACACGGACGTACGTCCTTACACTGTTATCGATCTTTAGTAATTGGATACGTTTCGCTCACGGGATTTCATGAATTACCCCTTTTCGACGCGTTACTACTCGCTACCTATCATCGAGAAGTCATACGAATACACGAGATTACCTCGAGATATCCTACGGGTCTCATTACCCCTTTTCTTGACGCGTCGCATCGAGCTCAACGCGAAGTCGAAAGACGGAAGGAAGCCGAAGACGAAATAAGACCCAAAGACGCTATAAGGCCCAAAGACGAAGTAAGACGAGCATCTCGGTTCAGTGTTTTGTTTTGAGCATCTTTATGGTCGCGAGGCTGCTCAGGCGGCTCGGGCTACTGCTACTTTATGGTCCCGAGGCCGCTCAGGCGACTCGGGCTACCACCCGAACCGGCATTCATCTCCACCCGGGCTGATGGGCAGGTGGTGATGTCTGCGAAGGAGAGTCCAAGGTTGAAGGGCATGGTCGAAGGGCAAAAGTCGGAGGGCAACCGAAAGTCGAAGGACGAAGCGAAATCGATGACGGCTGATGGGATGACCGTACCTACGATCCGGATTTCAAGCGGACGCGATCACGATCATCGTTTGCACGGAAGTGCATGTACCTTATCGAAGTGCACCTGAATCGAAAGCTCTCAAGCGCACTTCACGATTACCTTCCTACGATCTGAAGCGCACTTGACGATTACATTCCTACGATCTGAGCGGAAGCTCTCAAGCGCACTTGACGATTACGTTCCTACGATCTGAGCGGAAGCTCCGAAGCGCACCTACGCAGAACGATTACACGAGCACGGAAGTGCACTTACGGAGAAAGACTACCCAAGCTTTGCAAGAGCTAAGCGTACTTGATTGATTACATTGTAAGTTCGATCTTCTCTTGGATGCTCACGAGTTAGATAATCGACGAATCACATACGCGTCCGATCGATGACGAGAGCCAATGACGCTTACCGATACGAGCACCACCGAGCCTGCACTACGGTAGCTACGGACGCAAGGGCTTGGATATGGAGATATGGAGATATGGAGATATGGAGGTTACAGGGGTCAATTGGACGTTTCCTTCTTGTTTTCTCCTTCTCTTCTTTTCTTATTGGATCTCGGCCCGGTACAAATGGCGACGGCACGGGTTTTACCGCCTACCACTGGAGGTGGACTTTCCCCGTGCGCCGGATCCACCGAAAGGTCACCCCTCGAGCGGTACCTATCGGTTGCGGGATTTACGAGGCCGTACGAGGGCGTACGAGCTTGGATTTGTTTCTTCTCTTCATGTACGGGTATGCAGCCCAGGAGGTCTGCAGATAAAGAGGGGGATGATGTAATGGCGGCCGGCCTATGGCAGGGTAACCGTCCATCCGCCCAGTATATAGTCAGCTCGTGCGAGTGCTCTTGTACGCCATCGATAACCTTACCTATTGAACCCACCTACTATCTTATTCTCGAATCCACGCGTGCAACCGTATCTACACTTATACGAGGCCGTACACGGACGTACGTCCTTACAGCGTAGAAGGAATTAAATAAAGGTGATTATATAGAAATGTCACTGATTTTCAACCATATCCAGCCAGTAGAGAGCCAGCCCATCCAGATCACATCCAACCAGCCGTGAGCCAGCCAGTCCAAATCGTGTCCAGCAAGCAGAAAGTCAGCCCATCTCGATTGTTTCCCGCCAGCACATAGCCAGCCCATCCAGATCATATCCAGCAAGCAGAGAGCCAACCTATTTCGATCGACTCCAGCGAGCTGAGAGCTTGCCCTTCCAGATCTCATCCAGCCAGACCGTCCAGATCGCGTCCAATCACCAGAGAGCCAGCCTGTCAAGATCACATCTAGTGTTGGCAACGAACCGTCAGAAGTTCGTACCATTGAAGAACCGGTTCGGTTCGAGCGAAGCGGATCCTTGCCAAGCCATTCGCCTCAAACCCCACCATTTCGGCCCACAACTTCAAACAGAAATATGTAAGCGAGTTCTTGTCCGATTGCCGCAATACTGGGCGCAACTTGTAGCTGGGATCGAGCTCTTTCGAACGCGCTAACAATCGAAGCAATCGGACGGGAACTCGCTTACTTATTTTCGTTCAAAAATCAATGGTTCGCGAATCGGTTTGTGACAACCAGCTAAATTCGACAAATCCCGGATCGAACCCGAACCGGATCCCTGGCCAGTTCGATCTGCCATGAACCGATCCGCTTCGTTGCCAACACTAAGATTCACATCTAGCCAGCCCACCAGATCCGAGTCATGTTCAGCCAACCCATCAAGATCGCGTCCAGCCAACCTGTCTAGATCGTCTCCAGCATCTAGCCAGCTCAGATTGCTGACCAATAGCAGTTGTGAGAGCCACACTCAAGAAATGCGCCACAGTTCACTAATCATTTATGACCAATCAGAAGCGAAAAAGACCATCTGCCAACCAATGAGAATTCTGTAATTTGCCACAGTAAGATGGTATGTACCACCATCAACCAATGAGAATGCTTTGAGCGGACAACCATGTGTATATGTTATAATAATAATTAGTCAACTCTAGAACACCTAACTTTAACACGTCTCACGCTAGCGAAGGAGCGCAATACTTTGCAAGAGCAATCCCGTGAGCCCAACCCAAATGCGTGATAATATGCATTTTTTTGAACATCAACACGGACCATTGTGGTAATTGTTGGCACATAGAGGCCTCACTAACAGTAAAAGCAAAGCTACAAAACACCATCAGCAAACACGTCCATCCAACAAAAATCCACCAAACAGTTCATCCGCTGAGGATTTTTACGTTTTCCCACTATCGGTGTTCTAGTTTCAGATGAGCCGGCTACGTATCGATTGCGGAACTACATATGTCTCGGGGTTCTGCGACACTACCAATGAACTGGTATGTTGAAATGTACTGTAAAGAAGCCGAATATCCGAGCTGCAGGCGCCGCCTGCACTTTTCGTAGTCATGCAAAACTACCTTGTGACTACAGTATTGTTGAGGGCGAAATTCACATGACATTGTATAGTCAATTTTAATGACGTACCCTCCGTGATCAGTGGTACGTGGCCAGCTCCATAATGGAGAACCCGCATTACCCAAATGCCCCGCCCCCAAAACATCCGAAAAGCTTGGAAACTTTGGATTTGCTGGTGTCTCCTCGCCGGGAAGTTGGAATCGGTACACGTTTTCCTTCTATCGCAGGTCTAGACTTTGCCAGTATAATCGGTATAGCATGTCTCACGAGGCAACTTTGAGTACCTTATTGGGTTGAAACAGCAGGTACTCTGATTTATGGTAGGAAAAGTAGGCAATCGGGAGCGATTTGACGAACAATTGAATAGTGGCAAGCAGAAGCAGTATTCCGAGACAGTGCCAAAGACGGCCGGTGGAATTTCAACCCAGCCCAGCCGTGGGCTTAGTTGGTCTAAAGGGTTGCTCGATATGCAATGCGATTAATGGCATACCGCTCGCAACACTAAGCATAAGGGGCCAAAAGTTCTCATACATAGTGCGATGTCATTCAGAGACTAATATATGTTGCTCGCACGGGCAAATAGGAGGTTTCCTGCTTGATCAGCAGCAATGGGGTTGTTTCGACCACAAGCAAAAGCTACTTGTGTTTCATGCAGCGTGAAGCAAGTAGGCTCGAGTCAAAAGCTCGAGCTTCATATCTCTAGTCGGCTTGACCGAAAGTGAGAAACTGTGGTTCGTTAGTAAAGACCATGGTGATCACCATGCCGAACCGGATTAAAGATAATCATGATGGTGATTACCATGAGACACATTGTGAACATTTTACTACATTCATTCATAGTGCATAATAACCGTTATCAATAATATTGGCCTACGATAACCCAGAGTCTCGTTATAAATTACAGGGTTGGGACTTGTGGTTTGAAATGGGAGACAGAGGTTGGAAACGCAGAATCTGTTCAACATCCAGTTGGTACGCTGTTACTATAGAGATTGTTGCATATGTCTCACAATTATGTCATTGGAAACACTTTGTGCTTTTGAGATAAGAAGAAGGTCAATGAATGGATGACACGGCATGAGGGGCTATCGAAGTAAGAATGAGAGAAAAATATCTTTAGTGGGCACTAACGAACCTGTTAATGCCACGTATGTATACACAATAGATACTGGATGTGTGTAGGACCTCCGGCGTCGAGGACGACTTCAATTCGTCCTGAAGATTGACACTATCGGTGAATGCGGTTGAGCGAAAATACATGACGATACGATCAGCGTATCATTCAGGGCGAGTAGCATGCAATTGCATAAACTGTTAGAGAAACGATAGTCCCAATTTGCGGTATATTTTAAGGCTCCACGTGCCAAGCGGACCGGCAAACGGACACCACACCAAAACGACTCGAGAAGTGAAACCCACAAAAGTGCTTACGTGTAGAAGGCCATGTCAATCGATCGGGTTTCAGCTGAGCGGAATGCCATGTGTTGACGCCAGTTGACTGATGTCACTGCTCGGGGTTTAGCCCGGAGAATCTCGACGTCATTCGGAGGTATGGCCGGAGCCTTCTCGGGCATCGAGCCGAGAGCACCGGCCATCCACCCGGACCTGAGCACGACATCCGGCTCCGAATGCTCGGCTCGGGGTATGATATGGTTCCAGGCGGGCCCCGGATGTGGCACCTACCGGGCATGCTGCCCATTCTCATATATAAGCTTTCTCTTTCTCTCCTCTCTCTGTACTGTAGACAATTCAGCACATTCGTTCTTTCCCTCTGATTTGTTCTCAACACCATGAGGCACCTTTATTGTTGTAGTGATAGGTTATTGTGAGACATGCGGTATCGCAGTAGTGATAGGTTATTGTGAGACGTGCGGTATCGCAGTAGTGCCCATCTAAGGTCATGTCAATTTATCATATATGAAAGGTTCAGCTCGGCCAAGAAATATTCGAATTGTTTCTGAATCCTCATCATCAATAACCAAAATCCACCCAACCATCATCCTCACCATGGCTTCATATCCTCACACCAACGCTACAGCCGAGCCCGGGATAACATTTGTATCGAAGAATGTTGCTTGCCGTCCCGCGGATTGGAAGGACGTCGGAAAGTTCTTGCTACTCAACTACGGTCTTCATGCAGTCACTACTGTATCAGCTCCAGGACAAAAGATGATATTTTCAGTTGCAGCGGCAATAACAGCCTTTTGTTCCCCACTTACGCTGGGATTATTCGCGGGGAATATCATTGGGCGCAGGATTGCTGGATTGTTCGATAAAACCCCGAGAAATAAAAACCGGAGAGAGCTGCAGACTGCCCTCAGAGCGGGGGCACTTTGCATGGTTCTAAAATATCAGGATAATAATCCTTTGATATCTCAACGTGAAGATTAGTTCGTGCCTCCATCTCTCGAGTCCTACATACTTGCAGCTGACTCTCTAGCACGTTCATGAGAAGGTTCGTTGTCGTTCCGGTTAGAACGTATCTCTATAGGATCCACGGAGTACGCCCCGCACACAACCAGTCCATATGGCGAAGTCCGAAGTGGCCAGGTACTATACATTACCGCCTAGTACATGTTCCTCGCAACTTTGACATTATCGAAGAGGAATTCAACATCGAAAAGGAATTCAACATCGAAACCAAATTTGACATTGCGAACAACCGAAACCTTTTAAAAACAATGGCTTCGATCATCCAGATCATTGTTGGAGCAAAAGGTCTATACGACGCGCAGGGACACCAAGTGCAACAATACGGTTATGCGGCATACTCTTTCACTGTCATCCCATATTTGTTCATGTCGCTTCTCAATCTCATCGCTGTTTTCTGCGAATCTCAGTACCCAGCGTTGTACCTTGTCAACTTCAAATACGAGGATACTGTCCATGATTCGGTCCGATATGCTAAACATAAGGCCATAACCGAAACGATCGGGAAAGATAAAACAGTCATCACCGGAGAACCCTCTAGTGATACAAAAATGGACATCGAAAAGCATCCGAGCTCTACAAAGGTGAACAGCGATAACACTGACTCTGGCAATGTTATTCTTGGTGCGGTCGGAACGGTACGCCTCGGGAGTGGGAATGCAAACCTTCAAAAAGTCACTTCTAAAATTTTCGTAAGTCAACTCTTACCCCATGGTCACCGCCGAACGAACTGATCATCATGAATTGCTGTTATACAGGTCCACATCGCCGCATTCTTCGCGGTAGCACTTCTGTTCGCGATGCCGTACGTAGTAATTGGTCGAATCAGTGGTTTCGATAAAGGACAGAGTACCACCAGCCAGAGAGTGTGGATTATGTTGTGGATTGTATCGGGCTGTATGTCAGCACCAGTTTTTCTTTACCTAGAGGGCCAATTTTATTACCTAAACATGCGCAAAGATAGCATGGCACCCATTCAGTATCGATTTTGGTTGCTAGTGACAGTGGTGGCAGTGGTGGCTATGGGATCAGCTAGTATTGGCGGCCTTGTGACGGTTGTCAAAATGATTTTGCAAATTGGTGTCTGCACCAAAATTTAAATACTCTGTAAATATGCGCTGGATATGGAGATGGTCGAAACATTCCTAAGTTGGTGGACGGCGTCCTCTTGATTGGTCGTTGTTGTCATGAAGCAGGTAGGGTTTCTTTACGTACTTAGTGTCTACAAATCTGGTATTGCATTTTCACTCTTGTACAATTTGTAACGATTGAACATGGATTATTTGCTTTTCATATAATTGATGAACATCCATTCTGTTTGTCATACTCGGGTCCCAGCTTTTTGTTTGTTTGAATCATATTGTATTCGGCTAAACTAGTAGCCGTGACAAGGTTTTTTATTGGGTGTCCCCTCCAGCCTCTCAAAGAAAATCTGTACCATCCCTGTCTCCTACACCCGCATCCCCAAATTTCCACCACACCCCCGCATCCTTTTCCGCCAATGACCCCTCCCACCATACCACCTATCCACACTCCACTATGCAGGGTTTCATATGATGTTATCGCAGTGGAATACCCCAACCGACCAATCCTAGGCCATCCTCGCGTCCGGCCACCAGACCAACCACCACAGTGCAGAACGAACAGAGGGTGTGTTGAGAGAGTGGTTAGTGTGTACCCTGCCTTACTCAGGAGCGGTACGTCTCTCACACCGGGGGGCAGGCACCGGGATTCGAACCCAGGGTATGTGGTTAGCAGTATCCCGCCTATACTTTCAGGAGCGATACCAACTGCACCACGGGGCCCGCCCCAACTCGGGTCCCAGCGTTACTGCGGGCGTGTCTGGGGTCCATGAAATCTCGTACATTTTGACTCCGTGATAGAATGATACGAAATATGGTAGTACCTCAGCGAGCAGAGCCGGACCGAGCACATTCTCAAGACCCTGGATGAGATCTGGTTACGGCTTGACCGAATGGTAGCGGAAACTATCGCGCTAACTTCAAAAATAGACCGGGCTAAACCGTTTGCATATGCTATCACTCGATGCAACTTTCACATCTTTTGTTACAATAGATGCTTGATTGATTGACTGTCTATCAAGGCCCAAAGGTCCTGTGTATATACAGCCTCGTGCTGACGTACTTATGTATCACCATATCCTGATACAGGCCTCATACACGATTCTATCCTCATACAAGGCTCATACACGATCCAGGTACATATGCAACATCTTCCAAGGCTATTCCACCTTAAGAGCCTCCAGTCCCTCCGCGACTCGGCGTCTCCCCACCTGGCTCGTTTGTATTCTGTTCACTTCAAGTCGTTATCATTATCTTCGATGTCGTGGTAGGTGCAAATGGTTCGCTTTCGTGCTTGACGTATGTACGAGTACATGCATTTCGTCTGTTGACACCTTGGGTAAAACATGCCACTCGGTACCCATTGGCAACCTCAGGATGCAATCTTTCTCGTTCAATTGTAATCAACCGTGCGGAGTTCGGGATGCCATACCAGGGAAATAATGTCTGCAGGTAGGACCCAGTTCTACTGGAGGTGACTGACTATTTAGCATTACTTTGAGAGAGAGAAACCAAAGTAATTCCTCCGCGAAGGAAGGACTAGCACCACCTACTCTACTCTAAACAAATTCGAGTGATTACTGGTGACAATAATGGATTCGGAATTGGCTGATGCGGTCCTTCTGTGGGTAGTTGGAGCCAAAAATGTTAATTATTGGTTACTAGATACTGCTTGTGACAGTTATCGTTCATTAGAGAAATTCAGATTTCTTGTTCGATGATAGCACAACAGCCAAGACCACACTGAGCAGCGACCATCAGGCGAGAGACCCAGACTGCTTTCAATGAAGGTATTGGACAATGTTCAACATTTATCCTTGAGCTCTTATCTAGATGCTTTTTGGTCCAAATAATATGTATTGGCCCCCCAAATCCTTATACTCGTGTAGATAGAACATAATACGGGTGATATCATGTGATTTATGTCGGGTGGCACAAGTTTGAAGTGTACATTCCCGTCGCCTCGACAGCCAACACCAATAAATATCTATATATTTACCCCTGCTGGTTTGTAGGCTACTACCCAGGTGGCATCCAGCTATTGAAAATCATGTGCGGAGGTCTTTTGCGGGGATCGCTATATTTAACACCGGCGGCTAGCATTGAGATGGGGCCAAGTTTCGACAGTAGCACTAGACTAAAATGTAGGGTGACGGAAACGCCCAATCGGAGAAGGAGTATGTCATTTGTAATCGGATGTTTAAATTTATTTTACGTGAATACAAGTTACTGCTAGCAATCACAAATATGTAAGCATTATACCCGCAAACGGCTTTTAAACACGGCCTTATTGATGAGATGGGACTAGGATTGAGGAAAATGGTATACGTATGCGCGGATGAAAGTTGCAAAGACGCCCGTTCGATGGTGCAGTTGCGGGAGATCGGCATAATAATAATATGTAATGATGCCTCTCGGTATGAAATCTTAGTGGTTATGACCATGACAACTCGGGAGATCTGCATGATTCGATACGACTGTTGAAAGCTCTAGTTTTCCGCTATATATGCTAGTTAACAAAAAAAAATACATAAAACATTAGGTTTTCCTCATAACCAAAGCAGTTCCAGCTCAAAGTCATCTATAAAACGAACGAGTATTTTGGTGCTGAAACGCTGCGAGGCGGTGACAATACTGTCAGATTCTAAAAATAGCCCTACCTATAGAATGTTCCCGGAATCTCCACCAAATTTACAGTGACCAATTACGCAACACACGCCAATGGACATAAGCTTTAATAAAACATGAAGCTCTCCCCTCACAGGTTCATGATGACAGCGCAGCAACGCCATCGTTATGTAGGTAGGCGTCTGCACGTGTATGTTGTTATTTACATTTCAGCCGCGGTTGCTTTACAGTTGATGGTGCCCTGATATTGCTTCCTATTCGCTCTGATGATTGATAAATCCGATAACGCTAAATCCAGGCAATACGCGGGGTAAATTCATAAGGGAGCTGCTGGAACATTCGGGGCCTAAAAGCGCGGAGATTGAAATAAATTTTGGCGAACACCTACGATGAGACTCGACCCATTCTACTACGCCATCTATGCCCCACTCGTTACGCTATCTACATCAATTGCATTCGCAGCATTTATACCACAGCCGTCACCTTCACCGTGTTTCACCATCGCACCATTCACAGCAAGCAACAGTGTTCGCACTTCTCAGTACATCACTCCTACCGCTCAACCAGAACTTCGACCACGATTTCTAAGACGGCAGCTTTCCAACTCCCTCGATCTCGGAATTAATGATCCGTCTACTTGCAACGTCGGTGTTTGTGACGAAGGCACCTACTGTACCGTTTTCCGGGGATTCTCAATAGACGCAGCACTCGTGACAGGGCTCTGTTTGGCGAAGTTTGATTCCCCCTTCCGTTTTTTCACAATTGTTTCCACATTACTAAATAGCTATAGTGGCGCAAGACTTACATCTTTCACTGAATGTCAGGACTACACCTCCACGTCTGGGAGCGACAAAATAAGCATATCCACAGGACAGATTATCAGCGGGACATCATTCTGGTATACCAACTTTTCATTCTTTCTTCCCCGCTCAATGACTGACCCCCCCTTCCCCCTCATAGCGGAGCATCATATCCATACTGCTCCTCGCGTTACGTCCAAACCGGCTACGGAGTCGGAACATTCCTTTGGCGGGACTGTTGGAACAACACCGACGCATCATCCAGCACAATCCTTAACCCATCGTGGCGTCTGTACGCCGACACAAGTTCGACAGAGTCTATCACGTCCGGTACAAGTGCCACCTCCTCCATCACTGCCGGCCCCACTGCAACAACACCTGCCGCTGAGTCGACGTCTTCAGGCGAAAAAATAACACCTCTATCCCCCGGCGCCATCGCCGGAATCTCAATCGGCTGCATTATAGTAGCGACGTTGGGAGTTGCTGCCGTCATGGTTGTCTGGTCTAAGACCCATAACCAGGCGGAGGTGGGAAATGAAGGATTCTTAGGAAAAGAGCCGACCCCGGCGTACTACAGCGGAATTCCGCAAGGGGCTGCAGGTTTTTACCCGTACACTAGACAGCCGGTCGAGGTACCAGGCGATGGAGACCTCAGAATTCAACCGGTGGAGTTGGGAGTGGGGAAGGAAAGGTAGCGATGTAGTTATAAGGTTCCCTTTTCGGGGTTGGGGAGATTGTATATATATTGCGGGCGTTAACGGGTGAATTGGAAACAGTGTTTTTGATGCCGTGGTACCGGAGTGCGGTTCGAGTTCAGCACTCGCGTACATGCATTACTTTGGAAGAAAAATATATTCTTGATTTGATCAACACGCCGACAGTCACACACTCCGATTCCGGGAATTTTGGTGTCTTCCATTTGCCTACCCAACCATTTCCGTTACAATACCATCAATTTCTAGGATTCAGCCGCCCTACGGTCTCAGCTTCAAATGCGGAATTGGGCAGATTTTTCTGGCTAGGAAGATTACAAACACCGGGCTGTTGATATTTAACTGCGGCACTTGTACGATGTGGATATGGCGTTTGGTACAGTATCCCAGATGGTCTTCCAGATACATGTGTGTTAGCCTCAGGACCCAATGTTGCATCCGTATCCCCGAAGAGATACCCGAAGTTACAACCGAGGATCCTCTGTACATATGTTGAGCCTTTCTCTCTCTTCTCTCTGTACCTTAGTCTATACACACGGTTCTCCCCTTCCACATCGTAACACCCAACAGTTTTTCGGCACGAGTGACCATTCATGATCCCTGCGTACATTCGGCCGAGTGGTTTCTGTCGGTCGAATGATACTGACAATACTCTATACCCAGACCGGCGCGCGCGCCCAAATATTCGCAGGTAGAAAATAGACCCAGCTTGGCTGTGAAATATCAAGAAGCATAACCCTAACTCACAACAATATTCCTGTGGCTTATGTATATCACAGTGGTTAAGCGGGGGTCCTTGAGCGATAGTGCAGCATATGAAAGGGCCAGTGACATTTAGTATACCCGCACTCATATGGAAGCTGATTACCGTTAGCCGCGAACCCGCTGAGAATATCGCCGTTTAGGGTTTCCATGTAGGGAATCTTACGCTCGTCTCGGAGATCGAGGATGTTTTCAACGCCATGTGTGTATGATAGCGTTTTTCCGCCAAAATACCCCGTCGCACGACACCGTACCCCATATCCGTGGACATGGTCTGAATTTTAAACTTTGACCAGTTACCACGCTTAAAACTAGATTTTATCCAAGGATTGTGGGACAGAGTACAAAGTTGTTCGACAGGGCCGTGTTTTTCATGTTTTTCGAAGTCAACAGACTATGACCTGGTGAATAAAGTCTGATTTTACCAATGGTGCCCAGCTAAAATCTGAAATTCAGACTTTATCCATGGGGTCGTGAGATGGGGTACAGGGTCGTGCTATGGGGCAGTGGACAAAGTACGAGCGCATACTGAAGACTATGCGCAAAAACCACAAGGCCGTACCTCGTCTCACGACCCCATCCCACTTGTCCCATGAATTGTGGATAAAATGCAGTTTTAAGAGTGGTAACTGGACAAAGTTTAAAATTCAGACTTTGTCCACGGACACGGGGTATGGGGTCGTGCGACAGGGTATTTTGGCGGCAAAAAGGCCCCATAATGTGTGATGCAAGGCTAGCTAAGATTTAATGGGCGAGATGTGCTTCAATATCTGAAGCTGTTAATATTTTGAAGTACCTAGTTCGAGGGGCCCTGAATACCTTTTTTGGGGAGTTGGCTTTGCAGGCCGAGTGATGTATAGTGATCTCCTCGTCGTTTCAGTAAACTTGAACACGGCATAAGTATGTATGTGGTACCTGTTCTCGAAGCTGTAGCTTGCCCGGTGACACATGAAAATGGGATCGGGATCGTAAGAGATATTCCTACCTAGTGTACATCCCATTACCGTAGTGTATGCTTCTTAATCTTGGTTGACATATCACCATCACCAACAACCCAGATTTGGCACGGCTCCCTTAGTTTGGACACGATTGTTGCAGTTATCGTTCATTATTAGAGTTCACGCACAGCCGGAGGATATTTCTGGACACATCTGGACAATTTCGTTCCCTTGGCCTACCATGTAAAGAAGCGTTAACTTACCCCATATATACTTCGGTATATATCCCAAACTTATCTCCAAAGTCACCAAGAGAAATATCCAGCAACCTTCCACAACGTTCATTCCATACTACCACGGGAACTCTAACGATAATCAGATTGGGGGGTCAAGAATGTTACATTCAGTCTCTCCCCAATGGCAATAATCAAGAAGGAATTCATAGACACATGAAAGCCCAAAAAGCAACTTTACGGCAGAGGGGAAACGTGAAAATAATGTTTTTTCGGGAATTTAGCCTAAATCATTACTCTATATCTCTAGGGCTGCATAAAACCTGTTCTTGTTTTCGGCGTTTTGATGCATGCACGAGTAATCAGATGATATTTGTACAGTGATAGTTGGTGAGTGGATGTGGAAGAGCGGTTCTCTCGTGCCTAGAGGTGACTAAAATAAATTTCGCTAGGCGCGTACAAGCTTGCGAGCACAAGAGAAGAAGAGCAGGGCGATGGGGGGCTGGTGGGATGGATGTTTGGGTCGGTTGATTGCGGCTCAGACACATCCGCGCAGACGGAGTATTCAAACATCTTCACGATCCACAAAGATTTTCCTCAGCAACACTTCTTATATGAAGTTATTGTTATCCGATTTTTCCAGATCGTAGACCTTATTCCATAACCCAAATTCTTCTATCCGTTCAGACTCTGTCACCACTTTACAATGGCCTCCACCGTCCTCTACCAGCTCTGGTCAATTCCGACCCAAACAGCAACCGACGTCAAATCCACCCCTCCCCGCGACCCAAACATATTCACCGTCAACGACGCCCTCCTAAACCGCTGGGCCGCGGCCCACGCTTTAGCACTCACCCCCACGCTTGTTCCCTCGTCCTACACCCGCCTTCGTAACGAAGCCCTTATCCCATTCTACAGCGGTATCCGCGAACGCGGGAACGCTCTGGAAACAATTCTCCATTGCAGGGGCTTAGCATACCCGCGACTCCCGATATGAATGCGGACTGGTAGATCGAGTTTATACGGTATAACGTTCTCATTTACGGTGAATTGCATCTCTTGTGTCCAGCCTCTCTCCCCGCTTAGCTTGTTCCTCACCCACGGAGGGAGATTCAAAATACACCCGTGATTCAATTCCCTGCGAAAATACGATTCTTGGAGCATGGTAAAAAAAGCCACATAGCTGCGACGAGCTGCTTATTAGGCTGAATTGCTAGAATAAGCTGCCATCTAATCTTATCAGAGATATCAAATGGATGACTGCTCTTGCATACCAGACGTTCTTTTTTCGTTAGGAGGAAAGTCTGGGCACAGCTGACAAGGATGACCGGAAAATCAATCATCCTTACGTCGTAAGAGGTCACTCGTAACAGGGTCTGGCAGAGTTTGAAGTTGCGCCTTGAGTTTCGTCATCCAGACACGTTCACGATAAACAACTCGCAGGCTCAAGGCAAAATTGAGAATATCTAATCTTGGGTCCCAGATATATACAAACGAACTCATGCGAAATTATTCCACTCCCGAGTGCATTCTACCAGCACTATTCTCTCCAGCGAAATATTTTCGAGCATAGAAACACGTAGGGAGTACGACAGCCTTCAAGTCCATCTCATATAGATATATGCTTACTCTACTTGGGCTTTTAATAAACTGAGATTACGGAGGAAGGGGAGTCAGGAAGGTTGCGACATTAGCCGCTTAAGCTTATTCTAGAACGTGAAACACCGGAAATCTGAATACCAGCGCACCAAGAAATTCAGTGAGATCAGGTTAAAACCTAGAAAAAGACGGAAAAGGCTGAAGGAAATAGTATGAGGAACTAGAAATGATAGACGAAGATTTGGGGTGATGATGGTTGCATTGTGGTGAAAAGACGCTCCATACTAGAGTTCGGTTATGAGGGAACTAAACACCTGACATTCTGGCGACATTCGTCTGAGGGGATAGCCTTGCCACGCCGTACTCTATATAGAACAATCATTAAAGTTCATCAATGTTAGTGTATAATGCGGGATAATATTATAACCGGACGCTAAAAGTCCACCGTATTCGCACAAAACACGTGATTGAACCTCACCACCAAAGAACAGCCATAAACGGGTTAATATTTCGTATACGGGACCAGAACAAAATATTAGTGTAGGAGATATCTAGGGTTAAATATGTAATCCTCCATAAACTACATGTTAAGTCCATACGTATACACCAGCGGGAGGATCTCCGCTAAGTCCGCGGAAAGAGCGACTGCAGCCGCGGCTAGTGCGGGGAAATTTAAACATACATATTAGGCGTTTTTGACGTTTTCGGTTGCTCCAAACGGCAATACAAAAAGTTAAGAATCCTACTTCATGCCACCGGCGTTCCGAGTTGAGCGATGTGGCCTGTAATTTTCAGCTGCGCAGCTACGGCACGAGAACGTCTGTTGCCGATCCTTGGTACTGGTCCACGGAGGAGACCGGGACATCACGATGTTCGTTTTGAGGAATTCATTGCAAACTCGTTTGAAGCTGTCCGAAATTCAGATGAAATTGGACGCTGGTGTACGCACTATCCCAATCGATTAACTACAGAACGCACGATGTACATCGATAGATAGCCTTTGCAGGGCCACCAGCCAGTATGTAAATGGTTGGAACCAATCCCTGTCTAGTTCAAGGTTCGGAAGTGGTTCACTCTGGCACTAGACTTGACGGTTCGCCTTTCTTACATACCTGGACCGGTCTGAATCGTCACTACCTCCGTGACAATCCTCCACCCCAGTTTCTCATGTTGGAGAAACTAGTTGATCGCCCCCGCGGGTAATCCGTTCAATCAATAATTGCTTAAAGCTTAAGGATATCAAGCTTGTAAGGATGCGGGGTGTGTCTGTAGTTCCGGGAAAGATTCAAAAGCCCGCTGTCTCCCACCGTCTGAACTTCCACCCACCAGCAACAACCACATTCTTTTTAACCCCCACACTCATTTCAAATCTTCCCGGCATGCAGCTCAGTACCTCACTTCTCAGTATCCTCCTTTTTGCCACCGCCCTAGTCGGGGCTGCGCCAACATCTCCCAGCAACTCCCTCCTCACCAAACGCTCACACGCCACATGCGAACCTCTTAATCAATCCTTCGATTTCGCAATCGAAGCCTTCAAAAAATGCAAAGAACTTGGAATCGATCCTTTTGGTGAGATGCCAACTGATTACACTTCCGACAATGGAAAAGTCATCCACTTCAAGAAAGAGAGTCTCTTTGCGATTTGGATGGCTGCGCAGAGCGCAATTGGTCATGCGGGTCTTCATAAGAGACAGGATAAAACTAACTGGATTAATATTATGTACATCCTCCTTCATCAGCGTTTGAGTTCAGATATGTGCGGTGTTGATGCTAACCTCCAAAAAACACAGAACTTGGACCAATCCAAATCATTGTAACGGCGATGGGCATTGGTACTACGGCCTCCAATACGGGGAGAATCATTATAGGTATGTCAATCCTACTTTCTACCCCAGTGGGGCTTATGCATACATGCTAACCGTTCAAAGTACAACCGCGGAACATAACAACTATTCGCTACAGATTACACACGGACACGTTGACCCAAATGTTGCAACGATTCAATTGCGGAAATGGAAAGGAGGAAAGAGCACCGAGTGCGATGATCTGTTCTTTGATGTCTCTGGAAAGATCGGGTGTGCTACTCAGCTGCTTCCGTATAATTGTGTGGTTCTCGATAAGGTTCCGCCACGCTAGGTGCTGAGAGTGCACAATTCTGTTCGTTTGCTTAGCTTCTAAGTCTCCATATGTATGATACTTCTCTATATATCGTGGCAGAGAGATTAAATTTAATGCTGCTTGCTTCTCTCCGTCTACTATTCCGACTATTGTGGTGACCTACCATTTCGTTCAGAAATGCTCTTGTATTCTAAACCGCATTCCCCTCCGTGGTGTGCTTTATTTACCACCCACGTTGATGAGAAATCCCACCTATCAACTGAAAAGGGATGCAAGTTACTCCGTCCTATCTTTCGAGAGTTAGCTCGGGGTCCACCTAGAATCTCAAAGACTGCACTGCACTGATGCATTGTCCTGAGAAGCTTGCCTACAGGTTTGTCACCCGGCTGACGCGGGGTCGGCAGTCAACTGCAATAAGATCTACTGGATAGCCAGCCAGCTGCAGTGAATGACCGTGGGGGAATTGTATACCGTGTAATATGTTCGCATATTAGACAACTCGGCCAAAATCAAACGACATTCCGGTATTGTATGGGTTATCCAACACATCCTTTTAACCGGTTCTTACTCTGGTGGTGGTTACAAGTTGTCACAAATTTGACAAGTACCTACTTCGGCTGGAGTTACTCTATCTTTGGCACTTTGGAACAATCAAGCATATACATAAATATAACTCAGGCAAGGTATTGTGTCCGAGTGGTTAAGAAGAGAGATTAGGAATCGCTTGGGTTCGCCCGCGCAGGTTCGAGTCCTGTCGAAGTCGTAATGTTTTTTCATTGGTCTTTATCGTGATCAAATTCACCCCCTCTTTGGCCTCATACGAATGGAGTTACCCAAAATCTGTCAAACGGCTACTTAGATAGTAATTTTTGTGGCGGTAGCCTGCAAATTTACAAAGCCGTTTACCAGACTAAGTTACCCAATTTCTCGTTTGTTATTATTAGCTTGGTTCTACCCTTGCGGTGCTGGAATCAACGTTGCGGGATAAGAAACACTCTCATTTGGCGCAGGATTTGTCGTTTTAACGTCACCGGTTTTGCAACACCAAAGCTCGGTGGTCCTGAGGAAATGGAAAGGATTTACAGTACACATGTGGTTGGAACCCCGGCGAATTGAGGCACTTGTACTTCTCAATTCTTGAGATGTCTGCGGGCAATGGAAAACTGGGATTGGATTGGAAAGAGATAACAAGTTACGTATATATATTGGGTGAAGAGGAATAGGTACGATATGGTTGCATACCGCGGCATACGACATTTACACATCCGTTTGTTGACGCTACTTGACTGATGTCACTGCTCGAGGTTTAGCCTGGAGGCTCTCGACGTCATACGGAGGTATGGCCGGAGCTTTCTCGGACATCGAGCCGAGAGCACCGGCCATCCACTTGGACTTGAGCACGACATCCGGCTCCGGATGCTCGGCTCCGGGTATGATATGGTTCCGGGCGGGCCCCGGATATGGCACCTACCGGGCATGCTGCCCATTCTCATATATTTTCTCTTCTATGTACTTCAGACAATTCAGCACATTCGTTCTTTCCCTCTGATTTGCTCTCAACACCGTTTCTACATGTACATTTCTCGTATCATCCTACGTTTGAGAAGCATGACGATTCCGCCTATGAGAAATCAATTTAGTTACCCTTTGGAATTCAAAAATATTCATAGCTCATCACCATAGCTGCGGTTACCAAAATCCACAATCACTGGGGCTCACTCGATTGGTTTAGTCACGTGTATCTGGGTGTGTAAATGATGACGTCATATGACATGACACCCAGCGTAGGCGTACAACCTGTCTTATATTCCTGCTACCACGACGGTTCAAGCGTTTGTTCAATGGTCGCTCCAGGGATGAATAAACTCGGTTACGAAACGGGATTTGAACTCACTGGATATAGGGGATAGTCCCTTTGCCATTGGACAGTAGTTTGTTTGCACGGGTACATTCCATTTTCATCACTCCTTATTTCGGTGGTTGAATTGCTGTCTTCATGTGGCTTACAGTATCTGGTGCGTGAGTGTACCAGCAGCGGCAACGCTGCTCGTCAGTACCATCTATGGGACCATTGACCAAAGCCACCCAAAAGCTTAAAGTATCTACCCAGAAGTCGCCATAGCTGTAGGAAAGTCATCAGATCTAGGGATTTGTTCTTCGCTTGCGCGATGGTTTTAGGGTTCGAGGGTAATTCAAGAAATACAAGTGTCACGGAGTAGCAGCAGATCGGCGAAGTGAATATTATTGCCAGCTTTCCGTGCATGGCCATGGCGTGGTACCGGTGTCACAATTGATCACTCTGGAGTACTAGTCCAAGAACATACCCACCTAAATGAATTTGGCTCTCGAGTGATAACAGGTGATACACCCCGAGCCCCCGAAACTGCACCAGTGCCGCCGAAATGAATTCATCCTTCCTCATGTACAGCTTCAGAGACACAAGCGGCACCCCAAGCGTTGTTCTCGGACGTACTGTCGGGTTGACACCTTGTTTAGAATGTGATTAACATGTCCAGTTACAACTTTATTTTCTTACTCACTCTTGAAACAATAGAGAACTTTTGCTTACTTAGTGCTCATAACCGATTCTAAGAAACGAGACTGCGCAAAATGCCAATCCAGTATCAGTGGCCTTCATTTCTTCGACATCTAACCACGGAGAAGGCGCAAAAATATTTCGAAAAGCAAAACAAGAATTGTGGGCACCCGGAATCGAACTGGGGTCTAAGCTGCCACAAAGCTTTGTACTGACCACTATACTATGCCCACGTGATATTAAAGAAACTAAAGTTTTGCAAATTTGAACTACTTATGTATTTAGTAATACGAGTATAGAAAACCCGCTAGCGTCTCGACTACCCACAGTAGCGCGTTTCTGAACGTGGTGATTGTACCAACATACTTATTCCTGCCAGAAACATGTTCGATTGCGCGCTAGCAGACTTACTGGCACTAAAACTCCAAGAATAAATACAGCAGCGCCGTTGCATATAGGTAGAGAACATACCCTGTGATGGCTGTGGGCCTGGCCCGAGCTCCCACACAGATAGATAGACACGCGGCGGGGACGAAATCCTCATACAGTCAATCAATCAGTCAAGCATCTATTTCCATACCAAAGGTAACAATCACTCGCTGTACTTCGTCGAGTGATAGTATATGATACGCCCCGATATGTTATGATGCTGTGATAAATGTTCTCATAAAACGCCACGATTCATCACCACGCTTGAGGCGGCAGCAGGATTTTTATTTTTAAAACATATCAAGTTCAGCACTTTCCCGTCACTAATGTCCGTCCTTCCGCAACCTAATAAACCCAGATATCCCACATTCTCCTGCTTTTCCGAACTTTCACTCGATGCTTTTAACCACCAAGACTACTCAAAACGGCTGCGAGTGCCACCAATGCTATTTATCGCAAGTTAGCGCGAAAATTAAACGAGCCCGACTTAAGTCAACTGGATATGTAATCTTACCCGACCCAGCCGCCAGAAGGAATGAACAGACACTAAAAACCGTCTGGATATTTCCACCCAATCAGCACCAAATAATGGCAACCAAGAAGCTCCCAACGAATGGCAAAGACCCAGCAATAGCTACTCTCGTCCCATCCCAGCCTTCTTCAAATACCAAAATGTGCTTTCGACCAGTCTTGCCAAGCTTGAGTTTGAAAACCCAGTTGATCCATTCGTTTTTACTTTCAACCTTCGAGGGATCTTTAAAGAGCGAGAGAACTTCTCGCAAGAATTCTTCATCGAATGGGATCGTTACTGGACGTGTGGAAGATGTATACTGCCGTCAACAGTTTAATTACCGACCTCTGAGACCATCAGCTGATCTGACTTACAGAGCGGACTATAATCTTCTTCAGTGTTTTCATAGAGAAAAACCGCCGGCCATTCCCAAGTAGATATTGTAGATACGCGTTTTTCATAGCTGTGAACAGCTTTTCATCGCTGTTGATGTCTTTATCTACTTTTCCAGGCCTATCGGGTCTGTAGATCTTGAGTCGATGTGACAGGTATCCATTAGAACTCTGTCGGTAAACTTTAAGCGTTAGGTTACATTCTGTCACGATATCAAAGTCAGTCAGTTAGTGTCAGTAGCAAGAGCATTCTATATATAGACAGGCTTACCGTCTGCCGCAATGACTTCGTCATGGGATTTTAATTCATCCGGTGGTATCTCCGCTTGCTCCAACGACTTTCGCCATGACAGCGGGGTTCCATCCTGGTTAACCGATGTTGCTGATGGCGAGCTGTTAAGATATTTTTGTTCCAATTTATGATAGGATTTAAGCTTTTGTTCTTCCGTTGATTTACTAAAGGGTTGCGACATATCCTGGTAGTTTTTCGTCAACGGGGGGCGATTCCCTGGGTTAGATCCTGATCTTCGCCCGAAAATGCTTCTTGGTGGAGACTTTCTCTAGGAGATGGCGGTTTCACCTGTGACTTCCTGGGATTTGCGGGGGCATTCCGTAATGAATCAAGCTTGGTTCTTGTTTTCAGTAACAAATCAGTTACTGTCTGGTCTTCTCTCGCGGCTCTAATAGCCTTTCCAAGAGCTCCATCTGATGTAATATCAGCTCCGTAATCAAGCAACAGTTGGATCATTTGGAGGTTTTTTTTCTGCCGCAATTAAAAAGGCAGTGTAGCCGTGGTCATAGATTGCATTAAATGTATGGAAACGGGGCTTGCAGTCGTTGATGTCAGCACCCTTGTGAATCAGGGTTTTGACCAGATCGATATCACCATTCGATGCGGCACAACGTATAGCCCAATTGCCGTCAACCATCACGTCAACATTCTTATGCAAAGATACTCGCATAATATATGATGTCTTCCTATGATGGCATAACATAGAACCATGGCTTCCTCGGCCCCCTTTTCGAGCAAGAGCCTAAGTACTTTTTCATTAGAACTCAGATCCACCAAATTATGGCCCTGGGTGAGTTCCGTGATAACATTCGAAGTATGAGATGTAGAAAGAAGAGTGGGAATAACGTCCCATTGCTCTTTAAAAAGTGCAGTTTGAGGTGCCTGTAAAAGGTCCTTGTCCGACAAGAGTTCGGGCTTGCTTTCCAGTATATATTCGATTATTTTGTTTTGTCCGAAACACGCAGCAGAACCTAGAGCCTCATCAATCCTGGGTTGGGCACATTTTTGCAATAGATATTGAAAGATTTCAATATTTCCACCGCTAGCTGCGCATGTGAGAGAGCTATCGCCACGATTGTAGTTATCGCCATGATTGTAGCTGTCGATATCGGCCCCATTGTCGTAAAGTAAACGCACAGCGGCGTCGTGACATTTAGCAGCAGCCAACTGAAGAGGCGATCCGCAATAGCGTTCAGATCCATCGAAGGGTTCGTTGATATCGATATCCACTCCAGAATTGATCACAAGCTGGATAATCTTTGTATTGCCTCCAAAGCTCGCAGCTTGTATTGTTGTCAGCCTATCGGCTACAGTTCGTATTTGCGATCCTTTTTCTAATAGCAGCTCGAAGACCTCAGAATCCCCTTTTTTGGCAGCGCATTCTAATGGGAAATCGCGATTAGTTTGACCAGAGTTGATATCGGCGCCGCATTCGATAAGAATGTTGACTAACTCCCGATTCCCGCCGTTTACTGCTCTAGCAAGTGGTGTGCCATTGTCACTCTAGGTTCGAAGATTTACATTGGCGCCAGAACTCAACAATAGTTTGCAACCGACATGTCCATTTGCACATGCCTTTTCGAAGGGGGTCATGATAGATTTAGGAAAGTAGTTGCATTTTGCACCATTTTCAAGCAACAATGTGACCACTTCTTCGAAGCCATTGTCAGATGCGGCAGCCAGACATGTTCCTATGTCCTGCCAGGCATGCTCAACGTGGTCATAAACAGTGATATGAGCATTGGCCTCAGCACCATTTTTCAGGAGTAGTCGGACGAGCTCACTGTGACCATTGTTTGACGCATACCATAGGGCCTCATTGCATTCTGTCTCCCATGCCAGTTTGTGTGCAAGTAGAAGGGACGCTATAGCAGTGTGTCCGTTTTTGACAGCTTCGAGAAGAGGTGTTCCGCGTATATTTCTATACAGCGATTTCCCATATCGGCTTTCCACAATGTGAATAAACATATAGTGAGCTTGTTCATACGCAGGCTTAGTATTTTTATTAAGTTTGAGAAACCAGTCACACTCATTAAGTGTCTGTATGGCCCCTGCTTCGAGTAGTAATTGGACTAGCTTTTCGAGCCCTTTAGAGCTTGCCGTGCGTAAAGGAAGACCATCGTCAAAATTTGCATCTGCACCTGCTTCCAGTAGTTGACGTGTGATCCTGTCATTACCCAAAGATATCGCCTCGCATAATGCAGTCGGGGACCTCGAATAAATATCATCTCCACGATCTACAAGTAGTTCCATGTTGCTTATGCGCCCATCCCAAGCTGCCTTGCGTACCGCTTTTGCGAACATGCGTGATTGTCCAGATTGACATCCGCTCCATTTCGAAGAAGAATTGCAACCATAATTGCATCTTGGTTGGAAACCGCCAGGAGTAATGCTGAGCCAAATCCTTTCGACGAAACACGCTCCTCGAGAGCCTTCCTCGCTTTGTCAATAGGGCCATCTGAGAGTATTGAACATATCGAATCTCCTGGATGGGCATTGACATCTACTCCTGTATTCAACAGCCGACGGACTTTGGCTTCGTCTCCTTCATATACAGCTGCCCGTAGTGAGGGCGACAGAAGTTTGCGATTTTCGTCCATTTCCATCTTCGATGATTGATGAGACTATAAATTCGTTGATCAGCAAAACGTGGTTATATCAATAGAATACAAGTTGAGCAAATATAACCCCCACCATACTTATGCCAGCAAATGCTATTGACGTTACGTTTGTTTCGGTCTCGAGGGTGGTGATGAATGGTGAGTGCTTGGTTCGACAGGGATACACGAAGATACAAGAGGGGCTACTGTGAGATTCGTACCAACCACAACCTAATATATGCGACCACGGATGATTCTCACTGCGAGAATTTGCGTTACATAAATGCAAGCGGTGATCCCATTTAGACGAATGCGCTTATCAGAGCCCCTGACACAGCGGTCGAGCAGGCTGTTCCAGCTGCGCCAGCGATGCGGCGGATTAGATGTCTGATCACAGCCCCCCTATTCCGATTGGTCTCAAAACCCCAACAAACTGTTACTCCGCCATCCAGCAAGTGAAGCTTTTCGATTTACACACATGTATCGGTACTACCTGCAGCCTTCGGATGCTTCTCACGGGGCACACTACTACATTTTATTGCAACATGACAGGTGATAGATATAAATTCCAACCATTTGGGCTCCGGAATGTGGCTCTTTCGTAGGATTGGACTCCTGAACAAATGAAAATGGCTACCTATCATGCAAGCTGCAAGCACGCCGTCCAAGTCGCACAAGAATAAAGTTTGCCCGCACTACGTTGGTTACGATTCAGGAGCAGCGCATGCTTGCTCGCATTGTTTGAAAACAAAAACCTCCCAAAAATGTGGCTGGGCGATGAAACCTGAGCTATGCATATGCAGGGGTTCGTGAAGCCGCAGCAGTCAGTGGGTGTGTTGGGTACGGTATATTAGTGGTCATATGTAGCGATATGCATTCTTGTGTACATAAGTACGATTTTGGGAACTGCAACCACACAGAAATTCGCTTCGTGACGTCTGATCTAGATACAAAACCTAGACAGACAAACGCGTGAATTACCTGGTTCTTTCGAGGCTTCATCGAGTCGTTAGAAGTTCTGATACCTGTATGATTAGCCAAATCAAGTGATTTAAAAACAAGGGACGTCTGTGATTGGAGTCACGTGTCGATAAATGCTACGTAGCCGAGTGAGGCTGAGTTCAACCCATGTAGAACACAAAATCATAAACCTCGCATCCGCAAATGACGTTGCTCACCTTATCCTGGTATTGATTATTCTGATCCTTAAGCTCTGTCAGATCTGGTCGACCGCAAGCATGTTGATCGGCCATAATGAGATAGTACAAGAAAATTGTCTGTAGGTACTCGTACCGTCACGGATGATAAAGCAGTGTACGTCTACTCTCTATGACTCTAAGTACAAAATGGTAGAAATGTAGTAGAAAGAAGCAGGCATGTGATCATCGAAAATTTGGAGCAAAAGCCCTCGACGAGGGACGTCAACTGTCAGTCAACTGTCAACACCGGTTCTTTGGACGGGAATCGCATCGTTGCACAATTAGCCGAAGTACCTTTGCCTCAGTTATTCTACACAAATAGGGTATGATGAGGAAATCTATTAACCCGATTGTGTTGAAATAAATGCAGCACAAATCGGGGGATAATACATTGGAAAAATTCAAACGTGGCGGAAGTGTGAGAATGGACAAATCCTCGAAAGACATGCTTCTGTAGTGTATGAGCTACCTCTGAGACAAAGTTCGAGCTTTCCGCAGTAGCAAATCTCATAGTTGAATGTCTAAACGTCAAGTATGGCCGATTGTGAACCTTCGCCACAGATTAGTGGTTGTACTATTTCCATATACAAACATTATGGCACATATCGGCACAGCATCGAGTGATGATACATGATACACCTCCGAGATTGCCAGATAAATCCTTGATACAAAGACCAAAGTTGCGATTGAGAATAAAGTCTCTGTAATGAGTGATTTTGTATGGAATTCACTTCCCGGTTGACCTCGTTACTGGACAAATATTGTACAGTAAGTAGTACCGTTTTTGAAAGGCCATACCTAGGAAGTCAGTGATATGCGATGATGCGACATTCCATGCAGCCAAGCAACGGCTTAGTTGTACGAAATAGGGTGATATACATTCGGTACCTGAGAATACGTATTCACTCAAGGAGAGAAACATGCGGCGTCAGCACTTAATGACATTGCTATAATTGATCAATGTGACTGACCACCATAACCAACGTTGAATCTTCTTTTGGAGCTGCTACAATGTTTCATGATTTACTGTGCTGAGGTTCATTTAGGTATCTGGTGTTGGAACAGTTCATAGAGTACGACATCACGTGGCCTGGGTTAGGGTTAAGCGTCGATCGCTAGCGTGTAAATTCTGTATATGACTACGTATCATCTTAGACTTAGACAATCAATCAATTTAACCGAGAGTCGGTTCAACATCTGGATACCTCTTTTCGCAGCGGCCAGTGATCACATTCACCCTAAGACCACCTCACACATTGATTTTGATCTTTATCGACGTCCTTCTCTGTTCTGCTTTCTAACGGGTACGAGGGTTTACCACTTGATTCGAATCACTGTTGCGCAATTCTGCCATGTCACTAGTCGCCGGGAATATATCCACATTCATTTGCTGAGTTTTTCAGAGATTGTATGAGCAGCCGAGTTTACATTCATCCGTCCACAGATGAATAAAATCAGGAAACCCTAAGGGCGCCAGGGATTTAACCGAACCGAACCGAACCAACCATGAGTATCTCGCTTCAATCCCGCTGCATTAGTTTCCACATTGAATGATACGGAATCTGAGGGATTGCACTAGATTCGGTCCTGGTTCGTCGCCCCACGTTGAGGCTCGTTCCTTAGCTCAAACATTCCTCAGATCCTGTGGCGAACAATGATCAATCTGCAATTCCAGTGTCTAAAGACAATCTTATAACGGTCAATGGTGCACAAACTATACCTCATATTTCAAAAACAATCTTAGAAAGATATTTATAATCACCTTAAATCCCCCCCTCCCCTTGTTTCCTATGGTAACTGTTCCGCCACACTCTTCAAGAATTTCTAAACGAAGCTGTACACTCTTCTTTATCGCGGTTACCATAATGAAGTTCTAACGTTCCCAGCCATCAGTCTGGACGCCTTGCTGTAGGGGTGAATCTGTGAATGGGGCCTAACATATTTATACCCAGAATAGTCTAATTACGAGCGGATGGACGAATTGCGATCGTCAGTATTTTCATCGCATGACAATTTGGGAAATGGCACGCCTTTGATCCACGATAGGTAATTCGATTCACTGTACTCCTGGCCTGTGGTGACCCGTGAAGCACAGCCATCTGTTATTGTGTTGGGTGTTAGCTTTAGTGATCCAAAGAAACATGATGGTGTAAGAATAGAGTAAGGGAATACGAATAACTCAGACGGTAAGGAGGAAGGCACAATGGAAACAATTTAGAGAGTTGAATTCTCGAGAACCTGCAAGGCTTGAAGGATGCGATCGGCGGCGTGATGTGTGCGGCAAATACCGCTATCCTCAATCACAAACGTGGATACCGAGTAGATAAGAAGTCAAACGTCCTGTCGAAATGTAAAGCAATGTGGGTGGTAGAAAGGGACAGGGAGAGTTGTCATATGGGTGAATTGCAACCGAAATTTTGGAAGAAACAAGATTTCAGCGTCAGCACTAGAGCAAATCGGGAATTGGCGAAAGGATCGACAATCAAGTTCTATTTATATAGAATTCACTTGACACTTCTGCTTATTGGATCCACTTGCCATTGTTGTTTTTAAGCTCACAATTGGTCAACCTGCAATGGGATCTTCCGTTGAGGGGTGTATAGATGAATCGGAGTCTGGAAGACTCTGCCCAGTAGTACCCACGGCTGTGCCTCCCACCAATCACATCGCCCTGGGTCCCGCTTGGAAATTGTCAAAAACTGTATCTGATTTCTTGCCGGAAATTCATGGAAGCTACTGCTGGTTGGAACTTGCAAGGTGCCAATTAGTATATACATTTCCATGGTAAACTTTGGAGGGCGGCGTAACCCACGGAGCGTGGTGTTCTTGATCCAGCGAAGAACTCTTGTATGCTTCGAGGGCCGGATTATTTTAAGGCGTAAATGATCTAAATTTGATAGTAAACAAACCACACCGCTTGAAATGCGTATTGAAATATTCCCTTTCCTGCTTTATAATCTTAAGTAGGTATATCCCCAAACTACTCGAGTAAGAGTTCAATCTACACTCGAAAATCCTACATAGGAAAGAGAATTAGACTCTAGTTTAGCTTAGGTAAAGCGGTACCTATATATTTATTGGGGTGCCTGGATACTGTACTGGTTACTGTGGTCCGGACTGTTGCGCCGAACCTTCGTTGTGGGAGGTGGCGACATGCACAGCAATCTAGAGAGGATAAAACTTGTTGTGTCTATTGTGTGTAAACGTCTGGAGCAAGAGAGTAGACAAGCTCTCTATATATACTGGTGCCGCCATAAAGAAAACAAGCCCTGAGGCGGTGACTCTACCTCCACAAATCCAAAGACAAAGGGTCAAACAGTCAAACAGGCAAACACTTCCATGACCTTCTAGCTACTCGAAACAAACAGACTAATGGGCAAACACCTCCGTGGCCTTCCGGCCCTACACGGACGTCAGCAGTCAGCAGGGGGCGTCCGTCCGAGAGATTTTGGGTAATGTCAGCGTCAGAATACCATGTCCGGTGCAGAATTCAACCAAAAAAAATCAGTCAGCACTGTATTGTCCGCCTGAAAAAAGGTTGTCACCAGCGGGAGTCGTCCGAACCTCAGTAACCAGTACAGTAACCTTATTTTGACATCAATCCGGCGAATAAAAACCTTGTCTTCATCTATCATCTAGCGAATACATGCAGTGGGGTTGAGTAAGTGTTGGATATACATTGAGATTCATTCGTAACTTTGGCTCGGTGGTCCGCAGTCGCTTTGATTTTACGATATCTCCCCACGGAGTCAGCCACATACATGATAAGTATGTGAGATGTTACTGGATATGTCTGACAAGCGGTCAGACCGCAGCGAAGTCAATGTGACAGCCCTGTATCTCACCAAGGTTATCCGGACACCCAACCCTTTGTAAACTGCTACTCACTTCAGAACTCTTTTTTCGAGAATCGGGCTCTGATTCTACGTGTATCATTGAGGTCGGTTCCGCATGCGGAATCAGCCCGGCTGACGGTGTTGGTTGGAAGCCATAACGAGCGGTGGGAAACGGTGCTAGTCAGTCTTCGCAGACTATGGGATCAAATTGTTCATCATAAATCCGGGTGCACCTTGCGTTTCAGCTGGTCCACATCAGGGCTAGCTGTGCATTCTGCCACCCACACCTAACAAGCTTGTCCGCCAGGTTTGTCTGCTTGGCGTAACTTTGTCGGTTGTTTTATCTCGGGGTCTTGGCTTACGTACAAGGAACTTTCCTTCCTGCTGTGCATGTGCTTTATATGAAATATGTCTCCTTCATCACATCAATTTTTCATTTTACCTTGACTCCTTCATTGAATCGACCTGGGGTATCCAACAAACACCGTGCACTTTGGACCTCTGCAGAGAGCGGTTACACATTAGTCGGCAGCATACCGCCGATCTCAATGATGCGTCAATACCTATTCACGGTGGCCACTCTCGGGCGCTTTGTTACAGCCATTCCCGTCACTGTCGATAATAGCACCATAACTATCCTTCCCGAAGGTGTTACAAATCTTGGTGATCCGGATCTTCTATGCACTCCAGCTACTTGGGTTGATATTGCCCTGTTCTTCGCGATCAACTATTTCGCACATGCCGCAACTGTCAAACCACTTCCAGGAGAAACATTCAACTCTATACTATGGCATGTCGTTTTGGCGCTGTTCTATCCATTCTCTGGCATTCCTAGGGGTTTAGATGCCATTCTCCGACATGCTGTGTTCGAGAAATGCAAGATTAAACGTGCGACCCGCGCCGGGGCCCTCTGTGTTGTCGTCCGCTCGAGCGACTGGGAGGATACGCCGGTGGATAACCCAAATATCGGGGAACCTCGAGAAAGGTCAGTTCATTGTTTCCATCCGTCCATGCGATCTGACGAATTGCTTATCCTTCCAGCACCA
Source organism: Wilcoxina mikolae CBS 423.85 (assembly GCA_014904905.1). Lineage (NCBI taxonomy): Eukaryota > Fungi > Ascomycota > Pezizomycetes > Pezizales > Pyronemataceae > Wilcoxina > Wilcoxina mikolae. The sequence goes on along the minus strand of MU122199.1, from coordinate 267,362 downwards.
AGGAAACCACGACAACAGATGTTGAGCCTCCCCAGCCGGAGGCAATCGTTGAAATTATTGATGCCAAATCACGAAATGTTCATGGCGTGTGTGAATTACCGGAGGGTTACACATTAGGGATTCTGCCGATCAATGCGACTGTACATCCAAGACACGGAATGGAGATTGGACTATCAGCATCCTATAATGCAGTAAAAATCGTTGTCACCATTGTTCAAACGATGTCCTCCGCCATAACAGTGTATCGAACACGCGGGGATCAGATACAGAGGTACGGCTTTGCTGCATTTGGGCTCACGGTTCTCCCATACGCGATGATGTCTTTCGTAAACCTCGTCGGAAACCTTGCAACCCCAACTTATGCGACTTTATATCTCGTCAGATCACAGAGAATGATAGAAGCAAAGCGACGTGGCGCGAAGTTTGATGGCGTCATCGGGAAGATCGACAGACTACAAGCCACCCATAGGGATTCAGTCTCCGTGGTTCTAAGCACTAATAATACGGATACATCGATCTCTAGCTTTAAAATGAGATCAATCTTGGCGGGTTGTCTGCTTGTACCTATACCGTTCATTGTGCTATACCTCATGACTGGTTTGCGACCGGCACAAAGCACAATGGCTCAGCGACAATGGACGTGGCTTTGGCTGGGCATGGGGGTTATTGTAGGTCTCACTTATGCCTGGAAAGAGCTCCACTTCGCAAGATCTCCCCAAAGGAATTCTCAATCCACGAAGAAATATCTGTTGTCGCGAGGCTTTTTAAATTTATACGTTTTGCCGGTGATCTATTCAGTGGTGGCGGTTGGTGGATTTGTTACCGTTGGTTTGATGATAAAGGATTACGGCTCATGCAGAATTCTTTGAAAGGTACTTACTAATACATTGAGTATGAAGGATTAATGCTGACTCCGGGTGCCAGTTGAATGTATATATAGTCATGTACACTGTTGCGCTACGGGGATAGGCACTTACATTTTATAGTGGCGGCGATGGACGGCGGTTGCAATATCCCGAACACGAAATGAAGAAACACACCTTTGGGATCATGATTCAACAAACTTAATCACTTTGGTGCAGAGTTGCAAGTGGGCGTTGTGTACTTCCCAATCAGGACATTGATTCTGGTCGAAGGTTTGGCAGTGGCTTATCTTAATGACATCACACGGTGGATATGCTCTTTTTCGCCCATGATATATCCTATATCCTTCGCATCGGGCTCTCACCGAGCTCATTCCGCACCATTCCCGATGGATTTCACTATAACCTTCCTAACCGCTACCTAAGACCGAACATACCGAGTATGAAAATATGATTGCAAAAGGCGCGGCCATATTTTACATAACCTCATTCTGGATTAGTTCAGAGGCATATAGCAAAGGGGTTTGACCATGGCATTAAGCATGGAACTGGTATTTCCGTGGGTGTTAGGAATCTACCTTAGTTATTCTGGTTGCACGCGCTCTGGCGGCCTTGCAGATGTGAGACAAGAAATTGTGTTGGTTGTGTCGGTGGGAGCAAAAGCTACTTGGCACAGGGAAAAAGAGCTGAGATGCAGACGCCATTATTTGCTTTTGTCGCAAGTATCCTTTGGCAGGATATTCTGCAAAAGTGTACTTAGCTCTTTGCTTCTTTTTGGCTCATGGATCTTAAAAGTTTTTGCTTGCACCGAGTATTACCATGTTTGTGCGTGCTTACTTGCGCAATTACTACCTTAGCGCTGACAGTAAAAACTTGTTCTTAGTGAAACTTGCATGTTCATGGACAAATCATGGCACGCAAGATTTTACATTACCACCGTCACAAATCACTTAATGCACTTCTAGCGGAGTATTTAACTCGAACCATCATCCAGCTCTTCGGTATCTTTCTTAATTCGATTTCTTCCGGAAAATAAGTCATATACAATACGGCAATATGCAATCGAACATTCGAATTCCGCTACGTTCCAGGTGAAATGCGTTTTAGCAACATTGCTCTTGTTGCGGTCTACCTATTTACTACCTCAGCGATTGCGATTCCCTTCCTCATTTCGTACCTCCATTCTATTTTGGTTGAATTGTCTCGCTAACATTATTGTACTAAGAACTATAGGCGGCTGAGCTTCAATGGTCACCACAGGCCTCAGGCTCAGTGGAAAGAACCGTCGATCACCGTGTGTGTCCGAGTCGCGTGCGCTAGCAGACCCGTCTTCGCCTCTTTCGGCCTCTGTCAACCTTCCGCCGTTTCATTCGTCCGCTGTTTCTGCTATCCGCCGTTTCAGTCGTTTACAGAACATTCTCCGTTGTACCATCCGACATCCTTTTCTACATTGTGCTCCTGGCAGTTGCGAGGACAGGAAGTAGAAGGTGTTGCATGGGCGTTCGGGATTGTCATCATTGCGAAAATCTGGCCTCAGCGGGCTCCGTGATATGCATATGATTGATGGGCCTTGTGGAGAAACGGTTTGGAATGAGGAGACATTTCATATTCTACTCCAAGTCTCGAACTAAACTCTGATTACACAAGTCGAAGTTGCTGGATATGGCGATACTACATTGGGGCGGTAGTGCAAGAACGATGGATAGCTGCGAGGATAGAAAAGTGATACTTTAGGTATGATATCGTCGCCACGCATAATGTCAAACAGTGTCCCCCCCAGCGGAAGTGTGGAGGTCAGTCTCTTGAGTCAGATAAGTAGGAAGGGGGTTTGGAGGCAGAAGCGGGGCTTTCGGATGAGGGGGATTCAAAAGAGATACTATCTATCTAGTCGCCTAATAAATCAACAAATGAAAAACTGAATCATTGCGGATGTGTGAGTGAGCCTAATAACCGAAATGGGTACTTATCAGGGCTCGTCACGTGACGCGGAAACCTGACCACAAAACCTTTGGGAGGCCGTTCAAGCTTCAAACCGCGGTTCTGACCACAAGTTTCAATGTCCATTGCCTTCCGCTCGACTAACGATTAGCTGCCAACCTATTCCGCATACCAGAATGCATGTATATTTCGACCATGAATTCCCTGCATGTGAGAAGCCTCGCAGGAACTTGTTCAGGTGGGCGGTGCGTGAGACTGACAGCGACGGCTGCATAGCAATCAAACAATTAAAAGAGTCAGAAACAACACCAAATTCCTCCAACAAGCATCTGGTTGGCAATCAACAGGTTTAACGCTCCGTTTCGCAACACCTCCGCTGTTAAAATATGAACCCCATGTCAAAAGGTAAGCGAACGCTATGTTAAAAAGTTGCAACCCCATGTCAAAAAGTGAGCGTCAGTTAAAAAGTGAAGTTGCAACACCATGTCAAAAGTAAGTGATCACCATATCCAAAAGTGAAGATGCAACCCCATGTCAAAAAGAGAACGCCAGTTAATAAGTGCAGATGCAACCCGATGTCAAAAAGTGAAGATGCAACCCATGTCAAAAGTAAGTGAACACCAGTTAAAAAGTGAAGATGCAACCCCATGTCAAAAAGTGCAGATGCAACCCGATGTCAAAA